>JALIZH010032965.1:947500-1350000 GCA_030522465.1 Rhipicephalus appendiculatus
ACAGAGCAGAAATTGGCATTTTCAGTGGAGCCCGCGTTTCGTAAACTTATGGGAGCGGGTGTACAAGTAAGTGGTCGTGTACAAGTACGCGCATCGACGTGTCATATGTCTCTTTCCAGTTTTCATTTTTCTGTATAAAAGATGCTTCGAGTATCTCGATTGCGACGGTGTGTGTTCCCCGTCAAAAAGAAATTTTATGGCTCGTAGACGCATGCATTCGCGTGCGATACATAAACCAGGCCCGCAAAAAGTGCGGCACAGTTCGAGTTATAATGCGCTTCTTCTTTCTTTTTGTGCGAGCGTCTTTTATCTTTTACCCTCACCCGTTTGCAGAAATTGCGCCCGGTTGCCCCGGATACGTCCCCACTGGGAGGCCGACGTTTAAGTCTACAATGGGAATGAAACGACACGAACGCAAAAGATTCTACCAGGAGCTGCTCAAGCAGGCAGAGATGAGGAATCAGTGAGTGTATAAAGTTAGCGCGGTTAGTTCCTGATCAACGAGTGCAGTCAGCTTGATCTCACAGTGACTGGGCACATCGCTCAGATGTCTTCAAAATGCGTGCGACATAAAAGATACCCGGGCGTGATGCATGGCTGCGTCCTATGTGGCTGTATACGTGGCGTACACTGTCGCCCTCTATGAAAGGGAACATGCGAGCGCGTGGCCAGTGCTCTGTGGCGATTGCTTACTGCGCCATCAACGAACAACTAAGGAAAGCATGTCCGCTTTTGGCGTCATCTATTGGCAAACAAAATAACGAGTCATCATGGCCGTTGGACAAGCGCGGTTAGATTACGTTCCCACTCCGGTCTCGCAACGCGCGATGCCGCCAAAAGCGGACGTGCTTTCTTTAGCTGTCTGTTGATGACGCTGTAGGCAGCCGCCGAAGAGCGCCGGCCACGCGCTCGCGTGTTCTCTTTCATTAAGGACGACAGTGTACATGCTTTCAATGGCGTTGAAGGCGAGGTGGATATCTTCTTAGTGTTAATTTCTTGGAAGGTGCTGAAAATGCATTGGAATTTCCCATTATTGTAGTGAAAGATTCGTTCATACGGTATTTTTCTGCTTCACTGCATTCATCACCGAGAGGTATACAAGTGCAGAGGACTCCAGGAGTCTAGTGGCGCGTGACTTTGCGAGAAACATTTTTCGTGACTGTTTTTATAACACCAATGCGACATCTTACCTCATTATTTACACCTAACACATTGTTATGTCTTTGCTAATTGCTATAGAATTATGTGAAATATAAACTGTGCTAAGTTGTTGCTGTTATATTTTTACAAAATTGGGGGACCCTAAAGCTGCGCCTTCAAGGGTTGAACTGTTACATTGTAACATAACTGTGTCCATGTGCTACCTGTTATTATCCCCAATGGGATCGGCAGCAGCAGTAATAAATAAATTATTAATTAATTAGTCAGAACGGTAATTAATTAGACGAATCAAAGTCACGTGAATAACGTTACCTAGGAAGGTAGATACCAAATGGAGTGCTTGTAGTCCGATCGCCTTCACCAAAGTACATGCAGAAATGTCATTGTCAATTACTGACAAACCTCTTCTCAGTATGTATGTATGTATGTATGTATGTATGTATGTATGTATGTATGTATGTATGTATGTATGTATGTATGTATGTATGTATGTATGTATGTATGTATGTATGTATGTATGTATGTATGTATGTATGTATGTATGTGTAGGCACACAGAAAGACTGTCTGGCACACTAACAGGCACTTTCTGCAAGGCCATACGCAAACTGAGACACGCTGTTTGCGTGTCTCAAACAACAAAACATGTACGGTACAGCCGCAACAACAGCAGAAGCAAGCCGAGTGAATGTGACGCCACACACACGCTGCATAATTCCCGTTCTTCCGTTTAGCTTTCTTTCCTCTCGGTGGGCTCCGAAATGCGTGCATAAGTTGATGCACCTCATTGTTTCTAAATTGGCCCGCGTTTGAAGCGTTAACCTTCAAAAGACACGTTCGCTAAATTACTAAAAAAAAAAAAAAAAAAAAAAAAAAAAAAAAAAAAAAAAAAAAAAAAGAAGAAGAAGAAGCACTACCCAAGCTCTCCGTAGAGATGGTTAACTATAGGCTATAGCTAAGTTAAAACGTGCGGCCCCTGTGTTTATCACGAGCTGAGATCTGTTGAAGCGTCTTCCATTGTAGGTTTCGATTTATCTATCACCGCATGCATGAGATGCGTCCATTTAAGCTTTCCGTTTAACGACGTGAGAGGACATCAAGGATTTTATGGGTAGCGATCAATGCTGCAGCGGGTATCATAGCTATAACACCTCGTTCGTTGCTCCGAACTTCGTCAATCTCTTCTTCACCACAGCTTCGGTCTCATGCCGGTCTCATCGCGTAGCATGGTGGAACGCGCAGGCCGGCGTTGCGTGGCACGCTTGGCTTGCCGGTCGTATGGCGTGCTTTACGAATGCGGAATGCGGCGTGCGTCTTTAGCCGATGCCAAACAACTTGTGTCAATATGCTGCGAAACCGAAAGAGACACTAGTGTAAGCGCGGAGACCATTCGAGGTAGCGTATGCGAGCATTGCTTTTTCATTAAAAAATAGTCTCGGTGCACTCACGGACCGCGACGTTTTTATAGCTCCTAACCGTATACAGCTTCACCGTGAAAATATATGCATGTTGAGACTGCTGCCTTTTCAGAATGCAAGACCTCGAGGAAAAGCTGGAGGCACTTCGCATGCAGGTAAGCGTTCAAGTGAAATTTTGGCAATGTAATGATTTAGAATTTGTAAATTGCAACGCCAATGGTTTCTCGCTCGCCAAATTTAATGCAAACAATTCTATACGGATACTCGCGCTGCTTTTTTTTTTTAATGTCGTCTCGTCATTAAGACGAGACGACGCCTCAAGACATGCCATTTTTTGTTGAAAATGGATGATTTTATAAACGGATAAAGTACGGTAAAGAAGTTGTCTTGATGGAACATAAGTTGGAAGTTGATACAATAATTATGTTCACCTTGATGAAACACGTAAGCGTATGAGGTGATTAAAGAAAACTGAAAAGAAAGTAAATCATGTAAATGACTCCTCTTCATGGCGTAAGCCAGCAATTGTTTGCACGAATGTATCATAGATGTGCTGACAGCAAAGTCGAGCGAGGCCATATTATTTTTAATAGTGGTTATTTAATTTTTTACTCAATTTAATATAGTATTTCATTTTATGGTAAACCCGGCGCAACGATCGTTTCACTTTTATCATAGTATATAATTCTTCAGCTAAGCAAAATTGGCCGCCGATTTAAAATTTTATTTTCTTCATACACAAATAGAATGTAAGCGAATTGTTCTCATTTGTAAAACAAATGATTGGATCTTGGGCATCGCTTACCGACGTTTTCAAAGGCCTTCTGGTCCATTCTTTTTTGTTCTTGTTACTGTCTATTCAAAGATTTTTTTAATTGACGAACGTATGTCGTATTCATTTACATTTCATTAGGTTACCAGTGATACAGAGGTGCGAAGGGCAGAATTTAGACCTTTGCCTTTGTATAACAGTTATATTTGTCCAACACCACTTTTTCTGTCGCCGTTAACAACATGAAGATTCTCAGCTTCGGTGTCGGTTGAGACATTTACCGTCTTTACCTTTTCTTCGCATTTAGTTACCTTTCAGAATGTAACCTGCAGCCTATCGAAATTGGCAGAGCAGGCACAGCACTGTCGACTACAGATTTTACTGCGTGTGACAGCTACTCGCGTTTAAAACGCATTGTTAGCGTTAATGACGATAGCCTGCCACGATTTTATAGTCTTGACTTCGTTTTTAACTCTGACATTCACGTAATTTCTGGTATAACTTTGTTAAAAGTACGCATTCGACTTGAGTATTTGTGATATCGTTTGAATAATCGGGATTTCCCAGCTCACGTTAGCACAGCTTTAGCAAGCAATTAACGGAAATCCCGCACAATGTCTGGTTATGATAGTAATGCAGGGTGAGGTTATCTGAACTTTTCCTGCACAAAAACAATTTGTGTGTAATAAGTTACGTGAATATGAAAACTATTGAAAAGTTGAACAGACGACCTCTTGGCTGACGTTAGCTGGGAGACCCTATAAGGTCTTATTTATCCTCAAGCCTCGCTGCCACCCCTGAACCGGGCGGAGAGCCTTCTGTCCGTCTTCTCATTGGCCTCTCGCCACCTCTCACAGGAAGCAGCCAATGAGAGAGAGGCGGAAAGCCATCCGCCATGTGCGGTGCGGCCTATGAGACTTGTGGATAAACAGGCCATAAACGAAGCGACGACAAGTGGGGAAGGCCTATTTGAGGTCTACCTCCATGTTTATTTCACTCTGCATATCACAGGCATCTTTTTTGCGTGCATGTGTGTGTCTGTGTGCGTGTTGAAGACTGCGAAAGCTGGGAGTTTACAGCTGACTAAATCTAGCTCTCGCTCTAACCGTTGATGCTTTCATCGTTTAAACAGGGAAGCCCTGACCTAAGGAGCAGCGCTCACCCGGGAATTCACGATGCTCGCCGAGTCGCCGGAGGTAAGTGTTCACCCTCGGCGGATTGCTTCATGTGTGCCCAAAAGATTCATCGCTGACATTAGGCGGAGCAGGTGATTGGAACGTTTGTTCATAGCAACCGCTTCCAACAAGCAGGGGTTAAGTGAAGAAAGCATTTAGGTAATTGTGGTTTACATTGATATGTAGAATTCACAAGCAGAAAAGCGGCAAAACATGTGGGGTATGAAAAGAAGTCGCCGCCAGCGGTAGCCGAACCGATGACCTACAAGAATGACGTGTGTAATGTCCTATAGCCGTACCAATCGTGCATGCTACAACGGCTACTGCTGTTTGCCCCACATCCGAAGTTTTTTTCAGTGTGAGTGTTGCAACAAGATGGGGAGTTGGGCTGGTCGGTAAGCTTTTATTATGAGATATCTCGGAGCGCGTCGAAGACGAGGACAATGGAAGTGTGCTAGCGCTATCCTGTCCTCTTCCACTGTCTGTGTCTACGGTGCTCTTCGAACTAATATCTCATCATGATCGTGTTTCCGCAATGGAGAACGAAGAGCGCTAAGCAAAATTGCCTGCTGAAGCGGCAAATCCAGCGGCCCTGGCAGTACATACTTTGAGTCAGCATTTTGCGAGACCGTTGTAAGGCAAGGATATCTCGCAAAAACTTGCGCTCGGCTGCGTATAGCCGAATCATTTCAGTGATTACAATGCACCCTCTTTGCTCATCAATCTGTCAATCGCATCTGTTGCTGCGTGTCGGAATCGATTTTGTCGGAAGAATATCGCTCTTTATTGTTATACCTAGCATTGTTGGTTTACCTTGGGGTTCCAAGAAGTGGGGGGAGGCGATTGAGGTAGAAGAAGGTGCTCGTGCTGGGAACTGAAGGGGCTCAGATATCTCCAGACATCGCGCACTGTTGGTGAGTGGTCGACGCGAGATGAGTTCGTGCATGTTGCAGTGTAGCCTATCAAAGTTCGCGACGCCGCCAATGTTTCGAGACTCACAACCGCCTTTTCTTCCTGTTTTGACCCGATTCACAGCGGTCTGCAGAGGCGGCAGCGTCCTGTGAGTACCTGACTGAAGAAGCGAATTTCCGCACCCTGCAAGGTGAGTGATATATCAAGTGATGCTGCGCGCACGCGTGAGTTTTTTGTTGGTTTTTAAGCGCAATTCTCCCGTGCCGCGGGGCCGTTTCATACTTCACAAAGACGATCGCCACTGCATTTTCAACGCGCCTGTCTGGTTATAGTTCACAACGTTCAACCCTGCTGCGGGAGCCTTTGAAATAATTCTAGGGCCGTATCTGGTCACGATTTGGTTTTCGAAGCGGTCGCGAACGGCTGTGCCCCGTCTCAATGGGCACAGCCGTTCGCCGAACACACTTTGGAATTTACAGAGTGTCCTTCAATTTGTTTGATAGGCAACGGCGCGGAGGGTTTCTTGCGGACGGACGGACGCTTTACCTCGAGCTTTAAAGAGGTGCGGACACAAACATTTTTTTTTATTACGATAGCAATTATATGGACACTCGCGGCTGGTTTTCGCAGTCGGCGTCGGCGTCATTTGCCGTATATGTATATGTATATATATAACCGGGCCCGCCGGTCGTTCGTGAGCGTGAAAAGACGCGAGGGGGGGTCCCTCGAGCGACCTTCGATTTTACGAGCGGGGCGCGCGCGTTATCTCCCCTTCTCGGCGGCCGACAGCGGACGGGGGTGGGGGGGGGGGGGGGGGGGGCGACGTTCGATTTTACGAGCGCGGGCGCGGGCGCGCGCTTTATCTCCCCCTTCTCATCTCCCCTTCTCGGCGGCCGGGCCGGCGTACCCTTCTGCGTGCTGCGCTCTCAACGCGAAGAGAATTCTCTTAAACAAGCGTTTTCTAGAGTTGCGTGAGATCGGATCCAAAAAGAGTTAGCTGCCAGCCTCACTTCGTATAACATTACAATTTTTTGCTATCGCATTCATTGCTTCACCCTTGCGGTGAAACTGTGACTTTTTTCGTCAAATGAAAGGTCAAGCCCTCAAGCACCTATAAAATGTACTGCTTAGCGTGAGTGCACACTGAAAAAGTAAATACAGCATGTTTTTAAAAGCTAGTTACGGTTCCTGCTGTACCGTGACGTCACACCACGGTATGAGCTTCTCTAGACGTGTTCACGCAAGATGTCGTGACGTTTTCACGGCCGCTCCGCACCGTGGCTCCATCGATGAAGCACAAGCGACCATTTTGGAAGTTTTGGTACCCAACGTCATCACAATTAGCGAGACCACAGCGTTAAGTCACCGGAATTAGTACTGTAGCCTGACGTCAGGCCAGTGTTGATGTCGGTAAGTGCGCCATGGGAAAATTTACTTTAATATCAAAATAAAATATCTCATCAGCGTTTGCTGAGATTCACGCTTGCTCAGAACCGTCTCAGTATACAGATTAGTATGGCGGAGTAAGCACACCTTCCAAAAATGGTGTCAGTGCCCCTTTAACAGCATCTCTGCTCAAAATGATGGTCGATCATTCATTATTAGGAATCGCTCGAAACACGGAAGTGAAACCTGACTCCATATAAGCAGATACAGCTATTTTGGACGTTAAAGAATGCTATTGACTGCTTGTAAAATAGCTACTGCGCATGCGCGAGAAAGTCTTTTCCAGACGAATAGTCTCGATCACACACTAGCAGGCAAACCATCCTTGTTTTCCGATAATGTGGCAGTTTATTCAATATATGAAAGTGAAACATACGCAAACATGACAGCCACTGTATACACAGATTACACATATTACAAGTTGTCTAAATATAACAGGCCGTCCAATGATTCAGGCTTCCGTGAAGAGCGGTGCTCCTGTATCGCATATTTTGCCGAGCTGAAGTTCCGTCCGCGGCTCACAGTGGTAGCCGGAATTGCCAATGTCTTTTAAATGCGAATGCATTTCTTAGTCAGGCTATGTCAGGCGCATCCGGCGTTGACCGCGGCGGTGTCCGCGGAGGAGGAGGAGGATAGGTTGAGGAGGTGTCCGCGCGCCGGCAGGTGTTATCTCTCCGCTCTCACTCGCTCTCCCATAGCAACAGCTGCGGGCGCGCGCGCTTATCCTCGCCCCTAGCAACCGGAGCATGTGGTGCGAGAGAGTGTAGGAGAGGAAAGGTGAAGTGATTCGCCGCTCCTTCTCTCGCCGTTCGCTCTCTCTCCTCCCTGCGCCCCACTCTCCCGTCCGCTCGCGCCTCACTCTCGGCCGTTCGCTGGCTGGGCGCCTCTCAAGGCGATGGCAGAAGTCGGTGTCGGCGCAAGAAATGCATTCGCATTTCCGGACATAATAAACGTTTATTTCATCATCATCATCCCTTCAGGGAGGTGAGGGCATTTTTTTAACAAGCATAGCATGTGTGGGATATTTAGTCTGATTGTTCTTCCAGAAGTTTATTACCTCAGATGCCGGACAGGAGAATGATTCCATGAATAGATAGTCACAAAACCCATGTTGGGTGACTGGTAAATTCTTGCCACGCTCGCTGCCCTCACTGAATAATTGTTTTCCAGCGCTACGTGCTGGAAAACAATTCCGGACGAACATCTATATTTCGGGCTTGATTCGGGCTTTGCACCTGGCCCGGCCCATCCGATAAAAACAATGCAACCCGAGCCCGGCCCGGGTCCGAGATGAGAAGACGTCGGCCTGCCCGAGCCGGGCCCGTGGGCCAGGTCGGGCTTTCGGGCTACCCGGAGCCCGTACACACCTCTACAAACAATCACCGGTTTATCGCTGGAATGGGCAAAAATTGGAGGACTGTTGAGCTTCGCCTTCAAGAGTAGGTCGCGATAGCGTAATCGGGCCTCGTGCGCATCGCCCTCTGAACTGCTAACCTGCTTCCGTTCTCGGTGCAAGCCTCAACCATGCCGTAAGGAAACGAACGACTGTGCGCGTAACATTGGCAGTTTGAAAGTATCATTGAATGCCTATTGCGCGCACAGTTGTTAAGTGCCCACTACGCTATAATTATTTCATTTGCGAATCAGCGAAGGGCCCACTACGCGTCCGTAAAGGCAACATGCGAACCTACGTAGTTGTTCTTTGTCGATGGTTCTGCTGCTGATGATAATTAAATATGCATGAGCGCTTTGTGATGAGTGGGCCTTTACAACACCCACTCGTTGCTTTGGACGTCCGGCGCGATTCTACACTTCTGCCACGCAATATATGATGCGTTAAGGAGACTCCTTCCACTTCACGACATTCATATAGTGTTTTTTGTCCAAAGCAGTTTCAACAAATTTCGTGGCTGTACAAGCATACATCAGGTTTTGCACAGAACGAAGTTTCAAATGGCAAAGTTTCAAATAGCAATGTCTTCAAAAGGGAATCAGAGCAGTGCATTTCATGAAAAGTCGAAACCAGTCCGGCTCGAACTCTAGCTGTTGATAAAAGTCTTTTAGCTGTAGAGCCATTTGTATAAAATGCAACCGTGATGCTTGCAGAGGCGCCCTTGAGTATTTTGTTCGCTGAGATGCATATTTCGCACATCTGTAATAAATACCGGTCATGAAAGAAAAAAAAAAGAAAAAACAAACAAATTTCGCGGCTGTGTGGTAGAACACCTGCTTGCAACGCAGACGGCCCGGGTTCGATCCTCATTCGGACCCGTAAATTTTTGTTATTTATTTTATTTGCATCTTTCCCGAATTTTAGGTCACGGATAAGATGATGATATTTCGCCCACAACGAACGACGCCAACACCGAAGCCGGCGCCGGAGTTTCTGCGAAGCTAGCTCTTTCACGCTATCGCGTTAATATATACCGAAATAATTGCGCAGAACGCAAAAAAAACAAAAAACAAAAAAAAACACGTTATCTGCGCAAAGATAGACAACAAGTCATCGCGTTATATGCGTCTTACGTGCGGAATGAGCGTCTCGTGCTCTGAAACCACGGTGTAAGATGTCTGCAACGGGGCTCAGCGCCTCCCCCGCCTTAAGCCCGCTTTTTTAAGCGCGGAGCACTTTAGGGGGCCGGGCTGTCGTATGCTGCGATTGTATGCTGTCGTCCTCAGCTTGGCGGAACGCAGGCAAAACCACATATAGCATAGCCAACTGCAGCATATTGAGCGCGCTCGCGTCAGGGACAAGTCTTCTTCCTCTTGTTATTCAAGCGCCTTGATGATTATATTAACGCACGCGAAACCACATATAGCATAAAGTGCGAACATTACTACTGTGGCTAGGGAAACACAACACAAACCACGTATGAAAAATGAAAGAGGAAGCAAGCGAGAAAGAGAGAGAGTAAGAAAGGAAAAAAATTGAAATAAATGAAAATAAGCAGAAAAAAAAACAGAAAAAGCTGTAGAAGAGAACAAGAAAGGAAGAGAGGAGGAAAGAAAGAGAAAACCGAAGAGAAACGATAAAGGCTGCCCAGCTCCGTACTACCTTCAGGGTCGGCACCACTAGGGCGAAGCTGCCTTAATTTTTTAAATGCGGAGCATTTCTTTGCGTACTGTAAGCACTTCTGCGTTTCTATCTACGTATCTATCTATCTATCTAGCCGCCTACGTCTGGGTGCTCTAGTGATCGCCTCCTTAATTAACTTGGGGTCGACTAAAATTTGTATGGGAGGGTAAGAGGTATCGACGAATATTTCTGGCTGGTCATGACGTGAATAACGTGAAAATCCTGTCGCATACATCGTCAAACCCTTTCCTGCAGACACGTGTGGCACATACCCGTATACCACGGGCCGCGGTATGCGGGTACGCGCCACAGGTGTTTGACAATTTATGTCCACCCAAGAACGGCGAGGACAGATATTAGTAATTTAAATGCGAGAGCGTTAAGAAAGCTAGCGTCGGCAGCGCTGACCCGACGAACGAAAATAATAAATATCAGGGTCCCAGCAGGAATCGAACCCAAGCAATCTGCGTGGCAATCGAGTATTCTACCACGGAGCCACGCCAAGTCTCGGACCTGCTTTGGAAAAAAGACCCTATGCAGGCGTAATGTTGGTGAAACGTCAGTGGTGGTTCCAGTGCTGGCTATCTTATTTTATGAACATTTATATAAGCAATTATGGCTATTTTCAAGTGAAAATAAGAAACGCGCGTGGTAATATGTACTCCTATGAGGCAGGCGTCATGTCGGGTTAACGTCAATTGTATACTTAAGCGCCATCCACTGTAGTTGGTCCCTGAAGCACTATCCAGGGCTACCATCCTCGCAAGCACAAGTGATACATATCAGCTTATCGCTTCTGGTGTTGGTAATACCCATGTTTCTGTAGGCATCGTTACGCAACTGTAAACAACTCATATAAAACATATGCGACTGTTCAACATATGTCTGTGCGTACAACATTTGTACATATCTTTAACGTCATTTCGTAACGTTTCGCTAAATAAGAAAATTACAACCCAGTCACCTTGCCTCCGCATGCTTCGCATAACATCGATTTCAATGGTACTTGGGATCTGCCAATTTTTTGTTTTCCCAACGTTCAACTTCCGTTGCGTTTACCCATGACTGTGATCGGCGCACGCGGCAGCGCCCTTCAGCACCAGTTATTAAATGTGGAGCATTTCTTAGCGAACATTGCCTGCTGCGTGTCAGCCGTGAACACGCATCCAATATTTGCAGTCAGTAATGCTATGATCCTGGAAATTCTAGAAAGACCAATTTACCACTCCTAAATTATTGTGCGACTTTTTTTTGAACATGATACAAGCTAAACTGAATAAACTAAAAATTAGTTCTGCTCGGCCGTTGCTTTATCTATTCTTTAAGGCTGGTTCACACCGGCGACTAGCACCGGTTGCGCGACCATTTGCGACTTGCGACCAAAAAAGCGACTGAAAGCGACCGATGTTCACACCGGCAGAGGCTGCATGCGAGCGACCGGAAGTCGCAAACCCAGAGAGTCACGTCCGGATCTCGTTATCAGCGAGCCAAGGAAGCGCAATAAAAAAAAATGAAAAAGCGACGAGCCCGGTTGTAAACAAATGCTGACGTCACTTCTGGGCTTCGCTGATTGGTTCCAGCCGTCCTGCGACTGCAGTCGCGCGACTGAAAAGTCGCGCAGCGAGCGACTGAGCAAAAGCAGTCGCTTTGCGACCGAAGCGACTGTTTGCGACTGTTTGCGACCAGTCGCAAAGCGACTAGCGACCGGTGCTAGTCGCCGGTGTGAACCAGCCTTTACTGTGTTTCAACAGCCTTTTCGGATATTTCCAGGCACCTTGCACTGTTAATAGTGGTCGATGAGAGATGCGAACCTTGCATGCTGCAGTGTAGCAGCCTGCCAAAACTCGCGTCGCTGCAAGTGTTGCGATGCTCAAATTCTCCCTTTCTCTTCCTATTTAGCCTCGCGGCTCGTTTCACAGCGGATACACTGAAGGCTGTGCCCGCTGTCTACGTGGCTCAAGAACTAATCCGCCGTGCCATGCAGGCTGAGCGACATGCCTAGCACATCGGAGCGTATCCAGAAATATCATCGATGACATATCATTAATAAATTTCCAGAAATAAACTTTCAGTCGTGAGTAAAAAAGTCAGCGATGTGTCTTCCATCTCTTTCTTGTCTTCGTTTTCTTTGTGCGCTGTTTTTTTTTTTTTTTAAGGAATAAGTATCCAGAAATCTTCTTGGGGGAGAGGGGGCAGGGAAGGGGGGTACTCAACCACACTTTATGTATTTTCGTGCGTGTGTTGGTATGTGTGTATATATACACATGCAAAATTTGCAACAAAATTCGGGTGGGGGGAGGGGGGGTTGAGGGAGTCGTTCAGGCCAACCCCCCCGCCCCCCCCCCCCCCCCCAATCCCCCTGCATACGCCAGTGCAAGCAATTGTGCGCACGCGTACGCGTATGACTACATCTCTCTCGAAGCTCAACTCTCTCGAGAGAGAATGCGCCCGCCCTTTAGTGTTTGAAATTTCGACCGTTTTCCTCGCCACGGAGCCGTTTCTTACTTCAGAGAGACGACATCGCCTCTGCCAAATCTATGCGCCGCGCTCGTTCGTTTACAATGCTCAGTTCTAGGTACTTCGGGCCGCTTCGGAAGAACGGTAGCGTGGCGACAACCCATACTTGATAAGACAGCTGGAAACTACAGCGTTGTGGCGCCGCTCGAGGAGACTTCATCGTTATCCGGGCGAAGCGGATTACTCCTTGTATCGGAAGAATAGGAGATATTTAAAATGTATAGCGCCATCTGTCTTCGGTGCCATCAGCTCCGTCCGCCATCTTCTTTTGGGTGCAGATACGAAAGCACCCGCGTGTCGCAGCATTTCAGATGTAGCTGCTGGTTTTAACAGCGAACTGTTCAAGCCGGCCATAAAAACCTTGACGTCCGCAGAAAACCACAGGCGGGTATGCGCCACAGGAATTTGGCAAGCGCCACCTCCTCTAAGCTTACTCGCTTAGAGGAGGTGGCGCTTCGGACACTTCGAGTTGGGATTGCTCTTACGCCGGCAGTGACCACTCTCTGGCCGCAACACTACCGCACAGCGTATGGAACCACATGCCCTTTTTGTGACGCACCCATAACTGCAGTAGACGTGACGCACTTGCTTTGGTCGTGCCCGCGCCTACAGCAAGCGTGCCTTCGTCATCTCAGAGCAACCGGTCACCGTCCCGGTCGGCCTTCGGACTTAAAAGGGTGGATAGAAGGTCCACTCCACCGATTCTTGTCGAATTTTATGCACGAGTTCAACTTGTTTATGTGTGATGAGCCTCTCGTGTTATTATGTACTTTTGTTATGCCAAAGGGCAGTCTTTCGAATAAAAAAAGTACAGCAGGTGCGAGTGTTAAACGAGTGAGTGAGAACATTTATTGTGGCCCAAAAGTGGCAGAGGCCGAACGGGACCTTGTCAAAACGCACTCCACGTTAGTGGACGTGGGTACGGCGCCTGCGCCTGAATGCTGCGTCGTCCGCTCAGCTGCTAGTGCGCACGCGCACGACTGCGGCAGGCCGAGCACCGTCAGCAAAGAAGGGTGCAGGGAAATCGTGAACCAGCGCTGCACCTCTCCTGCACTTTTTGAAACGATTGACCAGCGGTTATCTTGCCTATGCGCTAAATGCCCTGCCCAGGTCCATTTCTTCTTCGTGATTTCGACTAAGATGTCCTCAACACCCGTTTGTTCCCTGACCCACTCCGCTCTTGTCCCCTGACTTCCATTGCTCCCGGCGTCGTCAATTTAAATTGGGGGAGGTTAAAGAGGGGGAGACAGAAAATTAGGGGGGGGGGGCAGATGAGATCAAGAAGTTTGCAGGTATAACGTGGCAGCAGAAAGCACAGGACCGGGTTGCTTGGCGGAACATGGGAGAGGCCTTTGCCCTGCAGTGGTCGTAGTCAGGCTGATGATGATGATGATGATTACTTCGTTATAGCGAATGCACATACCTAATAGACGCGCGCGTACACTCAACGAATGTAACTGTTATACTGATAATTTAACTAAGGATAACAGCCGGACTCGTCAGTTCTTAGGAAGTGGACGAGACTCGAAGAAAGATGGCAGCACACAGTTGAGTGATTGATGTAGGAACTTTTATGTGAACTAGTAGAACAAAGCCCGATATTCAGAACATGACCTTATGAGAGAAGAAAACAGAAAGTTGACAACCTATGAGCAAAACGAAAACGCAAGAAAACAGTACACACACAGCAACCACCAGTAATGGTAAAAACATTTGACGCCGCCTATGCAACAGGTTTCCCACAAACATTGAGTATCTTAACAGGTCCCTATGTACACTTCTGGTCTGAGAAATCATTTATATGCCCGCTAAACGCCGCATATCATCACACTGACTGTTCCCGTCAGACAAGAAATACGTTTAAAAATAATCAGTGCTGCAAAAAAAAAAAAAAGTGAGGAGGAGGGTGAAATAAGTGTGGCATTGCAATCCAGGGGTCGCCCACTCGAACATAATCGTACATGGTCTCGTTCAACATGACAGCGAATGCCCGTATAAGGGCTCGTCTTTGACAGTTATCTATAAGGGAATGCATCGCCTGTTGAACCGGGACATGCAAAATCTAAACAGTACAGCAAAGACTGTTCAAAAGAAACATTCCTCGTCAAAGTGTAAAGCCGTCTATTTAACCAGGTGAGGAACGGAACCAGACTGCAACCGAACATCATGCGCGGCGAAAGACTCGAGCAAAAAAGAAAAAAAAAAAAAACGCCGTAAGCACACGTTAAGCGAAGGCAGTGGCACCAGCGGCCGAGTCCCGAACGACCTCAATCTTCATCTTTGAGGCCAGGCCAATGCTTAGTCCCTTCGGTGACACAACTGGCTTTCGGCTACGCAAAGAATGGTGGCAGTGTTTCCTAACGAAGGTATCACAGAGATTACATAAAACCCCACGAAGAATACATCCCTGATAAGGGAATCAAGGGGCTATCACAGATGAGATATCACAGCCAGTTATCACTGAGGAATCGCAATGCTGCCATTATTAATCATATTAGGGCAAAAAAAGTAAATGCTGATAACAGAGAAGTTAAAAGTACCAAATGTTGGAGCAGGTGCGTTATTCCTGAAGTTTCGAATATATTCAATAAAAATTCGAGGTACTCTTAAAGCGAATGCGATACAGCCAATAAACGTTTGTGAGGTCGGCAGGGTGCAATAAAGGTTTCCCCTAGCGGCTACGAGAAGCAAGCACGCTTGAACGAAAGGTTGAACAATTGGTCGCGAATTTGGGCGCTGAAAGCGGTTTCTCGATGACCAAGATAGATTTTGTAACCATAAATTAAGGAATAATGCTCACTTGGTCGCAATTTCCGGCTGCCAATCACGTATTAAAGAGATGCCGCAGCGTTTGATGCCACTTCACAACAAAAGCCTCATAAGGTTATTCCTCAAAACGTACTCTTAGCATTAATTTTAACAGTATCATAGAAGATCCTAAGAGAACGTCTGGCGCATCAAGGCTACGAAACCTTGAAGAGCTGACATTATACACCATCCCATGATGACAATCATCAAGGCTCCTCGGAGGTTACACTCGGTGTACACCAGTGTGTTTGGGCCAGCACACTGTTGCCTCAGAACGAGCTAAACGAACAAGCATACCCTGTAACAGAAGGCACTAAATCAACGCGGAAGTAAATTGCGCAAACTCACTAGTGGTCACCCGGGGTTAATATGAGGGACACTTGTAAGTACACCTTAGAAACCAAAGATTAAGGCACTTCGCTTTGGTAAGGCCAAAATCCATGAGCGATCACGACTAGATGTGCGTTGGACTAGATGTGGACACAACAGTTCCGAATGTATTAGAAGCAATCGTATACCATAGCAAGGGCAGTTATCATACGCACCAATAACAAGGAGGAAAGATTGTATCAAGTTCAGTGCGTAGACCTGTGTGCCAGGTGGCAGGCGGTACTCGGTTGATGATAAATGATCTACTGGAACAATTATCAAGGACTGATTCCAAAGATAAGCATCACCAAAAACGGCGCGGGGGAGCATAAGGCAGAAAGACAGTGATTTTTTTTCATTACAAGAATATTGTTTTTTCTAAACTAATAGCCGGTGAAACAAGGTCCCGGCACTCACGGTCGACAATGTTCTTGTGTTCAATAGAAAAAAAAAAAAAAGAAGAAGATCCTAGAAAGCGCCTCCAAGTGCTTGGGAGGCCATTGTTGGAGAAGAACGACGTCTAGTTCCTCGGGCGTGCTGTTCCTTCATCGAGTGTATTGCTTCGACTCGTACAAGACGCAGCCGTCGGTGTCGGCGGCTACGGTCCAGGCGGCCTGCAAGAAGCTTGCCACCTCCCAGGTCCCCACCTCTGGCGTTGCCTGGACAACATAGAAACATCGATTTAAAAAAGGGGAAGAAGTTTACAGTAGCCGTGTAAAGCTTAGCCCTTTGAGGCGCTATGTACACAATTGTGTACACCACTTGTTCTGGCCATTTGTATCAACTAGGGTCTGAGAAAGAGCATGATATATCAAGTTTTGGATGAATTGAACCTTCTGCATAATACATTTGTCTTCATTTAACTTTATTTTGAGGTGTAGTGTTGCATACGATCTTTTTTGCTGAAGGTACTACCACGTTCGACGAGTCGTTCGACGTGCCGCTTCCTTCGAGCCATGTGAAAAGTATATTTTTTCTTTGCTCAAAATGGACATAGCCAAAAATGAATTTGCACTCTATTTCTACACTGAGATTACATTCTACTTATGCCGAAACAGAGCATGAATGACTTCATAATAAATAGATATTTAATTACAACTTAATTGGGATTATTTACAATAACACGCATAAATTAACATATTATGAGATTTTTGCTGCAACAGAATATTGAGTGCCTTGAAATAACGTTGTATCGATTTGACACATTTACAGACAGTTTTTTATAGGTGGCGCCTGAAAGGGTTAAGAAAGAGCGAAGCTGGGTGATCTTAGGGGCTTAACCAGGCCTCCTTGGCTGATGCTAGGTCTTTCCTTGGCGTAGACAAAGTAGAGTCGAACCCACAGCCTGTCACAGACCATGCAAGAATGTCCAAACTCCAGCGGCAGAACTAACGTGCAAAGCTGGCTGTGGCAACCCCAATAGAAGCGCGGGCCTTTCGTCGCTCGTACTCGGCTCGCGCCACGCCGGGAGCTCGGCGCGGCGGCTGCGCGGACTGTCTTCGTCGGTGGGCGCGGCTGATAAGCAACGGCGCGGAAGGCTTTTTGCGGACACCCGACGTTTTACCTCGAGCTTTAAGCGCTTCGCTCTTAAAACACAGCGCTAATTTAAACGCCGACAAATAAAACTCACACGAGGCAGCAGCCATCCTCGCGCGATATATTTCCTTGTCCGTGTTTTTAAATTAGCACTGTGTTTTACAGCGAAAGCTGTTATGAGATCACAACAAGGGTCGTTCCTGCGCCGTAGTTGCCCGCCGCCGCCACCGCCGGTGTCCGTAACCAATATCGCACGAAATAAGAAAAAACTAAATAAATAAAAAACACCTATGACAGAATTGGAATCGAACCCGCGTCTTCTGCGTGGCCGCCCAGCACTCTACCACTGAGCTACGCCGCTGCTTGAAACTGTGGTGCAAACTGACTCTACGCTGGCTTCATGTCGGGTAAGGAATCGCGTTGACGTGTGTTGTAAAGCGTTTTAGAACAGTAAAGTAAGAACCAGGCGTCACACAATGCGAATTGCGTAACGAGTGGGGGGCGTTCAATGCTCTAACCCATTACAAAAGCCCCAGGTAAAATTCTTCATCGTCGTCAGCCACGGCACCAACAAAGTGCACATAATGCGTTACAAGAGTGTAGCGGGTACCGCGCTTTTCTGAAGAATGACGTATAATGGCATTGTGGACGCTTCCCCACTACGCAAAAATTATGATGATTTATGGCGTAGTGGGTACCATGCAAGTGCGCTTGTAGTAGTTGCCCCAAGAGTGTTTTAAAAAGGCTCTAAAAAGGCCGCTCTCCCAGCTTTCGCTGTAGCTGTTCTGCGCGTTCCGCGCAGGCTTGGCGGTTTTTTTTATCGATGGATACGTACCAACGAGCTCGCATACAAGCATCAAGTCACAGATAGAGACGCCGATGCTTGTTAAAAAAAATTAAACCTCATGAATTAACGTCTCAAAACGCTACAGTTAGTAGCGGTGTACACCGTGGTGGGGATTGCGGAAATAATCTCGACCACCACTTACCCGGGGAGATTCTTCAAGCGTGCATTTTGTAGTACAGAAGCACCCCAAATACACATATTTTTTTTTTTTTCAGTAAACTCCATAAGGATGCCGCCGACGTGGCTGGTAATCGAGTAGATTGGGGTCGGGAGAGGGCCTGGGTCAGCTACGGTAGCACACCCCGATTTTTAGCTCTTCAAGAGATTTTGCGCATAGCAGTTATGATTAGTTTTCGGGCAAAATCTGTGTGTCACAGCAAAGTTGAGCCCATAATGAAGATAGCGCTGTCTTGAGATAAAAAAGCTTGAAAACGAAGCAACTAAATATGCAAAAGATTAAGAAATAGAACATCCCAGAGAAAAAAAAAACGAATGAAAACAAAAATAAACAAGAACAAATCAGTATAGTAAGTAAAAAAAAACGAAAAAGAAGATACGAATTTTGCGTGTAATTGTTTCTAAAACTCCACGTTTAGAGCAAAATCAGTCTATGATCCCATCCATGGGCGTCTGCACCATTTTGCACTCTGGGGTGCAAACCCGTGTTGCATCGCGGTAGGGGAAGAAGGGCACGCTGGTGTGGCTTGGGAGGGGGGAAATGGGGGGGTCAGTTTATTCTTGCACGGGGGGGGGGGGGGGCGCAAGCGCCCCTTTGTGCACCTCCCTGACGACGCCCTCGGTCCCACCCAGTTGAAAGAAAGTGGTGCACACCTACCTGGACTTGATCACCGGCTGCGGCTCGGTAAGACGCCGCGACAGGGCCCGCTGGATGAGAGGACGATGACGACGACGCCAGCGGGGGCTGGGCCGGTGCTGGCGCGGGCGACGACCGCACGACGTCGGCCATGGTCCGCCGACCGGCGCGGTTCAGCTGGCTGCCCTGCAGGCCCGTCTGGCAACAAGCGCGCGAAATTTGCAACGATCACCGCTTCACGTCACGCTTAAGAGTGCCACGCTGTAACGCCGGCGGCGATGAAGACGGAACTAACGGAACACGCCTGTCGCCGAAATTCGCTGCGCGTCTTTTCGATCGCGCTGGTTTAGCGGCGTTTCTACGAGGTCAGTCGAGCATCTCGTGAATCGCGCCTGAACACATTTCAATCCTGAACAAAAACTTCCGCCATGGCGGCTGAGAGACACACTTTAGATCGTCGCTCATCGCAAGGCGCCATCTTGACTTCCGCTCTAGAATACTCGGCCTTCGCCACTTCCGAAGTACGCCGGAATATGCACACACACACACAAACACACAAACACACACACACACACACACACACACACACACACACACACACACACACACACACACACACACACACACACACACACACACACACACACACACACACACACGTGCGCATACGCAGATACACACGCAAAGCGCGCACACGCAAAGCGTGCACGTTCGCCGCAGTGTTCATTGGGCTTATTTGGAAAACGTTAAAAGAAAACACTCCTTCGGCAACTAGTCTACAAGGCGCGTAGATGGCGTGCTACTGGTCACCGGGAGCTTGCGCTTGCTATTGCACAGTCCCATGCGCCCCGGTCCGCCAAAAAAAAAAGCTGAAATGAAACGGTTTCCACACCGATGGCTTACCTTGGCAGGCACCGACTGGGACGGGGGGTACCGGTAGAACGAAGCCCTCGCCGGAAGGTCCGCTACCCTGCAACATCCGAGCGGGTTTTCGAGTACGCCAATATTACTTTCACAAAAGCAATCCTATAAGCACGAACTCGACAGGAGCACGGATACACCGAATTATCGGACTTAACGAAGCCAAAATAATATTTTTTTTACCGATTTCTGTATATAATAGTAATAATAAAACCTCGGGTTTTATGTGCCCAAAACCGCGATATGATTATGAAGGATGCCGTAGTGGAGGGGCACCGGAAATTTCGACCGTCTGCTGTTCTTTAAAGGGGTGTGCTGACACGAAAATTTTCAGTTGTTTCTTTGCGTCAAATGAAAGGCCAAGCCCTCAAAGCCTAGAAAATGCACTGCGAAGCGTGAGTGCACCCTGAAAAAGCTATTACACCATGTTTTTCAAAGGTGGTCTCGGTTCCTATACTGTACCCTGACGTCCCAACACGGTATCAGCTTCTCCTGGCTCCGTTAAAGTGACGCACAAGCGGTCATTTTGAATGTTTTCATGACGTGCAAGAGGCCAGTTTTGGAAGTTTTCATACCTTACGTCCTCACAACTATCCAAACTGCTGCGTGAAGTCACGAGAATTAGTACTGTAGCTTGACGTCAAGCTAGTGTCCACGTCGGTAGGTGCGCCATTGACTTCAGCATCAAAAGTAAAAAATCTTATCAGTATTAGCTGAACTTCACGCTCGCTCAGAGCCGTCTCAGTACACAGGATATTTGTATGGCGGAGCGAAACTCGTCTTCGAAAAATGGTGTGAGTATCCCTTTAACCCTTTCAGACGCCACCTATGAAGAACTGTCTGTAAATGGGTCAAAATAATACAACGTTATTTCAAGGCACTCACTATACTATTGCAACAACAAAAAAATGTCATAATATGTTCATTTATGTATGTTATAGTAACTTATTCTAATTAAGTTGTAATTAAATATCAGCTGTTTATCCTGAAGTCATCCATGCTCTATTTTGGCATAAATAGAATGAAATCTCGGGCTAGAAATATAGTACAAATTGGTTTTTCGTTATGTCCATTTAGAGCAAAGAAAAAGTATACTTTTAACATGGCTCGCAGGACGCGGCTCATCGAACGACTCGTCGAACGGGGTAGTGCCTTCAGCAATGTGATCATACGCAACAGTACGCTGCGAAATGAAGTTAAATGAAGACAAATTATTATGCAGCAGGTTCAATCTATCCGAAGCTCAATGTATCTCGCTCTCTCTTAGCCCCTAGTTGATACAAAGAGCAAAAACAAATCATGTACACAGTTGTGTACATATATCGTCTCAAAGGGTTAACGTGCAATGACATCGCACAGCAAACGGGCCTCTGGCATTTCGCCTCCACCGAAATGCGACCGCCGCGTCCGGGATCGAACCCGGGACCTTTGAGTCAGCAGCCGAGCACAGTATCCGCTACAACACCGCGGAGGACGACGTCTGTATGCGCAACGAGTGCACGTTTATAAGGGACGTTGGGTGCATAGAAGGTTCACTTTCCTGTTGTATGCAAAGCATTTTGT
Organism: Rhipicephalus appendiculatus; assembly: GCA_030522465.1. Lineage (NCBI taxonomy): Eukaryota > Metazoa > Arthropoda > Arachnida > Ixodida > Ixodidae > Rhipicephalus > Rhipicephalus appendiculatus. The sequence goes on from JALIZH010032965.1 coordinate 968,835, forward strand.
GTCGCAGTGTTCGACAGAGATACTTGTTACAGCTGCAGGCGTGGACCGCCGCATGGGACGCCAAGAGTTTACAGACTCGGCAGTACGTAATTGTTCTCAGAAGGGCAACACACCCCCCTTCCATCATTAACGTGCGAGAAGGGGCACAATAGAACGGCCGGCACAGATTTATTTATATATTTATTTATTTATTTATTTATTTATTTATTTATACTGCAGCCCTATACAGGGCTATAGCAGGAATGGGACATTATGCAATACTAAAAACAGGAAAAAATGCAAGAAAATAACACAAATGGCAGAGCAAGAACACACGTAACAAAGCAACATTGAAAATGAAGTTGATTACAGATTAGAAAGATGTTCATCAATTGCAACAATGAAGTCTTTTAGTGGCAAGCCGCGAATGTTACCAGGCACGGAATTCCAAAGCGCTATCGCACGTGGAAACAAACTGTATTTAAAGGTATTAGTGCGATAGGCGATATCTCACACTCTCTCAACCCCTCATCGCAACATACATGCACGAGAATAATTCTTGCCTGCGCTTTACCCGACTTAATTATTCGTCAACGCCCGTAGCCTGGTGGCACTCAAAAAATACTTTATAATCGTTTATTGTCGTAGGTGACGTAATTTTTGTAAACAGACACTAAAACGGAGACACCCATTCACGTCATTTCCCGACCACGAGGACTTAACAGGTGATTCAGAAAAAAAAAAAAAGAAAATGCTTACGTCCGAAGGGCGATGTCCGCCGACTTCCATAGGCCCGCCGTCAGCGTTAGCCTTCGAGCGTTCCCTGGGGGGAAAAAAAATAATAACAAATTAAAGCAGCTTCGAACTGGTGGTGCCAAGCATGAAGGAAGTGCGGAGCTGTGTGGCCTGTCTTATTTGTCTTTTGTCTTTATTTTTCTCTTTCTTCCTCCCTTTCTTTATTTTTCTCTTCTCTCGGTTTTTTTTTTCTGTCTTTCATGTATCTTTCTATTTCCCTCTCTATGTATTTCTTTTCTATCTCTATTTCTATTTCATCCCTCTCTCTATTTCCTCGCTTCCTCTTTCTTTCGTTTTCTATTTATTTCAATCTTTCTTTGATTTTATCTCTTTCTGTCTTTCCTCATTTCTTTCTATTTTTCTTTTCCTTTCTCTTAATTCCTTTCTCTCTCCGTACTCGTACTCTCACCCATCAGAGTTATTGCATCCCACGCCAGTAAAATTCGGCACACGCGTTCTGGAAGCGAAGCAGGAGACGAAGAAGAGAACAAAGAGAGCGCGTGCCGGTTCATGGTCATGATCATTTTTTGTTCGCGACTAACGGGGATTCTCCGCACCTAAACAACTCCGCTGTTAGAAGGATAAGCAAACCACGGCGAATTCCTCTAATTTCCCCCCCAAATTTTGTACAAAATTCTCGCGGCAATGTTGTTCCGAGGCCGGGATTCTCGCGCCCCGAGCGCCTAGTAGCACCGAATGTTGCCACAACGTTGAAGCAACTTCTTGAATGTTGCCGGCAACGTTGCGTCAACATTTCGTGCTACTAGGGGCCTGCCACCCGGGGTTGAGAGCTCGCTCAGGTTGGCGCGCCACGGGCACTGAAGTACGGAGGAAATCGGGCAGAAACGAGAACAGGGGCCTTCGCGAAAGGGTTTTTTTATTTATTTATTTTTTTTTACTACATCTCTCAGAGCAGTGGTTCTCAAATGGGGCTCCGCGAAGCCATTTTTGTGGGTCCGCGAAACCCATCCTCGAAAAAAAAAAAAAAAAAAAAAAAAAAAAAAAAAAAAAAAAAAAAAAAGAAAAAGGACACTTTTTGGAGGCACACTATGGCCCACGACAGCGGTCCCTTCTGATTTTTGTTATGCTTCACCGTACAACATTTTCGCATTGCGGCGGAGCTAACTTTTGTTACTCCGTCTACACGATATCCGCTGTGAAGCTTTTCTTGCAGTGTTCCATAAGCAGGCGAGAATACTTATTCTAGGCTTGCATATTTGAAGAGCAAACATAGCTAGAAACAGGTTGAATGTGGCTGCAGACAGCACAACTTATTGACGAGCGAAAAGATGTCAACATCCTCTAAAATTGTCCACACATGCATAAAATACAAGGATACTCCTTCAGAACCGACTATTTTGCCAACTCTATTTTTGAAAACAATTTAAGAATGGAATCAACTACCCGAAGACATAGCAACCTTAACTGAAAACAGTGTTTTTTTCTCATCGTTGTGACTTGTGGCCTGTGTATTATACCTTTTATATATCTGTTTGCTATTTCCATATAGTACTAAAATTTTGGTGGTATGCTGTTGCTCTTGTTATTATATTCTGCATTCTGTGTCCCTGTCCAACCACAGAAATGTCATTAACAACTTTGTATGAGCACCCCCTGCAGTAATCCCATAACGGCGCTGCAGGAAGTTTGTAAATAAATTAATAAAAGCCGATGACATCGAATTGGGTGGCACATAAGTTTCACCATTATTTGCCAGGGAGAAATAGAGGGCGCATATTTCACGATGCATGTCGCGTTAGTTTACGACCACCACCCCTTTTCTCTCCATAAAAGGGGCCCCCTATAACTTCCACCGGTCCAGAATGGGTCCGCAAAACACCCGTGGCTGAGAACCACTGTTTTAGAGAAATGAGGCAAAAATTGTCGACACTTCGACAACCTGAAGGTGGATGGCGAGACAAGCTGCTTACCACACGACACAGATACGTAAAAAAAAAATTATATATATGAGAAGAACGCACATTAGTACTATACATAATACACGACGTCGAAAAGAAGATATCCAGCCGGATAAGGTTACTCACTCTTCCTGCAGTCTGAAGTTGGCTGCCTGTTCACGGTAGAGGCGTCGCCTCTGCCGCTGGGACCTGTGCCGCATGCGCTGGAAGATCGTAGGCACCTGGGGCACGTAACCGGCCTGCCCGGGAACAATCTCTGCGCATGCGTCGAAGAAACCGTGTACCCGTCGTTGAGAGATCGTACACACAGTTTGTGTGCGGCTGTAAAACCAGCACCAAAGAACACAGTGCGGCATTGCGATTGCACGATCATGAAAGTAAGCGTAGGTAAACATCTTCGCACTAACCGCCGTCTCGTTGCCAGCCCACGTCATACAAAGCGATAACACTTGGGTAGTGGGTACTGCCTTATAGACCATTCATTCTACGTAACACTTACAGTGCCGCCACTGTGGCCTGCTATACAACAGTCGTGTTCTAACTGTAACTTTGTCCGTTGTCTTTTTTTTTTTTTGCGCTAATTAGTTATGTCTGAAGTCAATATGCACCAACTAGCCCAACTCGCTTCTCTAATACTTCCTTTATCGTATTTGCATGATCCAGCCCTAGTGGCTGAACCATGCACGTGAAACCCCAAAAATTCATTGATTTCCACTGTACGCGTGCCAAATTTCGGCAAAGTAACTTTTTTTTTTTTAGGAAACTCAATATAGTCAAGAGAACGCACTGAATTGGGAGCCGAACCGAGATCCCTCTCTCTAAGTGGTTATGGAAAGGTAAAGAAGAGAAAAGTGCCGACCCGTAACTGTCTCTCCTAACGAGGACACCTCAACAGGTCCTTACCTTTTGGGACCTTCCTGACAACACAGCGGAGTCTCCAACTGGCGCAACACTCGAGGGAGAAGGGGGGCGGGGGGGGGACGCGCGCTCTTGGTGGGTTCCGCTTCTCGCAACAAAAGCTGAACCTCGGAACGGAAACACGGGGCTACAGCCTAGCACAGCGGCGCAATTAAACGGCGATTAAAGTTAACTCGTCAGCACCGGAACAGAATAAGCAGGCAACAACTCCACAGCCGACAACGAGCTCACTCGTGCACGTACGTCGGGGCAGGCCCGGTCGGAGGCTTCGAAACACTTCTTCCTCGTCTTTCACTCGGTATCGCACGCGCAGCAACGTGCGGAACGCGATCGTCTTAAATAGTTATCTCGAGACGTCGCCCTCTGGTGGTTCCATAGAGTTATTCCACCACCTTCAATGAAGTTTTATTTATATTCAGCATTTGTTATTTCGCGTCTTGATTTTTTTTTTTAGACCATTAAAAGAAAAGTAAATTGAACCCGTCAATCTTTTTTGTGTCGGGCAACACGAGCGTTCTCCACGGAAGAGAAAGCTTGCGCGAGACATTGGCAGGCGTTCACGTGCACGGCACGTGGACGGCAAACTCGCCAAAATAACGGTGGGAGTGTGTGTGTGTGTGGGGGGGGGGGGGGGAGGAATGAGGTGAAAGAGATATCTCGGAATGCATTTTCTCGAATGTGGCCTCTCCTTTTCACTACCCTTTCCCCACCGCCCCACCGACGCTGCCCAGAGCCATTGGATTGCGGAGGTAAGCGTCTTTGCATTCCTCAAAATCACTACTATAGTGAACTACCACTACACAAGGGAATACCCATGGAAGAAGAAAAAGCTAAGGAGAGGCCCTCGCCATCAGAGCTGCATAGCAAGAAGTGAGGCGGAAGTCATGTGCTTTCGCAAGGGCTGCTGGGATTCCTTGGTCACGTCGTCGTCTGCATCACCCTCGAAATGGCTGAGTTGCTTGAAAAAGCAGGCCAAGGAGAGTTTCGAATTCGCACTTTTAAGCAGTCGTTGCGTTTCGCTGATGATGTATAAGGTTTCGGAGACCTACAGCGTTGATCTTCACTATTGCGTGTTAAGTTCATTGAGCATGGCGTCGTAAGCGGTTGTATAGGAAGCCCGCGACAACTTCCTCCGAAAACCCTCGGCGCAGCAACTTCGCTGTTCTCCTTTAGTAGTGTGCTGTTGCGTCACTCAGCGCTGGAAGGCCATAATTCCTAAGTGGACAACGACGGCACTGTCGGCCACTCGGCGCTACGCGAAATTGTCCTTTCGTCTCGCTTGTGCGGCGCATGCGCACTGAAGTGTGACCAACGTGGCGAGGGGGGGGGCTCACACCCGGCTTCAAAAAAATCTGACGTAACGGCCTCTCCTTAGCTTTGCTTCCTCTATGTGAGTACCCGTCAACTTATGGTACATTCGAGCGCTCTGGCGACGCGCGTCCCGTTCGGCCATGGTGCAAATAAAGTGCTCTTGATACGTTCGTATGGTGCTATCAGAGCAGGGGCGGATCCACTCATTTTAGGGGGGGGGGGGGGGTCGCTTGAAGTAACACCGGAGAGGGGGGGCGGGGTCCCAGACTTTTTTGCTTTTGGTAGCACAAAAACCCCATCACAGCATAAATACTCTTAATGTGGGCTCATGTGGTCCCACTCATTTTTCCTAATTGGTGATCGGAGGTGGACGACTAGCACTGAATAGAGAGGGGGGGGTGGAGGGGTGCTCACACAGGCTTTTGTGGGGGGGGGGCGATCGCCCCCCCCACAAAACGAGGCTACAGCCTAGCACACTGTTTCAGAGCACGCCACTGTTTCAGAGCACCCCACTCTAACCCGGAGCGCTCTAAGGCGCTCTCATTTTGACCTCGGAGCGCGACCGGCACCTGTCACGTGACTCCAGCACCTTCGTCTGTTTGCGAGAGGAGAAGACGCGGTGACGTGTTTCCTCTTCCGGCATCCGATCGCTCTGGCGAGCGACTGCGCGTTCCACTCGGACACCCGTCCTCTGGCTCGGATCAAGAGCGGGCTCCGCAGAACCCCTTGTGTAATCATACCGAACTTTCGGCACGTAAAACTCACAGATTGGTACTGACATGCCTCCGGGGCCACAGATTGAAACAAGCCATCTATCAAAACACAGCTTTCTTGTATGTACTCCTTACGTCAAGTAGCGACGGTAAATAAAGTGAATTCAATATAGAGGAGAACTAACAAACCTATCTAACAAAAACCACCGCCGAACCCCGAGATGAAGGAGATAAAAATGAATCATTGTTCCAACCTTGTTCCCAATCTTCCTCACTCTCTAGGTCCGCCATCCGACGTTGTTGCGTCGCCGCTCGAGCTCGCCTGAGTGTGTCCTACAAAAAAAAAAAAAGATAGAGGAATTAGTGAAGACGCTAAAAAGTACAATTTGCGCAGTACTTACAGGGTCTGTCCATAAAGTAACGACACTGGGTCTGGTAAAAGGAATTTTATTGATCCGATCGGTACATATTTAAATTCTTCAAAATAATTTCCTCGGGCGTCGATGCACCTATTGTAACGCCATTACCGCGCTGAAAAAGGCTCCCTGAAAGTCATGTCCACCCTCAGAGACTCTGCGCCCGGTTAATGGCGGGGACACCGTCGAAACGGTGACCGCTCAGGCTCGAGTCTCTCGAGGTTTTTTTTTTTTTTAACAGGAAGAATTCTGCTGGGCTCGCAGGAGAGTTAAAAAGGCGGAGTTTTTTTCCGTCCAGTCCTCGGCCGTTTTGGTAGGGGCCGGCATAACGGGTATTCCCAAAAGCAAAGCCCCCCGAGATGAAGAGACGTTTCGCGACTTTCCCGCTAGGGGGAACGGCGCATGCGTAGGAGCATCGTGGAAAAGGCGGATTCCTTTCGCGCTCCGGCAAAATGACCCAGCAACTACTGCGACATAACACACCGTTTACAAGGACGCTGCGATGTTTTCCGGAAAAACTTATGGGTGTGAGTCCATTTTAAAAGAAAGAGGGCGTGCAAACACGGACACAAGAAGGCAGTCAGGACACCACAAACGCCTACTAACAACTGATGCTGAATTCCAATGGCACATCGCGAGCGCCTCAACGGATCGCGAACGGAGCGCGTAGATCCGAGCGGGACTGCCCTCGCCAAATCTGCGATTGGAACGCGTGCGCCTCGACGGGAGCAGTCGGTACACGGAAATCTTGCGAGAGGACGCGAGAGCGTGCGAGGGGGAGGGGGTGGGGCGATGGGTTTTCCTGCTTGTCAATGGCTGCCCCCTACAGTAAACATCCGGCCGTGACGGGACGAAAGGCGGGCGCAAAGAATACGTGACACTAACTTCCGGCGAGATCCGCCGATTTCGGCGGAGCAATAATTTTTGCTCCACGGAGCAATCCGAAATCTGCGCTTGCTCTCAATCTGCCATTGGAACACACAATTCACGCTCCCAATCTGCCATTGGAATGTGATTGCTCCACTCAGAGCAGAAAAAGTTGATCTGGATCTGCCATTGGAATTCAACATGAAGAAGCGAACAACGGCGGAAAAGAAAGCTTATCACGAAAACTTATCTGCGCGTACCCATGCAATATGCGAACCTATCAAGGTGAGTGAATTTTCTCTTTTTAAAGAAGAGGGTAATGTTGATTTATCACAAACCTCGTTATGAACGTCCGTCAACTTCACTAACGGACGAAAATATGAAAAAAAAAAATCTGCACTTGTGCTAGGAGACCGACGACGGATCATCGAAGAGTTGGACCTTGGTTCAGCAAATTTTTAAAGATGATTTTGGGTTAGGAAGGGTCGTTGCGAAATTTTTGCCTCGAATTTTCGACAAATGAGCAAAGAGACGGTTGAGTGAGCAAAGAGACGGCCGGCAAAGAAACAGGCGGTTTTTTTTAAAGAACTGCTCGGACGAGACCCAGACTGTCGCTACTGTTACTCGTGACCAGTCACAGTGACATTCCTACAACCCCGAAACAAAATTTCACATCTGCAGACAGTTCAATCAACCCTCTATTGCACAAATAGGGCTAGGATTGTTTTAATTTTTTTTTTCTATGCAATCGTATTTTGCATCAAGGGAACGCTTTCAGTAGACGACACTACGAGTTTTAATAGGGATTGGGAAGACTATGCGCATTGTACTGGGGGCGTCAGTTTCTTAGCAAGCTTTCGTACAACAGCGAATCACTATGTGCCAATTTTGGCACTGTGCAGTACAGGGATAAAGCGGCAACCAGAAAAAGAAAAAAAGCGTGAGACTGACTTCACGAAAAAAGATTACTGTACCCAGAGAAAAATTTCCTGGGAGAAACCACCGGATACTATGAACTCGAAAAACATGGCAGGATGCTCGCCTAGCTAAAGTCCCCAGATAAACTAAAGCAGCGCCAACCGCACTCCTTCGCCTCTGCCTCCTCTCCCAGCAGCTGCAGCAGCGCCTCTATGGTGTCCGCCAGGAAACTGCCGAAAGCACGGCCGGCCGTGGCGAAAGGCATTCCCTTTCACAGGCATACCCTCTCCCGTGCGCCGGGAGAGGGTATGCACAGAGGACGGACAAGATGGCGCTTGCACAACCAAGCATAGGGGTAAACAGAGGAGAGGAGGAGCCTGCACACTGACACGTATGGCGCTACTTTAGTTATTCTAGGGACTTTACGCCTAGCGGGAGACAGGGGCTGCCTGGGCGCCGCCATAACCCTCTCTGGGCTGTGTTAAAATAGGCCGCGTGACCCCCCCGAAAATGCACTGCCGAGGCTGTCCCGTCAGCCTTTGTACTACCGCGCCCCAGCCAGGCATGACGGTGTTTTTTTTTCTCCCTCCTTTGAAAATGTTTATACCAGTTACTTTCAGATACCCCCTCCTACATCGGAAAGAGCACTGGAAACACTGTCCTAAAGAAAAGGCAAAAGCGGTGTGCCCGCAGAGTGTAAATACATCGAAGCAACCTTGTGCATTGTTGCCTAAGTTCGAAACACCTCACTTTTCTACGCAAAGAGGTAAGGCATAAACGCGAGAAAATGCACACGAGGGAAATAAATGTCGAAAAACACGACATTTACGGGTGCACGTAGTGTGTATGTGGAACAGGGGGGCGGATCCAGATGCTTACATCAGGGGGGAGGGGGGGGGGGGGTACAAACTACCCTTTAGCGGAGTGGGGAGCAAAAACCATCACGTGAATCTCGCCGTGACTCATAGAGGGAGAGACGCTAGTCCACTCACTCTCGCAGTAACTAGCGAAGAGGGCGAGGAGGCTAACTTCCCTTCCCAGTGGAGCACAGCCCTTGGAAATAAGAGCATGTACAACCCTCGGAACGAAGAACTGTCACGCGCCTACCCATTGACACGCTTTTCTTTTTCCACGGACGTCCCCCCCCCCCCCCCCCCGTCGTCAGGTCGCCAGAATAGTCCCCTGTCTATCCTGCGGAGCGTGACTGGCTCGATTTTTGCTTTTGGCGTCACGCTCGATTAGGCCAAGAACACCGAGCCATTTGGCGTCGACACCAAAAAGTCTTGGCCAGACTCCGCAGCATTTTTAGGCTGCATATGAAACGGAATACAAGCGCGGGCTCTTCGGAAACCCTAAATCCCTGCTACGACCCTATCCATGCCGCTGAGTTAGCAAGAAGAAAAAGTTCATCTCAAAGGACTTCATTTCATAACACGGAAAAGATTTTCGTAAATGCCTGCAAGCTTTTAATAAACACTCTTATCGCGGGTTAAAAGGCAATAAATAGAACGTTTTAACAAGCGTCTACGCTGCGGTATTGCCGCCCCGCTTCTCATTTCTCGTTCATTGTGCTTTAGCCACTCCCAGTGACAGAGCGTCACCCAAACGACAGGTTCCTCGTACACCATGCGTATGCCGAGAGGCAACAAATAGGCGTGACAAACTAATCTTTGAAAGAAAGCATTTGTGGTGTTGGCGTATACCTTCACTGGAGTTAGGAGCGGCAAAAGCACAACGAGCGAGAAAGGAGGAGCGGCATGCTGCTACCGTAAATTGCTAACACGTGCTAATGAGTCATGTTACTTTGTAATAGCACCGCATACTCCTTGCAAAACTGACACTTTGCAAAAGGTTTCTGCGCATGCGCTAACAAATCTATTCTTTCGAACAAGCAGCCTCGACCAAAGTCTGGCAGAACAAATTTTTACCTTCCGTTACCCCCCTCTTTCTGTGTACACCACAAAACTATGAGGCGTGACATTCTTGCAGTAATATTTGAAACGGCTTTGTGGTGCTAGCGCGCCTTCGCTGGAATACGGAGAGGTCAACGCACTTAAGTCCTGACCACACGTGCGCGTTGCAGCGTGTCAGCGCGTGGATTTTTGACGCGGCATCGCGCCCTGTCCCTATGGAGAGGGAGAGGGCGCCCGGCTACGCGAAGCTGCGCGCCCTTTCTCTCATATGGGGAGAGGGCGCGACGCCGCGCCCGAAAGACACGCGCTGACGCGCTGCAACGCGCACGTGTGGTCAGGCCTTTAGAGCGAGAAAAAAATTTAGTAAACGAGAGCTCTCGCTAAGGAAAACATTCTCGAAGGAAAGCCAACTTACATATTTTTTCAGCGTGTCAGATATTTGATCTAAGGATATTGTAGAACCCCAAGAAAGTAGCCCATCAATAAAATGGATCTAAGAATGCATACTATGAAAGCACAAGGACCAAATAAATGCAATTCCCTTATTCTTCACTTAGCCTTCCACGAGTTACGTCGCTGTAGTGTTCACATCAATGTTCAGGATACGAATAGCGGAGCCAAGGTTCAACTCTGAAAACTTGAAATGGAACCACGCTTTTAGACGTATAAAAACATATTTGCAAGCGGTGTATTCACTTGCTCTATAACTGCAAACAATTCCGTGTTACAGGGTTCAACAGAAAACAAACGAAATGTCAACGATCATACAAGAATGAATTTTAACTTATCCATTATGCACCCGCCATAAAAAAAAATAATAAAAGGTTATTGCATGCATTTCACGTTCTTTGCATTAGCTTCTTGCTGAGTGTGCAGGTATTCAAGAAGGTGAATGCCTAGATTTTATTATTTTTATGCATCCCGCTGCAGTGGCTGAATGGTTGCGGTGCTTTAGCTGCTGACCAGAAAGACGCGGGTTCGATACCGGCCGCGGCGTTCGCAATTCGATGGCGCCGAAATGCTTGAGGACCGTGTACTGCGCGATGTCAAGTGCACGCTGATCAACCCTATGTGGTCGAAATGATCCGGCGCCCTCCACTACGGCGTATCTCATAGCCCTCTGATAGCCCTAATCGCTTTGGGACCTTAAACTCCGTTAAAAGAACCACCGTGTGTTCAGCCTTGCTGTCAGCTCCGCTCACATTATATAAACTGTACGCACTTACTTGAAGAAAGAAATTGTCCAGTAGGAAGACCCGGCAACGTTCTTTCGTCGATGCTTCCCTATTTCCACGACAGCCACTTCATCGAAGTCTGTTCTCGCGCTGCGGAGATGAACGCGAAGACCACGAAGCCAGCGGACGGTCTTATCGCGCCCTTGAATCCACGCTCAACTGAGCCAGTTGTATCGGCTGTGCTATTTTATATGAACTTCCCGACTCATAAAGAAACACCACAAAATGAGGGAGGGAAGGCCTCGCTATTTTTCACTCTCTCTTGCTTTAGGCACACAAACACACACAGTGAGACGACCTAGGGGTTGGTACAAAGGATCGCACAGAAAGAATGGTAAATGGGAGAGATCATTTAGCTGGACAAGAGATGTTTGCCAGGAAAAAAAAAATTTTTTTGCCCGTGATGACAAGCGTCTTTTCTGGCGAAACCCTTTTGAGATTCCCAGGTGCACAGTGACTAAGCCGAGATAGCAGCTTCCCGAGATAAGCAGAGTGCCAGCTGCAATCCCCCCCCCCCCCCCTCCAACGAAACAGCTACTTCAAGGCAGGGAAGAGGACCCAAGGCAGCCCTTGTGAGTAGTAGTTATTCAGTACGGGTGCGCAAAAAACAAAAGAGAGAGAGAGACACGGACAACAGAGGAGAAACACCGGCGCTGAGTCTTTTCTTTTTTCTTTTTTTTTTTAATTTTTGTAGCGCACGCGTGCTGATATGATGGATCATCAACTTGTCCAGTATGCTGCTCTCATTGAGATGTAGTGGTTTGAGGATATGACACATAGTTCTGTTCTGCCACCTTCTCGAGAAATGTTTACCCACTCCTCCCCTTCCCAAAGAAAAAGACAAACACCGAGCGTCAACCCGGTGTACCTCCTCCTCCTGTTGGAAAATCCGGTGGGTTCACGGCAAAACTGGGAAACTGGGTGTCGTTGTTTGTGTGCCTTTACTGTCCTGGTCTTTCGCGCTGTTACCCATAAGATGTATTCAACCAACTAGCCGACAAGTCGACCCTTCATGGGAATCGAGACCAGTACATCCCGCATTGGATGTGTACGCTCTAACACCGCGACCGCTGCTCAGAGAGAGAGATAGATAATCGAAAAGCCGCCTTCACCCTCTTCACGGCGCGTCAAAATAAGAAAGACAGAAGGAAAGAAAGAAAAAAGAGATTGTTTAACACAATGCGTTGACGGGCTTCGCTGCGCTAAAAGTTAGTAAACAAAAAGAGAATATCAGGGACCCCGCAGAGCACCAACTAGGACGCGGACGAAGGAAGTGGATGCCGGACGATGCGCTCCGTTTCTCTCTCTTTGTCCACTACAAGTCTCGCCATGAGTCACCACACCGTGATCCGATCACCACCCACAAGCACATTTCTTGTATTCTTTCAAATACCAAGGACTGCCATTGGCCCCCGCTCACCACGAGGTGTCAAAATAAGAACCCGAGACCGCCCTCATAGAATGATTCCATTGAGAGAACAGGAGTAGGGGTGTCATGCAGTGAGGAGTGGAGCGGTGGAGGGGGGGGAGGGGGGGCACACCACTGAGAGCAGGGCCCCACTATCTGCCACTGGAATGCGGCACGCTACGGGAGAGCAGGTGAGAAGCTGACGAATGTGATCAAAACAATCGAAGCCGCGGCATTCTCAGCGGGACAGCAGCGAAGTACGCCCACAATATGTCAGTCGCGTGATCGCCATTATCCTAATTCGCAGTTACAACAGTACGTTCGTGCAACGAAGCATCCAGCAAACGTAGCTGCGTACTCTTCCTAGCCGTCATCGTCGCCACCCGTTACAAACAGCGCAAATACGGTCTACATCAGTGGTGTTAACACGTGGTTGCCACCATTTCCGCCGCGCTCGCCGGCTGAAGCAAAATTGAAGCAAATACGGAGAACGTGACGTTTAAAAAGTCACGTGACTCTCATCTTACTGCGCCTACTCCGCTAGCGACTACTGCGCCAGCTCCTCAAGTGCGCGGAAACTATGTTATCTTCAATTAGCGCAATTCACGTTCACGACCGCTAAAAAATTTGCTTAGCGTTTCATCTATTGCCGGCAGGTAGCAATAACAAACTTCACTCCGCCGACTTTGATAGCTTGTTGGCTTGGTGTTCCACTTCAAATTATCTTAACTTTCCTGCGATAACTTTTTTTTTTTTTTTTTTTTGCGGTATTCGCAGGGAATGACTCTTCTGCTCCCTGCAAAAGCAAAATTACTGCTGTATAGGAAACCACGTGCAGAGGCAGGAAAACCCACAACCGCACACTATCAAAGCACGCTCACAGCTAATGGAGGGCACCTATATTATCGAGCATCAGGACGCTTGAACTCTGAATACAGGCCAATGGACACAACAACGAAGCGATAAAGGGACTAGACTCTCACGACCAAACGAAAAACAATAAGTACGCGCGTCACCAGCAGACACCACGGCATGAAAGACACTAATCTACTAATGAACGCCCCATAGTTAACCTCGTGATCAAGAAAGCCAACCAATAGGCTCTATACCTCCTGACCAGCTCGTGTAATTCACAAAGAATTGCCCAAGTGGAGCTACTCTCGCCATCTCCGATAGGGCCACACATTCCGCAGTCACTCGTGATCAAGTACAATTTTCAATTCGGACCAAAGCGGTGCACTCCCACAGAGATCGTAAGACACGTCCCATCATTACGTAAGGACACCCACACTCGGTACAGCGAAGAGTGCAGGCGAGATCAACATCCTTAGGAAAACGCTTTGCGTGTTATAAAGACGCGGCCGAGAATCGTGATTGAAATGCCATGGCAGAGGGTTGTAATAGGCCAACGTCTTTCCTGCGTAATACAGCGTATTTCCTGTCCTGTGCACCTTCTTCTGAACCGCTCCTGCGCAAGGCGCTGAACCAACTGGCTTAACAACTGACTATATTAAAACCAAACCACCGCTACAAGCTCGGTCATTACAACCTCGTCGGAGGTCGGGGGGTAATTCGCGATCACCTTTGGCGTACGCCTCCTCCGCAGCCCAAATTCATAGTTAGCGATTCAAAGACAGCCATACGCAATGAAAGCCATAGCGCTGAAAAGACAGGGACCACAGAAAGAGGACGGGACGGTCCCTGTCTGTGGTCCCTGTCTTTTCAGCGCTATGACTTCAATGAAAGTAACAAACCAACTAGCCCAAAAGTCTGTTCTCTTGGAAGCCATACGCAATTTCGCGAAAGGGCACATTTCCCCTGACGCCCTCAAAGTTCTGACCAGGGCTCCAGAAACTCGGCGCAGATGGATGCAACGCTTCTGTGCACCGGCACATTCCGGTCATCCGGGAAAAAGAAGCTGTTCACAGCGCGGCCATCCGCGGCCGCACGGAAACCTCTTGCGATGAGCAGACCGAGTACCTCCACCGTTTCGGCAGGGACCGTATGGTGTCCGGTGGCGGATCCAGAGGGGGGGGGGGGGGGGGGCGGTAGGGGCGATCGCCCCCCCCCCCCCCAAAAGCCGGTGTCAGCACCCCCCCCCCCCCCTCTTCAGTGCTTGCCGTGCACCTCCTATCACCAATTACGACAAATGAGTGGGACCACTATGAGCACACATTAACAGTATTTATGCTGTGATGGGGTTTTTGTGCTAGTAAAAACGAAAAAGTAATGACCCGCCCCCCCCTCTCCGGTGTTACTTCGAGCGACCCCCCCCCCCCTGAAATGAGCGGCTGGATCCGCCCCCTGATGGTGTCCTACAATGAAGTTCTACAATTCCTACCACTAGAACAGGGGGGCATTACCCCACCACTCGCAACAACTTCAAAGGAGCACCGACACAAAATTTTGAAGGCTATATAGATAACTTGTGGGATATATATGTGTGGACATACGCGCATCATCTAAAAAATATCAACGGCTGATATGCCCAGAGCTTATTTAAACTCCATCTTAAAGTGCGGGTCGCGCAACTGCATGCGAAACAACCCACCTCATGACATCGACACCAACTCGATATTAAAGTAAGCAACCAAGAGCCACCTGCATCACGAGTTTCTGTTGACCGTCATGATGTTTGCGAGCGATGCACCTTAACGGAGCTTTTGAATTCCTTCGTGCATTTGTACGGGAGTGCAATGACTGAAGTCGCTGTCCCGGCAGCGCATTTTCATTTTTTATTTATTTATTTTTTTTTTTTGGGGGGGGGGGGGGGGGGAGGAGTCATGCTTTGTTCTCGCGTCGATGGCGATGCCATAGCATATGACTGTTACATAGCATGACTGTTACCGAGTGACAAGTTTGGTCAGTTCAGTTGACGCGGTCAAGCTGCTTAAACTGAGCGTTTCAGTGGTTATCTAGCGTAGATGCGGTGCTGGCGTTATGCGCTACTGAAAGAACATTTCGATGTCACCGCTCTGCACACACAGTGTTAAGTGCACATCTATGTTTTCGTGCGGTTTCTAACATGATCATTACTGCTGTACACGATATGCTGTCATTTCCCAGTCAGTCAAACGCGAAACCATTTTCTCCTCGCCCCGGTCAAACCGTATACCAAAAGCACGGCGGTTTCCCCGGTGCATGTATAGCTCTCGGCGATGCCTCAGTGGCGAGCTGCGCGTCGTGGAGGAGTCGGCCACGCCCACCTCTGAAATTACGCTGTCTCCATGTGATTGGAACGGCCAGAGAGAAACCCGGCGGCACACAATTTCAAAGGCCATGCTCCACGCGCCCCAGTTGTGATGAAAAAAAAATTGGGTTTTGCACAGTGCGCTGCTCAAACACAAAGTAACAACATTGACGGTTGTTAGTCCACACTGGTCCTGTGCATACCTGTGCGTTCTTTTCGTGCGTCCTTCTTTGTATATAAGCAGCGCGCTGCATGCGTCAAGCTGTGACAGTTGTTCGTTTGCGCTCGTCCTGTGCGCGTTCTTTTTGTGCGTCCTTTGTGCTTGCCGTTCTTCGTGTGACATTCTAATTTCTTGCTATCGCATTCACAGTTTCACCCTCGCCGCAAAAGTGACTTTTTTTTTTCCCGAAGCAGTTCTGCAGTACGGAACCATGTGTGCTCGCACCGCATTACAGATTCTGAAATGGGGAGTTTGTCAGGTCGACACACCGATCTACCACATCAAGGAGGTCGCAATGCCGAAATGAGAGTGCACTGCTCAGGAAATTCAAGGATTTTCAAGGACGGGAAAAAAATTCCAGGACTTTCAAGGGCCTTGAAAATGCATTTTTCAAATTCAAGGGTTTTCAAGTATTTCAAGGACCTGTACGCACCCTGTAACAATAAAACCACTCTGGGTCCCATCCCTCTCGGCGCTTTTTGAAACCGAAACTGCGAATGGGCGCTATAAAACCATCTCGAAATAATTAAACCTCCCGCGCTCGAGCAGGCAAGGTTTGGAGCCGCCATAATTGGGTCGTTAGATACGTTAGACGCCGCCGCCGAGGCCGACGCCGCCGCCACTACCGCTACTTCTACTACTGCTACTACTACCACCACTACTACCACCACCACCACTACTACTACTACTACTACTACTACTACTACTACTACTACTACTACTACTACTACTACTACTACTACTCTAAACGTTCGTTTTTATTTTTATTTTTCTCCTCTCCTTCTTTGCGCGTGGTCTCATAGAAAGCGTGCAGTAAGTGTTACTGTAAAATAAAACTGTGAAAAAAAGCCTGATATTACAGGACTATACAAGTGGCGGCATATAAAACTTGCCTTTATCCCAATCCTCTTCCTCATTTTCCGGTACCTCAGTCGCAGCCATTCCACAGTAGCTGTTGATACCCGCCGAGGATGCGCTGGTCGGTGCCGGAGTGCGCTCTTCAAATACAAAAATGCCGATGAACGGCAATTAACGGCAAAACGAAAAAACACGAGATAATTCGAAAGTCCCCCCCGCCCCCCCCCCCCCCTTTTTTTTTACCTCGTTGCCAATGTTTTGCACCTTGCCACTCCGACGTCGACGCGCCGAAGGTAGTCTGCGTGGCCTCTGAATGTTGAGCCGGGAAACCTGCGCGAAGTGACCACGCTGTGGTGACAAAGCAACAGAGAAGGTGATCGCGAGAGTTCCGAGTCCATGTACTTATCATAGCTGGTGCCCAAGCTCGCACCCCAGCGCCACTTTGCTCCGAACAAAAGGCACGAATCTCAAAGGCTGTGCTTTCGGACACACGTCACACCCGCCATATTTTAGACGCCACTCGTCACGATATTGCAGGGTTCTCAAACACATCTTAGCTAGCGGGCCGCAGTCACGCAATTTATTCCCCCCAAGAGTCGGTACAGGGGAGAGGATAAGAGCGGGGGGGGGGGGGGGGGAGGAGTATGGGGGGGTGCAGTTTGTACATATTGTCAGCCAGGCCCGTAGCCAGGGGGGGGGGCTAGGGGCCCGGGTCCCCCCCCCCCCCCGAAATTCTTATGGAGTAAGGTGTTTTACCGAGAATAAATAATGAAAATAGGTGGTTCTCAAGGTTTTCAACAGGTACCCCCCCCCCCCCCCCCCGAAAAAAATTTTCTGGCTACGGGCCTGTTAGCACACATCAGTGGCCTAGCCAGGGCGTGGCACACCGGGCCCGTGCCCCTTCCCACCCTCCACGAAATTTTTTTTTTCGCCATGGCATATAGACCACAAAATGGCGCCCAACCACATCTACCTGCCTGGCCTCCACTCTAAATCAAGGAGGTGCCCCCCCCCCCCCCCTCCGAAAAAACATTTCTGCCTACGCCCCTGCACACATCACCATTTGAAAGAAAACCTTTCCTACATCTCATTTACGGGTCATTTCTGAAGGATTTGGCGCCAGGATTCCATCAACTTGTTTACACCGATCGCTAGAATGAATAAAACCTGGACGCCGATTCTTAAATGTAGTTTTTGTTTCATGGTTATGTTTCAACACATGGTGAACGCATGTGCTGCCTCACGAAAACAATGCTGTAGACAAGTCATGCCTGCCTGGATCACGAACATACTTATTAAGCAAATAAAAAAAATGTGGGATGAAGACAGTCATGTGCGGGCCGCGGGCCGCAAGCCAAGGGATCGCGGGCCGCATGTTTGAGACCTCTGCGATACTGTGTAGAAACAGCGCTTTAAAGATAAGGTAGAGATAAACCTTCCGCTGTGAAACACAATTAAACACGTACGTGAGAACTAAAAAAAAAGTTTTTTCCTTTTTCTCGGCAACCACTTCGCCAGTTTACACATTATGCGATCCTTAAAACGGTGCATGCGTATCCGACAGCACGTAAACGGAAAGTAGCGTTCATACTTTACGAGGTACTCAGTGCATTTTGTTAAAATTAAAACATAAATACCGGGCTCTAGGTAGGCTGCTGCGCTTTGAGGTGACATAGCATATGTGAAGCGAATATGTATCGGATACAAGGATGTGAAAGGCGAATTCATTCAGAACAGCCGCAAGAACTTGCCTTGTTCCCAGTCGTCGCCTCGAGGCTCGGAGATGACCACAGCTTGGTTGTAAGATTCTGACGTCAGTGCAAACTCCTGCAGTGGTTGGAATTCTAAAACGAAAGCATATTTGTTTGGCAGAGAACAATGCTATACACGCTACAAAGGCTCGAAACCACACAGGTGTTTAACTGACAGAAGCAGCTGCGTAAAACGTTGATTTCACTCACTCGAGTCCCACTCCTGCCCTGTTTCCCGATCTTCAGACAGCGGCGACGTGTTGTAGAGTTGCGGTGACGTCACGCTAAAGTCCGTTGTAAACTCCGTTGTCCATTGGCTCACTGTGACAGAAAAAGAAAGAAAAAATTGGTTGTGACTTAACTAAGCTATGCCTGGGCGTGCATAGCGAGAAGTACGGTTAATCTTATTGTTTAGCTTTGTTCTCTGTACGGTTACATCTTTATCGTTTAGCTTCGTACGTCTGAGTGTTTCCCCCGTCTCCTCGGCTCGCTGCCTCCTCTTGGTTTCGTTCCGACGACGATGCCTGGCTTCTTTCAGTCCCTCCGACTAACTTTCCATATCTGCCGACGAATCCCACGGAGCCGCCCCTTTTATATATACGATGCAACACCGGTTCTTCCTCTGTTGTTGCAACGCGGTTTCACTAGGTTTCACCAACACCACATAGGCGCTGTTGGTTGCACCGGCTCCAATTCTGATGTCATGCCAGATGGCGCGGCGAGAGGCGCTGCCAGCTGGGTGTCCCTTTTCGGAGGTGCACTGAGGGACAGGGGCGGAGCCACGTTTCTTTTTGTCGTTGTTTGTTTCCTGACGCCATTTCCGTTTCTCTCTTCTATTGCGATAGCAATTATATGGACAGTCTCGACGGCTTTTTGCCGTTGCCGTCGCCGTCATGTCGCGTATAAGTCCAAATTGATAAGAGCCCCCCTGCGCATCGTACGTTCCACCAGCGGGTAATAGCGGGCGAGCGGGAGCGATCAACGCGGCTGAAGCGCAGATCAAATAGCCGGAGACGGAGGCGCATGCGATAAGATCCCCCCCAACTGTTCAACCGGCCCCGCCCGTCGTTTGTGAGCGTGAAAAGACGCGAGGGGGGGGGGGGGGGGGTCCCTCGAGCGACCTTCGATTTTACGAGCGCGGTCGTCGCGGGCGCGCGCGTTATCTCCCCTTCTCGGCGGCCGACAGCGGGGGGCCGGTATACCCTTCTACGTGCTGCGCTCTCAACGCGAAGAGAATGTGTTGAGCAGAGTGTCCCTGGAGCGGCCGTATGCTCTTAAACCAGCGTTTTCTAGAGTTGCGTGAGATCGGATCCAAAAGAGTTAGCTGCCAGCCTAACTTCGTATAACATTACAATTTGTTGCTATCGCATTCATTGCTTCACCCTTGCGGTGAAACTGTGACTTTTTTTAAAGACGATAGTCTTTCTTGGGATACCTAAACGGAAAAATTTTGGTCTGTCTGTTTGTCTGTTTGTCTGTTTGTCGGCACGTCACACGATTCAGCTAGCTGGCCAAACTTTAACCACCTGCCTTACGACCTCCAATCTTGACCAAGAAGCAAGTGTTCATACGGGTGAGCGTGGGCAATTAAAAATCAAATATTACGCATACCTGAGGCACAACATCAATACCTTAGTACTATTCACAGTGTTCCTTTAAAACAAAATCTATAGATACGTAATTATAAAGATCCTAGTGTTTATTACGCGCGCTGCTGTGTACAAAACAAGTCTCCGCCCAGTGATTTAACTTCGACGCTGTGGCTGGCTGTGGTCTACACGGTAGCGCCATCTACAACGCTACCGGGGAACATCAACACAAGCCGATGTTCCCCGGTAGCGCTGTAGATGGCGTCCTCTTCTGTTTTATCAATGCCAGCCAGATGCGGCTGATTCATCGTAGAAGAGCGCTGTCTCAGGCAAGGCAAAACATATATGGCCGCTTGATGAAATACGACCCACTCTACAAGACATGATCAGAGAACGCAGAGAAGAGACCGACGACCAAATTTCAGCGGAGAAACGCCGGCGTCCGTCTAAGCGCGCCCGGAAAACGTCCGAAAAACGAGCCCAGCGGCTAGCCCAGCTATTAAATTGTGGTACTCATGCCGCTCATGCAGTGCAGTCGGCACAAGACTATCGTCTTTCGACGACATTTGCAGCGAAGCACGCAGATACGCGGCCAATTTTTTTTCTTCATTTCTTTTTCCGCGCGGAGCGGCTAGCGGCTGCATGCTTCTGAAGTCATTCGCGTTGCTTTCGTTTTCTATTTCTCGCGCGGGTTCGGACAACACTGTGTGGATCGTGGACTCGACAGCGGCGACAAGTAGACACGGCCACGGGTAGGACACGCAGGTTTGATCACGACTTAGTCAGAGGTGCGGCTGCATGGTGACCACTTTATTTGCGATTTGGCTAACTTCCTTGCCAAACTAGATCCGTGTCTGCCCTGATCGCGATCAAAAGTGTCCGCGCGACACCGGTATGGTGTGAAGACAAGCTCCACGACACGCAAAAGTTCGAGCCATCGTGTTCTGACTGTGGTGATAATCTGATAAACGGCAATTATACACGGTTTGCTGCTTTTGTTCCTGCAACATTGCTCGATTTATTACACGTGTGCCTGGGACGCACGGATAACAAATGGATACGACATACGACCAGACCGCGGGCCACCGTTCCAGTACGTGTTTTATATCAAAACAACCGAGTAATGTCTACTGGACGACGGCCGACGCGTATGCGGTCGACATTGGACGCATTCTACTTGAAGTACTGACTTCTTCAGCGCGCATTAACTAATGCTCCACTCACCCAGCTAACTCGTCCAGCAGACAGACAGAGAACTTTATTTAGATCCTGAGGAAAGCTACCGGTCAAGGTGGCAGAGCAGCGGGCCGCTCCCACGTCGGGACGGTTAGCCTCAACACCGCGTCGCGGGCCCTTTGGACGGCCCTGAGTTGATGCAGAAGTTCTGAGCTTCTGAGCGCGCAGCTCCATTCCTCTTCAGTCGTGCGCTGAGAAACCTGTAATCAGGAGCTCCGCCAAGCATGTGATTTAACGTACGATTGGCAGTTTCATTCCAGAGTTCGTTACTGAACTGAGTTGAAGTCTCGCGAACGATCTAGCGCGTACAGTTTCTAAGACAGGTTCTTCGGGAACACAGATTATGTTCGTAATCACGACAAGATATTTGTAAAAAAATATTGTGCGCCCCCAACGACCTGCGTATCCACCGTCATAACTAGCCGTTACCACGATGGCTCGAACTTCTGCGTGCCGTCGAGCTTGCTTTCACACCAGGGGCGTAGCCAGAATTTTTTTTCGGGGAGGGGGGGGGGGGCACCTCCTTGATTTCGGGGAGGTCCCCTCACTGAAATGGTCATTTTTCGCTCTGTATGCAATGGCGAAAAAAATTTCGGGGGGGGGGGGAGGGGGGGCACGTGCCCGGTGTGCCACCCCCTGGCTAAGCCACTGTTTCACACCATACCGGTGTCGCGTGGGCACCTTTGATCGATCAGGGCAGACACAGATCTAGTTTGGCTCGGAAGTTAGACAAATTCATGCAGCCGCACCTCAGACTAAGTGGTGATCAAACCTGCGATCAAATGCGCCCGTGTTTGCCCATCGGCACTGTCGAGTCAACGCCAGTCCACGCTCCGTACAGTGTTGTCCCTACCAGCGCGAGAAAAAAAAAAAAACAGAAGTAAGCAACGATAATGACTACAGAAACATGCAGCTGCTCTGCCGCTCCGCTCGGGGAATAAAGAGAGAGAAACGAAAATGGCGTCAGGAAACAAACAACGGCGAAAAGAAACGTGTCTCAGCCCCTGTTCCCCAGTGCACCTCCGGAAAGGGAGACCCCTGCAAGCTGCGGCGGTTGCTAGGCAACGGCTCAACTCACTGTGTGGCCACCGGCCACAGCGAAACGGCGAGAATATGGCCAATGTAGCTCTCGCTACAAAATAGCATACAGCAATCTTTACCCCGAGAAATTTCCACACACATAACATAATGCAGAAATAAATGATAAGTTTTTTATTACTAAGCCTGACGCGACGAGAAAAAGCTTTGGCAAGCTAGTCTTGTCCAATGCGCCACAATTTAATTACGTTACATTAGGGGCTGATCATCCTAAAACTGCGAAGTGTGGTAAGGGAGGACGCCAGTTTAATCTTGATCATCTAGGGGTGTGGTTCATAGCCACGGATGTTTCGGGGAACCCTTGTGGACCTGTGGAAATTATTGGGGGGACCCCTTGCAGTAAAAAAAAAAATAGGGGGGGGGGGGGGGTCATAAATGAACGAACATGCAGCGTGAAACCTTTTATTTCTCCTTGGCAAAGAACGGTCAAACTAAAGTGCCACGCCGATTCGACCTCAACAGCTTGTCAAATAAGTTGTGAGGCCTGCAGCCACATTCAACCTGTTTCTGGCTACGTTTGCTCTTCAAATATGCAAGCCTAGCAAAAGTATGCTCGCGTGTATATGTCGTAGAAAACTGCAACAAAAGCTTTACAGCCATCGCATGGAGAATGGGCACGTAAGTCAGCTCCGCCGCAATGCAGAAGTACTATGCGGCGAAGTATACAAAAAAAAAAAAAAACAAGGGGCTGCTGACACGGGATTTGGCGTGCCTTCGAAAAAGAAAAAAAGACGAGTTTTTTGTTTTTGCTTTTTTTCGAGGATGGGTTTCGCGAACCCCCAAATATGGCATCGTGCACCCCCCATTTGAACACTGCTGATCTAGGAAATCTCGAGCCTTCCAAGGCCGTAACTATGGGGGAGTTGAGGGGGTTCTGACACCTCCCCCCGAAATTTTTTCATGCTTTAACTTTTCGGGTGACACTAAGGTATTTAAACGCCTTCACATCGACCACCAGTTGCCATAGTTCGCCATTCTACACATAAACACCCCCCCGAAAAAAAATTCCTGAGCACGGCCCTGGTGCCTGCACTCCCACCCCAGTACACGAGAGTTGTTGCATTCCGCCGTCACCGCACCGAAAAAAAAAGAGCGGGGGGGGGGGGGGGGGGTACTTTTTAGCGACATTATTACGTTTCATTATGGCTTATGAGGCACGTCGTATAGTGGCAGCCTGTTTGGACTTTTCGCGCTCACCTAAATGCACCCGCTGTGATAGCTCAGCGGCTTAGCACGTAAGGTGTCGCGCTGCTAAGCTCGAGAGCATGAGTTCAATTTCGAGGCACGGCAACCGCGTTTAAATCGGGGCGAAATGCAAAGAACATCCGTGTGCATTTGAAAGACGAAGTTAGGTTTTATCACGCACGTAATAAACAGAATTTTTATTCGGGGCCAAAACTATTTTACTTCTAAAATCAATAAATTAAAAAAATAGAAAACGAAACACGAAGTTAACAAACGTCTATATATATATATACCCGTGCGCCCAATACGGTACCTCTGTAACGTGCATCCATTCGACCCAAACTATAGGGTGCTCCCCGCGATGACAAAGTGTCGCCACATCGGAGCTTGGTCCCTTTGCGTCATCACACAATAAATAACTTAAATGTAAACATATTCGACAGAGATCTGTCTGGCTGGGTAAGAATGGAGTCTTGGCATATCCAAACAACACCTGGAAATATCCACCGATCCACTGGGACCCTGCCGAGTGTGTACGTACATGGTCTCCGGAACCAATGGAAAAAGCAGCACCGCAACAAGAACGGCGGGAGGAGCGAAGGTGGAGAGGGGAACAATCACTAAGAAAAGTCGCTAGCTTCGGAGCCGGCTGCACAGTCACCCCCTGATGAAGAGTCCGAACCGGTCTCGAAACGTTGGGCCAGTTTTTAATTGCATTATTAAAAACTTAGATTAAGAATTGTGGCTGGAGAGTTCATTTTTTCGTATAATAAATAACTCGTAACACGCGCTCGTAGATTGGCACACTCACGTTGTTGTCCCGCGCAACTTCTTTCTTTCCTCCACTCCTCCTCGCTCGTGGCGACGCTGTTGCAGCTGTCCAACGTCGGTGAATAGTAAGTTGCCGGCGTGCACGCTAGGGAGAAGAAACAGCGACAAAAAAAGGTATGTACGGTCTAAATGCAGTTAGTAAGTTCCTGAATGTACTTCCACCAATACTGCTGTCACTATTTACACACAGGGTTTGTATAAAAGGTATCGGGAAATGTTTCGAAAAAATAGATTTCTTGGAGATGTTGCTAGAACGCCTCAACAGTATTACAAGTAGATCCCTTAACTGAGCGTCGACACACTTTTGTCAGCGGCTTTTCCACGACTCGAAGAAGCTTCTTCGACGACGCTTAAGGCCCCATGGTAGTATCCTTTAAGGAAGGATTTCACTTCTGGGAATAGGAAATTATTTGCTAGTGCCAAGTCGGGGATGTAAGGGGGGTTGGGTAATCGTCGCGATGTTGTTAATCACCACTTAGGTATCGTCAAGGCAACACAAAATTTGATGCCATACCACAGTTTAATAGTTCGCCGTATATTGCGCTTGCACAGTCACTCGTTAGGGGTCCACTAAAACAAACAATATCTAGCCTGAACTAACGCTCGCAGGAGCCAGCTGGCGCACGGCCCGTCTAGGTCACATCTCCCAGCACAGCAGATGCGCGGTGCGGGCGCGCTGCGACGTACAGTGACGTCAGGAAAAAAATGTTCTCGATATTTTTATACAGACCCTGTACTTCTGTTGCTATACTACTCTCACTGCTATGGACTACTACTACGATGACTACTACTGAATACTTATTAAGGCTCGTTCACACTGTAGAAGGAGCGGACAAGGAGGACGAGCGGAAAGCGTGTCGAACCTCCTCACGAGGCGGCGAAAGCGGGCGGAAAACAAGGCGGCCAGCCGCAGGGTTGCCGTTGGGTGGACATGAAATGGCGCCAGAACTCACGCCAAAAGTAGCCAAAGTAGCCCTGTCATTTGATATTATCGCCGAATTTCTAGCCACATAGAATAGAAGCGGTATTATCAACATAGTCTTTAATATTGATGAAGAAATAAAACCATTTTGAATAAGTAAAACCACAAGTTTAAACAAGAGCCATGGCGCCAACGGGGTCCAAAAGTAGCCAATTTGGCGCAAAGTAGCAACCAACAGCAACCCTGGCCAGCCGGATCGCTCGGGGGGCAATATTTTCCGCCCGCCGAAGGTCTCCGCTTCACCGCAGCCAATCAGAACGCCACGCGGCGGTGCCGCTGGTGTAAACATCCGATTGAGCCGCAAATGGCGCGAGATGTGCGCAGACGGCTCGGGTGAACAAGTCGTGCCACGTGACGACGACACGTCCGCAAAAGCGCGAGATGTCCCGCCTCCTGGGACGCGCGAGTAGCCCGGCGAGCCGTGCGGTCTGAACAGGTATGCGCGCTCGCCACCTCGCCGCGTTGAAAATCCGCTTTGGCCGCTCCGCCTTCGTAGTGAACGAGCCCTTACTGTGGCAGCAAGTGCTTGGAACTGACCCACTTCCCAGTGGTTCTCTTTCGACAGGTCCTGCGTCGCTGTCGTCGCGTCGTAGGGTTGCGACGACTCGACCGGTAAGTCGGTCGCCGAGGAGGTCTCCACGGTGCACGGCTGGTACATGACCACGGGAAAGCACAGGTACGACAACACGGGAACCATCTGCACACTCGATCCGCTAGCTGTCGCTTCCGAGCTGCCGTACTCCTGGCCGTACTGCTCCACCATGGTCACGGCCTCCTGGACGCTTTGTCTCGAACCTGCAAGCAGGATGGGTCACGAACGGGCATTCATTGTAGTGGCACAGCAGAGAATGTATATAGCGTCACTTACACATAACCACTCTGTATGAAAAGAAATATCGTTAGCGATCACATTTCGCGCGCACTCGCGCGCGGGAGCACCGGGCGTATCAAATCCTTCCCGTTCACTCACACGCACTTTCTCATACGACCAGCCGCGCTCAGGTATGTCACCGCACTTGGCCTCAATACGGAATCTCACGGCGACGCCGACGGCGAATTCTTTCCCAGAGTGTCCCTGTTGTTGTTATCTCAACAGCAATAATTGAGCACACGTCGCGCCGCCGAGACAACGCCTGACAGGGCAAAAAAAAAATATATTTTAAAAATTCAGCCACCTGCGCGTGGCGGACACTGATGAAAAAACGAAGCTGTTGGCTTACAAAGAAGCCTTCGCTTCGCCAATTATTTTAGCTGGTTGAATGAAGTGGGATTTAAATGAAGTGGAATGAAGTGGGTTGAATGAAGTGGGAATGAAGTAGAATGAAATGGGAGTAGTATTGGGCGTAGTGGTGAGTAGTGGGAGTCTTGAGTAGCGGCCCCTATTTGTTTCTGATCTACGACGGTCCCCGGGCACCAAAGCCTCGACTAAGAACAGCTTCACTGCTTAAAATAAAAAAATCACAGCATATCCACGGAGTGAATGATGATGAGTGGGCGAAGCTCCGGAGGTTCGTCGGTAAACCGTGAATCTTCCGTGAAATTCGCCCAGTACATCATCAAAGACGTGACAAACACTGTGTGTATATATATACAAGAAATTTATATTTTATTCGTAAGCCGTGATTTTCCGTTTTGTTTTCGTTTCTTCGTTGGTCGTGGTTACCGTTTACATAAGCCGTGGCTTCCGCTCCCCCCTTCATTATAACGGCTTTATGGTCGGTGAAATGGAGGGAGAGCGGTTCCTGGATGGATCGTAGTGGAAAGTTTGCAAAGACGAGATCGATGCAGGTTCCTCGGATGGTGGTTGGTTGCATGTGGTCAAACGATATGCATGTGAGACCATATCGCGATGCCATGTGTTGTATGAGCCAACTGTTTTCAGTGATGTCAACGTTAAAGCCACCCACCAGTAGGGTAACGGGACACGCTTATTCTTCATCGTCATCAGCGTCATCGTTATGACGCATAGTGGGCACATTCCATGTGCTGTGCCGTGATGGCAGCGTCATCGTCATCGCACAGGGGTGGCTACGACAACGGCGCGGGACAAGCCTATGCCCTAAGGAGCTTCGCCCCTAATAATAATAAATAAAGGGAACCAAGTGGGGATGCGAAGCAGCGCTGGTGTTCACTTGTATTTCCATTTGTTGTTTCCATTTGTATGTTTCCGTGTATGCTTGATTTGTGTGTGGAGTTGTGTATCAGCGGTGCTGCTTACGCTGCTTGCGCTGCTGTCACAGCTTAGGTTACCGATGCCGCTACAACTGG
Source organism: Rhipicephalus appendiculatus (assembly GCA_030522465.1). NCBI lineage: Eukaryota > Metazoa > Arthropoda > Arachnida > Ixodida > Ixodidae > Rhipicephalus > Rhipicephalus appendiculatus. The sequence goes on from JALIZH010032965.1 coordinate 996,435, forward strand.
CGCCAACGTTGACATCCATAGCGCCGTTGCGAAGGAGAGTGCAACGGAGCGAGCGCACGCCGCATCATATACGAGCGCACAGCTGCGCCGGAGAGAGAAACGAAGCGGAGGCAGCGCTCACGCCACCTCCTCCACCCCACCTCCTCCCACCTCCTCGCGCTCACGCGAGGAGAGGGGGAGATATGGCGCATGAGCAGTAAGGGTGGTCAGGCCGCACACCACCGGATTGAACTCCGCTCTAAGCTGCTTCGCATCTAATAAAAACAATTCACACGAACGTGTCGCTAACTTGCCTTGCCTGAAATACGCGTTGGATTCGGTCGGCACTGCTGAGAAGTTCACCTGCGTCGACGTTGCAGAGGCCACAGGTGTTGCTTCTGAGAGAAAAAAAAACGGCATAGAAAAAAACCAGGTTACTGATTTGCCAATGTGCAGATCGCCACGACGGTCTCGCACAACAAAAAAAAAATAATAATAATAATAAATAAATAAATAAATAAATAAATAAATAAATAAATAAATAAATAAATAAATAAATAAATAAAAGAAAGCAGGTTGCCTCGGAGCTGGTGGTGAAATTTGTGTCCTCGGCAGTATTCCCGAAGTGTGCTTTTGTGCAATTGCATAAAAATAAACTATATTCAATTCTATTAACTTAGGCGACCACGTGCAAACTGTAGAGTGCGCACCACCTCACTAAGACCTTTACTGCGGTGAAGACAGCAACAAGGGTGACAGTGTCCGGATGCATAGTGTAGTGTTAAAATTGCGTTGTGCCCCCATCGGTAGCATTCGTCTGCCTGCTCACACACTCTTTCGTTTATGTCCAGATATGCCAAAATTATTCCTAAATTGAATTAAATTGCATTACCAATTATTTTTCTAACATTTCTTCAAAGCTAATTAAACACCAATTAAAGATGGTCGAAAGTGATGACATTATATTACTATTACTCTTGAAAGGTAACGCAATTAGTTTGAAATTACTTTAACAAAAGTTTATCATGCATGCACCAAAACATGTACGCTTTACTGACACCGCATATACAGTGAAATGGCAGAGACGCTTGCTGAACTTCTCAAGCTTGATATTTGCTACTAAAATTAACCTCTTTTTGTTATTCTCCTTTTCTTCACTGGCCGATTTCTTACGCCGTAAGTGAACACGCTATATTTTAGCCATAAGTAAAAAGTAATCGGTACTTTTCTTGAAATTACTCGATCATAGCAATTCATTACATTACTCATTGCAGCAAGGAGTAATATAATTGCTGTAATATCATTACTGCCAGGCCTGTTTATATCCTTGTATAATTGCCTGCCTTCTCCATTGATGTTCTTCCCTCCTTTGTCTATCCATACCTAATAATAATAATAATAATAATAATAATAATAATAATAATAATAATAATAATTATAATAATAATAATAATAATAATAATAATAATAATAATAATAATAATAATAGTAGGAAGAAGAAAAGGGAGAAGAGAAAGAAGAATAAAAAGGAAAAAGGAGAAGAAAAAAGAAGGAAAAGAAAAAGGATTGATTTGTACAACGGGGGTAATCCTGTAAGTCTATTTTGGCCATAGAATCCATCTCTTCGGCGAAACCAAATATTCTATAGCCTTCCGAATACAAGAAAAACAGAAAAAAGTACGCATTCGTAATATCGAGTATATAGCGGATTCGATCGTAATATAGAACACGTGGTTGCCACCTTCCGGTATTAGTGCACGTCATGAAGTTGCGTAAAACACGAAGCGCGAGACACGCGCGCGATGAATCGGTAGCTGATTAAAGTGATAAAGGACGAATCCTTGAGTGATAATCCAGTGCACTAACGCCACCGTTGCTGCCGTGCCAATACTAGCACGATTAAAAGCCGAGTCTATGACGTCACGCTAAAAGCTTATCGAGAGAAGTACAAATGCTTAGACCACAAAACTTAAAAAACTCACGCCGCTGCCGCAGATTCTGCCATCTCGTCCGCTCCTCCTCCTCCTCCTCCTCCGGCCTTCGATCGAGTCGTATGATCACCGTGGGTTCGTCTCCCGAAAGGTCGTCGTCGTCTAAAAATAAATTACACGTGCATAAAGACGTAGAGCTACGGTCAATTCGTGTACGAACAGGCAAGGGGTTAACTAAAATGCAATACTTTTTTTTAGATGCGAAGCATCTTATGCTCGGGGCTCTGTCCCTCCCGCGTCCCCCCGTCCGCCGTCCCCCGTCCCCCCGTCCCGCGTCCGGCCACTTTCATGAAGTAGGGAAGCGCCCATTATGCGAACCAGAACACTGTAGTAATATGAAGGCCGTCAACCCTAACACAGTCATCAGAGTCATGGCCAAGAACACAGAGAGGCTGCTTAGCAATGGCTAGGCAGGTGGTGTCTGTCGCCCAGGTTGACCCCATTCCTTGAGTCATGGCCGAGAGCACAGAGAGGCTGCTTAGCAGTGGCTAGGCAGGTGGTGTCTGTCGCCCAGGTTGACCCCATTCCTTAATCTTGCTTGCATGTGTTTGGAGGGGGCTTAGTGCGTCCCACACCACCACAGCGCATGCGCGTGTCGTCCCCCCTCTCTCTCCTCTAGGAATCGTCTACTCTACGGAGCGGCCCCCGCGTCCTCTCCCCCCCTCTCTCCTCTAGGAATACTCTACTCTACGGAGCGGCTCCGGCGTCCCACATCCCCAGAGCGCATGCGCGTCCTCTCTCCTCTTGGAATCCTCTACTCTGCGGAGCGGCTCCCGCGTCCCACACCCCCACTACAGTGGCTAGAATAGGGGAAGTGTGATGAACGCGCCGGCTAGCGCGTGCCGCCTTGGAAGGAAACCGCCAGGTGGCGCTGGCACACGTTTGCACGTCAGCCGCGGCGGCAATGCGCTTCGCGGGTACTGAAATCATCCGCACGCGCAGGCAGTGTGCAACTTTTTAAATGTGTATTATTGCTCGCGCATGGCCTCAAATGACGACCAGGTGATTACGCTAGCTTCTGGAATTACAGGGCGCCAACGCGAGCGCGCGACGGAATTAAAATATCTACATGGTGCCAACTGAGCGCGCGATGGCACTGAACGCTTCATCGATGTGACTAAGGGGTGGTGGAAGAGTATAACGATGAACTCAGTTGTGAGCAATATTTTTAGCATCTTAATGGCTACCACGGCGAACCATTTCCTCAAGCCCTAATCTGTAAATAACCACCCATCATTCGTAACAATTTACATGGCTCGCTATAGCCACTTCTGATAACGCATAATCAAACGCGAGGACGAGAATTACGAGCGGTATCTCGGAAGAAAACATTTTATTTCTGCGCACTGATCATTCAACGCATTTCTGAATAGTGACTCAGCATGTGTTTAAATAATGCATTCTTACACATCGAATGCGCGTCTGTCTTTTTTCTTCTTTTTATCCAGGAGAAAAATGTTTTTATAGTTTACAAACACACCACAAAACGTTGTCTCCCTTGAGCTGTAAACTTAGGTGACGCGCCTGAGCTTCAGGTGCTTCCTCTTTTCACGGGAAGACGCTCTCTCCTTGTTTAGTGCTTTGTGTAGAAATGCAAACGGGTGAGCAGAAAAACTTCGTCACCTCCTTGGTGATGCTCGGACCATGTTGTGCGCAGCCCAGTTTTTTGGCAAGCAGAAGACAAGCTCTTCCAAGCTGTCGCTGAGCAGCTCGTTGTAACTAAACCACATTGAAAAAGTGATTTCAAAGGCGTCTAAAAATGAGAAGCGCTTTTACGAGGGGTAAAGGAGGCCCCGTTGTCGCAGAACTTGGTGAATATCGCCAGCTCTCCCTTAGCTTCGCCTGAGAAAGTAGCAGAGGCCTGCCCCTTTCAATGCGGACTATTTCGCCGTTCACGGTGTGCTCGAAGTGTCGGAAGATATATCTCTCGTCAAAGTGCAGGTCGCACACAGGGGAGTTTTCTTGCAGGAGCTTGTCAGCACGCGGGACCACTCTACGCCACTGCGCCAAGAGAGCTTCGTCCTTCGGAACACCAAACAGCGCGTGCTTCTTTTTAGACGACTTGTAGCCTGTAGTGCACCCCGGGACGAAAGAATGACTTTCTTTTCGCGCCATGAGTGTGCATACAGAAGCGTTGGTGTCAGACTGCCACCGCATAAAAAGAAAGCAAGACGAACGCGCGCCACTCACCGCCGATAAACGCGCAAACAACGTATAAACGTCTGCGCGCGCCCCCCACGCGGCTCCTTCGCGGAGGCTTCAATGCGCTCCGTAGGCGCCGCTTGCCGCTCATCACACTTCCCTATTCTAGCCACTGTACCCCCACAGCGCATGCACGTCCCCTCTCTCTCCTCTCCTACGGTCGCCCCCGTCCTTTCCTCTAGGAATCCTCTACGGAACGACAGGTGGTGTGACAGCTGCATACTCCGCTGGGGGGCGCCACGGTAGTTCCGCGGTATGAAAATGACGGAGCGCGCGCGCCTCATTCTCCCTCCTGCGCAGCGCCGCGATGAGCGCCCGGACCACTGCCGTGAAATGAGAGCGGCGACTTTCCTCCCGCTCAAGCTAATTATCTCACCGCTGCTTCGCATCCACACATGGTTCCCTTTAGCGGGAGATGGGGAATTTTTCTTTCGGTCATCACGCAAAGCGAGCAATATTTCGGCTTTCGCACTTTATTTGAAGCCCAAGTCGTTATTGGCAAACAAATAATTAGCAGGATGAGAATAATTAGCGGGATGAGGCAGTACTCGTCGAGTTATCACCAGAGAAACATAGACTACTTCGTCATTTCTCGTTCTTGTTTCATTTGCACACACGGCTGTATAGTTGAAGAAAGTTCTAGAAAGATTCATGGGGGTCCAAAATATACAAGGTACCCCAGATATATCTCTAGCCGGAGTTTAAAAATATGCTGACGCACTGTATGACGACGAGGCCGAATACATGTTGCTGACAACTGCATGGAGTCAGTCACACTATTTTTTGTGTTCTGCTTAATTGCTCAGGCAAGATTAGTTAACTTCTAAAGCAACAAATCTGAGCAAAAGTTTACCATTAGAAAGTTGTAGACCGGCTTGCAAAAACGTCCGATAAAACAGTTTCTAACTTTCTATCACATAGGTATTAGTCTTTTACAAAAATAAACTTTATGCTGACTTCATAAAGTATAGAGACGTAAATATTCTTAAGGTTTTTAAGCAAACACGTAATAAACTATCACCTGATATTAAAAAGGCGAAAGAGGACTACTATATCAAAGTATGCTCTAACAGACTTACCCCGGAACAAATATGGAAAGCATATAATAGCCTCATGTGCCAAACAAACAAGCAATCTCTGCAGCAAATAGAAGATGGAGGTAGGATATACTATGGCGTTTCCTTATCAAATAAATTTAATGAACACTTTCTTCCTATAGGTGAAGGGGCTACAAGCGTTGATGAGGACGATTTATCATTATATTTGAAAGATAAGTCAGTCAAGACAATCTTTTTTTTCGCCTACATCATCTAATGAAATAGCACAGTTAATTTTGAAGTCACGTAACAACTGCTCGGCTGGAATTGACGGTATTAAATCGCAGGCACTCAAATACGTCTCAGACATAGTAGCACCAACACTTTCACATATTTGCAACCAAATGCTAACCATGGGAATGGTTAGCAAAGCCGCGTACAACAATACAGCAGGTCTTCCAAGGTCCCACGTGGATATGGCGGACTAAAAATTACACACTCACCGTCGTCCCAGAAACATTCGTCGTCCGAGCCACTCGTGTCTTGGTCGGTTTGCGTTGCAGCTGCTAACAGAGACCTCGACAGGGCTGCTGCGAACAACCACAGTACGGCTGTTGAAACACAAAGAAAAAAAACCGCAAACACCGCAAGTTCAACGCAGTTGTACATAACCAAAGGGCCAACAAGCCATCGACGCATTACGCAATAAAACGCGGCAGCAATACACCATTTTCATAGTCCGCAAGTGCGCTTCCCTGCGCTGCATACTCGCCCAACTAATGGCGGCACCTGTCCTGCTGCCAGTGGAAAGGAGTCTGACGAAGTCCCAGCCTCGTTGGACGAGCTGGGGCTTGTCTATTATGCGTTTTTACGTCAATAGAGTCGAGTCTACATTTCCCACATCATAGCGCAGAACAAATTGCGACTGAATGCGCAGTTGGCAGCAAGTGGCTAGCCGTCATTAGGTGGGCACATGCACAGACGGAAAGCTATGGCTTTACAATTACGAAAAAAATTTATTACGCGGTGTTGCCAACGAAAGTTTGTGTCAACTTCCTTTTTTATTTGTCCTTCCCCATTGGCTCGCCACGATTGGCTCGCCAAGCCTTTGTTCAATTTAATTTCGTCATTTCTGTCCAGAATGTTTCCTGAAAACAATTACGAGTATACTAAGCGGAATTAACCACGCTAGAAGGGACCCGTGACCTATCCTGCACTGTCCGGTGAACTTCGAAAATATTCTCACTAAAAATTGGGATATGTTATTTTTATTGCGATAGCAATTAGATGGACACTTTCGACGGGTGTTTGCTGTAGGCGTCACCGTTGCCGTCGCCGTCATGCTGCGGATAAAGTCCAGTTCAATAACATCCCCCCGCGCAGGGGGCGTAGCCAGGGGGTGGCACACCGGGCACGTGCCCCCCCCCCGAAATTTTTTTTCGCCATGGCATACAGAGCGAAAATGACCATTTCAAGGAGGTGCCCCTCCCGAAATCAAGGCGGTGCCCCCCCCGAAAAAAATTTCTGGCTACGCCCCTGCCCCCCGCGCATTGTATGTTCTACCCGCGGGTAAAAGCACGCGAGCGGGGGGCGACGAACGTGGCTGAAGCAGAGATCAAATGAGCCGAGCCATCTCCGTCGCGCGGAGGGCACATGCGATAACATCACCCCGCGTGCGAAGCCTTGCCGTCTATTGCTTCTCAAGCAGAGAAGAAACGCTCGCCCCCCCCCCCCCCGTAATGAATGAGCATGAAGGAACGCAAAGGTAGGCGGGGGGAGGAGGGGCGCGCACGAGCAATAACTGTGAACTTCGATTCAAAGGGCGCGGTCGCAATAGCTGGCGAGCGCCAACTCGGCAGGCATCAGCGGATGGCTCGTATACCCTTCTACGTTCTGCGCTCTGAAAACGAAAAGACTTTGTAATATCCGCTTCTCTCCCGGGAGCGGCCGTATTCTCTTACACCAGCATTTCGTATAGAGTTACGCGAGACTGGATCTAAAAGAGTTAGCTGCCAGCCCTACTTCATACAACATTATGATATGTTGCTATTGCATTGATTGCATCACCCTTGCGGTGAAACTGCATGTGATTTTTCTTTTTTAAGAAATTAAGTTAAAAAGGACAAAGGCGCTGTTTAATAATAACAAAAAGACAAGGCAGATTAGACAAACTAAGAAATTGCTGAACTGACGGTGGAATAACGAAGGTGACACGTTCACTCACGCGTACCTTGATTGCGACACTGCTCCCCGTGTAGCTCCTTCATTGCAACGGTCTCTGCTTTTCTCTTCGTATACGTTGAACAATCCATCAACGGTGCGCATTCTACGGGAGAAGGCGACATGTATTACATTGGTGTGCAGCGTATATACGTCACGATCTACACACTCGGTTAATGGAGGGAAAACTTGCCTCGCATCCACGCTTCTTCGGTCACCATCGTTTCACGGTCACATTGCTTTGCCGCTGGAGCCTCTGCAAAAATAATCAGGCAGAACCAATTCGGGTTGCTGCCAATGTATAGATGGCTTGCACTGACGCCATTGAAACCGCCATGTTAGAGTACAAACTTAGTGGGAGGCCAAGTTTGTGACGTCACATTAAAGTTAGTAGTACGTCGCACGCATGTTCTTTCGTTATATACGCACAGAGGCCAATAACATTCCGATGGCGTTGGTTTCACATTGAATCAGGTCAACCGCCACGAGATAAGGCTGCGCTGATGTCATCAACACCACCATGTTGGAGCCCCGTGACATCACGTGCGAGCTATCATAGGGCACCTTCGAGACGCGTTACGGCAAATGCCATTTTTAAGGCGAAATCATTAATACCTCATCAAACGAGAAAGCTGACAGTTGGCGGCGGCGTCAACAAAGCCAGCCCTATACATTGACATAATAGGGAGGGGAGCGCTGCGACGAACCTCCCCCCCCCCCCTGAAGGGGAAGACTGCGCACGCCTATGTGTAAAACAACGGTTCGCTTACCTTCTGTGCATAGCCGCTGCTCTTCGTCCTGACCTTCTGACGGAACGGTAGATTGGTCCTGCTGCGTCACTGGTGAACACTCAGTCGGTGGCCGGCATTCTTCAGAGGAAAAATGGTGATGTAGAGTCATAACCATATCGCCGCAAGTTTACGGAACACGAGACGCAAGAAAAAGAACCCCGCTACTTCGGAAGGCAGCCTTGCATTTACTTTTCCGACATGTTCCAAAACGCGCCGACAAGATGCGCTGCGTAGTTCGAACGAACACACAGTCACAGATTGCAGTAAAATTCAAAGTGTCTTGTGATTCCAACTGTACATACGTCACGAGGAGGACGGTATATGCGTGTAGTACAGCCAATTATATGCTATTCAATCTGTAGGAACTAAATTAATTATAAAGTACCCTGGCTTGTAAAACGTGAGTCCTCCCGAAGGAACAGTGGGGCTCGGTAGGTTTCCCAGGTGCGCGCTCCCCGAGTGTATACGGTGGGGATGGAAAGGAACGCGAAAAGTTGGGCATCTACATTCTCTGCTGTTTCGCATTTCTCTTCGAGCGGTTGTTGCCTGTATGGCGATGAAAAGACACTAGAGTCATCCATGATGCAATCAAAAACCATTGTAGCATCTTATTATGTCACGGTCACGGTTCTGCGAGAATACGGTTCGACGAGGAATAAAATACGAATAAAACTATAAGGAGAAAGCTTGCCTGGTTCCCAGTCCTCCTCTTCGTAGTACGTCGCCACTGTCGAGTCCTCTCCTTGCTCTAACGATGCACAATCGCTCTCGAGCGGGCTTCCTACAAAAGACATTGTGCGACGAACAGGTTTCGAGCTTATTAAACAAAATCGTCGCCATCGCGCAGAAATAAACTATATGGACATGGCAAAAAGCGAAGAAAATGAGTCGCGGTAGAAAAGGTTCAAGCGATACGAGATATTCCAAAATTTGCCCGTCGGCAATCGCGAAATTACCCGCTGGTTCGAACAAAAGTAAGCGAATCGGCACCAGGCTCCTAGCACACGGAACAATCGACATCTTGTTCCACGGCAGTGGCCTAGCCAAGGGAAGGGGGAGGGGGGGGTTGGGGGGGTTCAACCCCCCCCCCCCTTGAAATCTTTCAATTTTGCTTGCGTATATATACACGCACACATACAAACGCACGCACGAACATACATAAAGTATGGTTGAACACCCCCCCCCCCCCCCCCCGAAAAAACTTTCTGGCTACTCCCCTGTTCCACGGTGACGCGACTTTCACGCCACCGTTCGCGTCCCAATGACTGAAGAAGGGACCACGAAAAGGCCGACCGGACGGGAGGGAAGCGTCTGTTTGCAGCTCAACAGCGCGGGGCCACGTGACCCGGGGCAGAAACGTCACGTAAGACATCACACAACCACCGTGCAATTTGAATTAAAGGAACAGGCTCTGCTTGGCGTTGCATAACTATCGCTATTTGGCCAGTGTCCGTGGTTGGCCCGCGTCACTGGGAGGGGTCAGCAACATACGGCGTGCCGCTTCGCTGTTCCCACTGTTTTGCCAGCGTCACTGCTGCCACAACCAGTCGACAGCGACCTGCCGCTCTGCCAGTGACGTCATACGTGACGTTTCTTATTTATTTATTCTATTTACCAGGGGCGATTTTAGTTTCAGTCCTGCACACCGCCACGGTGGTCTAGTGGTTATGGTGCTCGACTGCTGGTCTAGATTTCGGTGCACGTTAAAGAACCCCCAGGTAGTCTAAATTTCCGGAGCCCTCCACTACGGCGTCTCTCATAATCATAGCGTGGTTTTGGGACGCTAAAACCCATCATTTATTATAAGTTTCCGCCCTTCGAGCGCACAACTCCGCTTTCGTGATACTTGACACCATAGGTCGGCAAACTCACTTATGAGTCGACTTCACTCAGACTCAGATCGAGCCGTGAGTCTGAGTCTGAGTGAGTCCGGGTGAGTAATATTTTGGCGAGTTTGAGTCCGAATGAGTCCGGTTGAGAAAAAGTTTAGTGAATCTGAGTCCGAGTGAGTCCGATTGAGGAAAAGTTTGGTGAATCTGAGTCCGAGTGAGTCCCAAGGGCAAAACATATTTCATGAGTGAGTCTGAGTGAGCTCCACATGTTTTGCCGACCTATGCTTGACACACATTTTATTTGCACACTGCTGCGTCGTCTCAGATGAGAAAAGCATCAGTGAAGCGCGCTTCGAATATTGCCGAGGTGACTTGAAAACCCACTGTGCCGGATCAACGTGATAATGTGGCACGCGGCATTTAAACCTCTGCATTTGTGCGCGGACCTACGATTTCATTGCATTTCGTGTGCGGACGGAAAAGTACAGAAGTTGATTCCGTACACTGTACAGTCGCGCTCAATATGAGTTGCGACACGCTGGCTGTTGTTAAAGTGACACCGAGCCTGAACAATGACACCGACAAACGTTAAATTGGTTCAGAAAGTACCGCTAATTGAGAGAGTTTAGCTCACCAATTTTTTTCTATGTAGGTGCCGATTTGCAGTGTTGGCGTCATTTTGAGTACAGACAGCGCGTTGCAACTCATACTGAGCGCGACTGTATACATGGAAATGCTGCCTTTAACATCTCACCCCGGTACAATTACGCAAAATATGAAGTGTTGACATTCGTAACATACTATACCGCAACAAAACGTAATATCAAAAGCAGACGCTGTTCTGTATTGTCCACTGGTCTGGAAAGCATACATGTGCAAAAGAAAAAAAAACAATCAAGAACGGCATAATTAATTATGGCGTGCTTTCAGATAGCACGGAAAGAGCAAGTAGATCGACCATATACGAAACGTGACAACGATGTCAGTGTTCAGTGTTCACCAACCAACCGCAAGGAAGCACAGTTCCCTATACTTATTAAACGAGCAAAACGAAATGCTAGCAAGTGAAATTAATGGCAGGCACGGCAACAGTTTCTTACGTTCTTCTTGCTCCTGCGTTTCCTGCTCGTCTGTCGAAACGGTGGCATCGTCGCTTTGAATTTCCCCCGTACAGTCAGTCGGCGACGCGCACACTAAAGAAAAAAGAAGCGCGGATAAGTACTCACAAAACAGAGTAAAAGAGAATAAAACCGATCCATGTCAGTGCGACGGGTGTGTTCACGAATAACGCGCAGCGAACCGTCTTAATGCATGCGCCATGGTGGGTCGGATCATACGCGTGCGCAGGGTTCCACTTCGGGGGGGGGGGGGGCAAAGGTTCGTCGCAGCGCCCCCCCTCCCTATTATGTCAATGTATGGGGCTTACATAGCGCCCCCCCCACCTGCCAATTATGTCAATGTATGGGGCTGGCTTTGCGCCCCCCTCTTGGGTCATTAGGGGGGGGCAGCCCCCCCTTGCTCCCTCCCCGTGCGCTTTCATCTTCAATGTGGCGAAAAACACGGCAAAAGTTGTGCAGTTATGCAGAGGAAGTTGAGCTATAGGTGCGATGCGAATGTTTGCAGTGTGTCCCCCAGCTGGCTAAATTCATCCTAACAAAAAAAAAAGGGGGGGGGGGGGGGGGGTTAAGGAGACACAGAGATGGGACCATGGCGCCTTGCTAGCGACTGCCTCTCCAAAATGGTTGAGTATTTGAGAATCGAGTATGTAATCAGGAAAATTTTAATTACAAAAATTATTCCTTACTTCCGTAATTTCCTACGATCGCATGTACAATTGCGCATTAAATTCGAAATCATCGTGTCGAATTGTTTACAGTTCGCAACATATTTCCTATTTATATTTTGTTCCACGCGTTAGCGGCGTTTTAAAAGGGGCTTCCAAACGAATAGCACTCCCTGATTAGCCGGGGCGCACGGATCTGACGCATACAAGTCACGCGGCTGCTTGCACGTCTACTGACAACCGACAGCTACACCACCGCCTTGTCACTTCATCGCATGGCCATCGGCAGGACCTTGTCTTGGGAGAGGGGTGGGGTGGGGGTAGCAAACCCGGGTTGCATCGCGGTTGTGGGAGGTGGGGTGGGGAGGGGGGAGTGCTGGTGTATAGCTTGTGTAGGGGCAACTGCTGGTGTGGCTTGAGGGGGGGGGGGGGGGCAACTGCCCCTTCTGCAACCCGCTGCCGACGCCCAAGCAGTTCATCGCAGTGGACTCGCCATACGAGTAGTCACTCAGCAAGCTTTGGCATAACCATTTCGAAAGCACAGCTTACGAACGCGCTCAGTTCGTCCAAAAAAGTCATACGGTTCCTATAATGCATTCGCGTAAGACGAGACGTAGGCGAACGCCATGTTTTCTTTTCGTCTCAGTCATCTGTATTGACGCCCCCCCAACCCACCCGAATGCTTTCTACACCACACACGGTTTTGCAGTGCCTCCATGATCGGCCGACCAGGCGACACTGTCATGTGACGTCAGGTTATGCGACGTGGTGGTGACGTGACAAATTCTGCGTGGCGACATGTGGCGCCGTGATGACGTCAGACGTCATCGGGCGATGGTGATTTATTGCCTCACTCGCGTTGACACCCGTCGGTCACTTTTCGAGTTTGATGACGCGTCTAAGGTTGTCGCCTCAATAAGTTTCAGGAGGCAAACCGAGATACCTCAAAGACCGTAGTCACTGACTAAGTTTACGGGACCGCACGTGACCTTGCATAGAGCTTCCTATTTATAGCTAATGCTTCGCGCTAAACAATCTAAATAAAACAGTGACAAGAACTTGCCTTCATTCCGGTCCTCCTCTTCTCGGTGCTTCTCTGACACCACTCTCACGGGGCAACTGCTTCGGCTCGGCACGGTATACACAGTCGCCAGCCGGTCATCTGTAAAGGAAGCGCAAATGTGCAGCACAGATATTTCTTTTTTATCATTATTTTTACAAGACGAACGGTGCATAAGCCTCTCCAACAGGGTCTTTATCTTACGGGAGGCGCCGTGTCACGAGGCGCTGCTAGGAAACTGCGGCGCGTGCGCACAAACAGCTGTCATGTCCTAGCATCGTGCGCCAGGGCTATTCCGGCAAGTTACCAGTTCGCTTTCAGCAAAAACAGAAAGGCGGACACACGCTTCTGTTCCCAACCACGATGGCTACAATACGCGATCTCATATACAGGTTACCTGATAAAAACAGCATGGGACGTGCAGAATTCAACAAAGCAGACGACGAACGCAGCAGATTGGGACGCTCAGAGCGCATGCGCGTATATCCTCCTTACTGTCGCAGCATTTCACCATATCCTAAAGAGCACAGGCGTGCCCAGGGTTCTCAATTACAAAGGGGGCTCTCCGGGTCGATCAGACCAGACTTCACCAATGGCAGAATTCGACAATATGGCAAAATTTGACAAAGTCCAGAATAGCACCAAGGTACAGCTGGGCGAGCAATCCCCCCCCCCCCCCCAGGGCGCAAGGCTATGCTGAAATAAAAAGAGCAGAAGCGGAACTTTCGCTCGCCGTCACGTGCGGTGTAGTCAGGTGACTGCTGGAGCGTAACGTCACGTGTGACGTCAGACCGCCGCCATATATTGAACTAAAGAAAAAGGTTCTGCCTGGCGTTGCATGAGTATCGCTATTTTATCAGTGTCAGAGGTTGGGCCCGTGTCAATGAAGGGCCGGTAACCTACGCCATGCAGATTCGCGGCTCTTACTATTGTGTCAGCATCACTACACAGCCAGAGTGGACAGCGACTTGTCGCTCTACCAGTGACGTCAAACGTGACGTTACTGCTCAGGGTCACGTGACTCTCCGGCGCGTGACGCTGTTTAGGGTACAGAAACACGCCTTTGATGCTTATACACTGACTAACGCGCTGGTCGGCGCTCTCTTCGTGAGACTATGAAAATACTGGAGAGATGCTGACGAACATCCCTGGAACGGAGCAATACCTTCTTCCCAGTGCACCCTCTTCTGCTCCTTCTTCTTCGTGGTCTTGTGGTCGCCTCCGCCCTCCGCGGTGGAGCCATCGGGCAAAGCGCATTCTGCGAAGATAACATGACATCTTCTGCTGGCGCAATAAACTAAAGTGTTTAACACAAGTCTGTAGAAAACTTGTTAATGATCAGGTGATCGAGACAAAAGATAACGTTTAGCACTCTGAAGGTACTAGCGAAAACCATCTCTTGCATTTTCCTGCGCTGCCCTCTGCCGTTTCGGTAAGGACAACTGGTATCGCCAGAACGAAAGCCTCTGGGATCAAAAGACGTTTCGCGACTTTTCCTCTAAGCGAAGGGCGCATGCTCCGTGGCATCGTGCAAAAGGTGGATTGGTGGGCCTTGGATGATGTACAGGAAGCAATGACGAACATTAGAGGTAACCGACAACGTCCGAATATTACTCCGTGATTGATACACTTTTCGCGTGTTCGACAAGGTTCTGAGTACTCTAAAAAGTGTTCTCGCGGCACGGTTTTACATTCGGCGCTGGTCAAAATCTAACGCTTTGGAACACAATATAGCTCTTCTTGTCTATAGCTCTTCTTGCTTGCATTGTACCCATTCTATCATTGTATTACGTGTACTACTGCGTTGTGCCTTTTGCGTGTATTGTACCTTGGGTCTGTCCTCGACCGCGACTGCACTTTTTTTTTTCTTTTTTCATATCTTGTGACGCAACCACTCTGTAACAACCTTCGGCCAACAGTATCGATAAATAAATAAAATAAATAAACAATCGAGCTGCTTGTCCAGAGTGCCCCCCGTTCCTGAAATTCAGAGCCCCGCGAAGCGCACTGAGACCCAACAGAATTCAGATTGCTTGGACCATCCGACTGCTCTGAGGACAGCTAAACGTTTGGCCATATATATAGGGCGTGGGTGCTCATCTCGCTCCAATTGCGAGCGGGCTCCGCATCGACATAAACTGAGGTAAAGAGTGACGGAACCGGTCGAATATGCCAATATAGTGTATACAGTCATGCACAATCGAAATAGGAACAAGTTATAGGATAACTTATCTATAGAAAGCGTTCTTTCGTTTTCGTTTTCGCGGGAGCGCTTAACGAAGACATCATTCCGCCTTGCACGCCTGTGTGTGGGGGGCCACACGATCTTCTGCAACCGCAAAATTGCCGATACGAAATTGGGCGCTCGACGCGGAATTGTGTTATCGCTTGAGGAAGCTGTTTCACTGCGTCATTTTTCGTTTGCGTTTAATCTGTCCGTGACCGCATGCACACATGTTCAGATTAAGCTGAATCGAAACGGTTCATTGACCAGAACGTTCGTTCTGACACTTGCAAGACTTGAGGGTGCAAGTTGCAATCGAACCCGTACGCTATAAAAACCGACATCATGCATCGGTGTCTTGCCGTATCTTAATACTTCCCCAAAGCCTTCGTGACCACTGACAAGAGCCTTCGACTCGCCGTGGTAGCTTAGCAGCTGTTGCTGCGCTGCAAATCTCGAGGAAGCGGGCTGGATTCGCAACCACGGCGGCCACGAATCGAGCCCGCTTTTAGATGCGAAGCAGCTTATGGCGGAGTTCAATCCGGTGGTGGTGTGCGGCCTGACCACCCTTGCTGCGCATGCGCGAACCCTCTCGAACACACCTCCTCTCCTACGCCGCCGCCAGTGTAAGCGTTAGCGCCCGCTGCTTCGCATCTACACATATGGTTCCCTTTAGCGGGAGATGGTGTATTTTTTTTTTTTTAGTGATACGGGCCCGTATTCGCAAGAACGTCGCACGCTAAGAATGTTCGCGAGAGAATTTCCCACCAATCCCGATGCGGGACGTACCATTAGAGAAGCCGGCCGGACAACAGGAAAACGCACCTTGCAAAAGAGAATTTGCGAATTCGGATACACAGAGCTTGCGAATACAGAGTCAGCAACCTACCTTCCTCCCAATCCTCCTCCTGGTGTTGTTGTTCCACCGGCTTTTGGCCGCACTGTTCAGCCAGCGGGTGATCCCTCCTTAATAAGGACCCTGCGAAAATATTTCAAGACAAATCACGACACGACCGACGGTTTCTGAGAACTGGCTTCGTGGTGATTTATCTAATGCGCTGAGCGAGTATACGACTGCAGTATATGAAAGGGAAAAAATTGATATCCACAAAGGAAATCCTAATATTCCTTTCATAATCTGACGTATTTCTAAATGGCCATTCAGGGAGGACCAACACGGAACAGTATTCCGTATTAAGTTGCTGAAGGGCCGTGTATAAGCACTCACCTCTCGCGCCGCGCAGCCGTCCAACGCGTGCCCGATAGGCTGCGCCTCTCCTGTAAGCGGGATGATTGGTCGTGGGGCTAGGTGACTCGCCGTCACCCGAGGCACAGGGTTTGGGCTCGGGGTGGTCTGAACGCTCCACATCCTGCGTTCAGAAACCCTCGTTGTCACCAGAAAAAAAAAGTAAATAAAATTGTGGGGCAGCTACTCACTATAGGTGCGAAGACAGGTGGACACAGCGATACTTTAGGAGCAGGGGAAGGCCACTATAGTGGCCTTCCCTTCCTCCTTTTTCTCCTCCTCATCGCAATTTCTCTTTCCCACCCCTTTGCCATACTGCAGTATACTATATGGCTATGATAAGCTTTATTTCTTTCTATTTCTCTTTCTATCTATTTCTTTCTCTCTGTCTCTTTCTATCTGTTTCTTTTTCTCTCCCTGTTTCTATTTCTTTCTCCCTTTCTCTCATCAATCTTTTCCTCGTGCTCTCGCCCATAGCAATGCAGTCATATTGTTGCCACGATTGCTTGTTCCGCTAGCCTGCCTGGACCTGGATAGCCGAGTGGTTACGACGCTCGCCTTCGGACCGTGGGTAACCGCTTTCGAATCCCGCCCCACCAAGAAATTTTATTTTGTTTTATTTCTCCTCCTCCTTCTCTCCTCCTTCCGACGCGTTGCTAGGCGACGCATAATGACGTCACGGCTCGGCGAGGTTTTTGTTCGAACACCTGACGGACCAAGGCTCGAGCTTAAAGGGGCCCCGCAACACATTTCCAAGTAATGAGCGTATGGCTTCATTGAAGAAGTTTATTTACTCACAAATCGACTGCCGCAAAAATTTTTTCAAATCCGTCCAGTATGAGCGGAATTACAGGGATCGGTCGCACTCACATTTCGGCTCTCTGGCGTCATAGGCACATTCGCGACAAACTATTTTCATAGTCTATTTCATATTTTCATAGTTTAGTCTAGTGTAAATACACTGTATCATAGTAAAACTCGTTCTTGGCCTAGTGTGTTCGACATGCTTGAAATCAAAAGGTTGCGCGAAAGTAAGACACGTTCACAAGCGAGTGCCCTCGCTTGTGAACGTGTCTTATTTTCGCGCAACCTTTTGATTTCAAGCATTGTATCATGTTATATTTTGTTATCTTGTGTTATATTAGCGATAGGTATGTATGTGTGTTTGCGTAAATGTATATATGTGTGCACATAAGTGCGTAGGTGTCATATATACGATGGTCTATGCATGGTGTACATTGATTTCTGGAAACCCCTTTTTTATTACACATCTATAGTACTATGTATTTGAAAATGATCAGTTGTGAAATGATTTATGAATTAGTATGTACTGTTCATGTTTTCCTTTGTACTCGCGAGTTATGTACCTCAAATCATTTCCGCACTACTGCCAAGTGTACGTACAGGTCACCAGGGCCTTTGTCAATCCGTTCTCACGGCTATTAGCTTTGGCGACCTTCCAGTTTTGTCTGGTAAAAAAAAAAAAAAAAAAAAAAAAAAAAAAAAAAAAAAAAAAAAAAAAAAGTTGAATTAAATTGCTTTCAGCGCTTTCTCTCACCTTCCGTTCCAGGGAGCGCGCTATAAGCTACGCAAGGGGGGGGGGGGGGGTGGGATATCGCAAGAAGACAAGAAGCTCCCTTCGTCAGCACGCGTCATGACCTTGAGCACTTTTTTTTTTTTCATCGAATGCGCGGCTTACATTCAGTGTGATCGCGAGCGGGCGCGCGGGCACGTCACGGCATCCCGCGGCGGCCACGGTAACTATAAAGCTCACGATGCTCAAGTCAGCCAATGGCCGTGAACGTTGGGTTTATGACGCGGTCATTTGCGTTTATGGCATCGTTTGTAGAGGGAAGAGCGAGCAGTTCATAGCTGAAATTGAGAATTAATTGTACATTCCAGGCCACGTGCTGCGCTATAATGGTTGGCTCGCATGTTCTCAGGAGCCTCGACTACCGAGCGGCAGCGTTTTCTGACCGTGCTCAAAAAGTGTTGCAGGACCCGTGATCTTCACAGCTCCGCTGTTAAAATGAAGCGTCACTGATGACTTCGAGAAAAGTTCGCTTTCTCAGCGGGATTCCGACTTCACAGAGTGTGCTTCGTCATGCAAGTGTTCTGGATGACGCCGTCCATGCGGGCTGATGGAAGTTGATATACCATCGCGGGCAAAGATTTGTGGGTCACTCCACCAATACTGAATAATTCGCCACGGCCTATGAATGGAACTTATGAAGATATCATCGATGATGATGATGTTGATAGTAATGTTCAGCAGCAGCATCATCATCATTTGGGATGACTCAGGGGCGAAAGCCATCTGATGCGGTCATCATCATCGAAGATTACGATTATCATGATGATGACTGTTACGATCATCCTGATTTTCATCTGATGATCTTATTATTCCACTGTGAGGCCTAGAAGGCGTAAGCAGATCCAGCCGGTGCGGACATCATCGACTTAATCATCTTTGTCATATAGGACGACTGGAAAGCGAAAGCCACTCAGTGCTGCCATTACCATCGAAGATGATGATCGTCGATGATTATCATATTGATGGTAATGATTATCATCCTGACTTTTGATATTGATTATCATCATCAATATTATCATTATCAATAACCTGACTTTTCATAACGATAATGATTATCATCATCCTGACTTCGAATACTCGAAGGTGAAAGCCATCCGGTGCGGTCATCATCATCGAAGAAGATGATGATGATGACCATTCATGCCGACAGAAAAGCAATCGACAAACACGTTCATCGCTTACGTCCGCCATTTCAGAAACCTTATTACAGTTTTTCAACAGCGGAACTGTTTAAGCTCGAGCTTGGTACGGTGGTGTTCGCAAAACTCTGACGGGCTATGACATCACCATACGTCGCCTGGCAACGCGTTGGAGGAAGGAAAGGAAGAGGAGAGAAGTAGAGCGGATGATTCTGAGAAGAAATTAATACAACAAATACAATTTCTTGGCGAGGGGGGGGATTCGAACGCAGGTACCCACTGCCCGAACACGAGCGTCGTAGTCACTCGGCTATTCAGGCACGCTGGAAGAACAAGCGTTTATGGGAACCATATGACTGCGTTGCTATGGGAGAGAGAACGGGAAAAAGATAGAAAAGAAAGAAAGAAAGGAAGAAGGAGAAAGAAAGGAAAGAAAGAAAGAAAAAAGAAGGAAAGAAAGAAAGAAGGAAAGAAAGAAAGACAAAGAGAGTAAAACAGAATGCAAAACCATAATGCAAAAACAACTAGCCCAGAGCTTCACTTTACTAAGTAAAACAGAGGGAATTAAATAGAGACAGAACCTCAACTTTTGTTTCCTAGGCTCAACTTGGCATTCCCAGACTCAACTGTTCCTCTCCATGCTCATGTGGCTATATATCTATGCTTAACTGGCTATCTCTAGGCTAGGCTTGGCTGGTGTGCTGGTGTGGCTGGTTCCTTCAGGCTTGGCTCCTTCGGGCTTGGCACCTTCAGGCTTGGCACCACCAGTGCGAAGCTGCCCTATTTATTTTTATCCGCGCGACAACACACACTGTGAAGCCCGCTGCCTAATGCGTACTGCCGAGCTTCTCAGCGCGCTGTGACTATCTGTTTGTAACATGTATAATTCTGCAACACTATAATCCCTGATGAGGTCATGCCCCGTATATTTTATTCCTTATTTTTCCAAGAAGACCTAACGCTACACTCTGTCAGTGCAAATCTTACTCTTTCTTTTTTTTTAATTACAAATAAACCTCGATATCTCGAAAGATCGCTGGAGAAGTCGCATATTATGTACACGACAAAGCAGTGCGCGTCGCTGTAGAGTATTATGGATTAAATTGCATTTTGTTTTTTAAGAAAACGAATCAAATTATGCGTAAGCAGTGCAAGTTTGGCTCATAAGTACTCGCTGCTAGCGCATTTCTGCCAACACTGGAGCAAATGTCACTGCATATTATGCCAGTATTAGGAGGGAATGCATACCCTCTCATGTCTTCAAGAACAGCCTCATGTGCACCTCCATAGAGAGTAAAGTTGGGAGAGAGTAAATCCTGGTAAAACAAGGAGTGCTGAGGCAAGGAGAACGGCAAGAGCAGAGGAGGAAGAAAAGGAGGCGGAGACATGGGATGTGGAGAGGAGGACAAAGACTTAAATAAAAACGCGAGAAAATTTCGAGAAGGGATTCGAACCCAGGTGCCCCCCGGTTCGAAAGCGAGCATCGTAAGCACCCGGCTATAATAAGCGCGGTAGCTGAAGAAGCATTTACGGGAACCATACGATTGCGTTGCTATGGGCGAGAGAACGAGAATGAGAGAGAAACAGAGAGAAGGAAAGTGCGAGAATGAAAGAGAGATAGAGAGAGAAAGAAAGGGAGAGAGAAAGATAGAAAGCAGATCATAGCAATGTATAGTATAGTATAGTATAGTATAGTATAGTATAGCAAAGGGGTGTGGTGGCCGGGCTAGATGACCACGATCGCGAGCCGGCTTTCGGCCGAAAGCGGAACAAAACACCGTCCCGCAAGCAATTTCGCGGGACAGCGGCACCCCAGCCGCAAGACCGGGACATGTCCCGCCTAAATCGAGACGCCTGGTCACTTCAAAAAGTGACACCATATATACACTGCCATTCCTCTGATCAATGTGCGTGTATATCTTTATGAGCAGCTGACGTCATAAATTACGTCGTCAAACACATGTAGGTTTATTTTTATGTTCAACTGCATGGTGACGTCACGCTTTCCCCAAGCGTAAAGCCCACCATAACGTAGCTCGCCGATTTCTCCTGGTACACTCGAAGAAAAAGTCCCTCGAATCTTTTTGTGAGCCCTGACATGCCACGACGCCGCAACACTTCTTCAAGTACTCATTGAATGGCTTCATTACAAGAGCTTACTGCCTCACCAATCGACTGCCGCGAAAGTTTTTAGAATCCGTCAAGTACAAGCGGAGTAAGAGTGTCTCGCGCCTCAAACGCTTTCTTTCACCTTTCGTGCCAGCGATCACGTTGAAAGCTACGTAGGGAGGGGGGATGACAAAGGGGTAAGAAGATGCGTCCCTTCGTCAGCGTGTGTCATGATCTTGAGCACTTTCTTTTAATTTTTTTTTCTTTGAACGCGCGGCTTACATTCAGTGTGATCGCGGACGGGAGCGCGGGTACGTGGCGGCATCTCGCGGCGGCCACTGTAACTATGGAGGTCGCGATGCTGAGATCAGCCAATGGCCGTGAATTTGGGTATATGACGCAGTAATTTGGGTACATGGCATCATTCGTAGAGAGAAGAGGGAGCGATTTCTAGCTGACTTTCAGAACTAATTGTAAATTCCAGGCCGCGTGCTGAGCTATATGTCTGGCTGGCTTGTTCTTAGGAGCCTCGACTACCTATCCACAGCGTTTTCTGACCACGTTGAAAAAGTGTAGCAGGGCCCTTTAAAAGAAACGCGTGAACTCTCTTTGTAGATCATCATACCATCGTGGGAGAGTCGAGGGACCCATAAGAGAGTTAACCTATTTCATTAAAGGCAGTCATACACGTGACAAGTCACGAGTCACCGAAAAAAAGTAACACATACTCCTTTCTTGTTTTGTTTTTTGCTTAGAGTGAGGTTCATCAACCTACTGGGCACTTTACGTCATAATTCACGTCATAACGTACATGGATTAAACTAGGCGAGACCCTTCTGCAGTTACTGTTCAGGAATCGTAAACCGAACGGAATGCAAAAGCTTCACAGCATGTGCCTATATGTGTACATTGAGAACTCTCTCTTTTTTCTACTCTCTGTCATCTTTCTGACGCTCTTCCCTTTCCCCGGTGCCTGGTGGTAAAGCTTGGCCTCATTCTTCCAGTCAGGGGCGGCGCTAGCGAGGAGGTACGAGGGGGGGCTGGAGCCCCTCCCCCCCCCCCCCCCATGTTCTCCCAAGAGCAAACATAGTCATAGGAGAATGCATGAGTTACCCGCCTTCCTGCCCCCCTGGAGGAACTCACATGTCGTGGGTGCGCCGCCCCTGCTTCCAGTCTTTCTATTATTGCTTTTCTGTTGTTCACACTGAACATTTCGCTCGCTTTGCAATTGCGTATATTTACATTACACACCACATCAGTACGCCACATATGCGCCAACCTTCAGCTGTGCAACCGAACTCCTCACTCTGAAATAAACAACTGAAATCGTAGAGCAAGTTGTGAAGAATTTATGGACTTAGGTATAATGCAACTAACGCAGAAGAGATTAAGGCCACGTCATCCGCAAAACTGATAACGATCAGTATTTGCACAACCCAACTACATCGCAGCACTGTGGTAGGTTCCGCCAGCAGTCACCCTCCCTGCGAGCCGACGTTTAATTACGAAACCGAAACCAGATGTCTTGTTCAGCCCAACGTGCCCCACACTTTTTGAAACTTACGCAACCCTACGGTACAAATCAACTTGTACCAACTACAGGTATTACATGTACCAACTAACATTTAAGCTATCGAGTGAGCCCTCAACACCGCAATTACTCAAGCACAGGTGATCGTGCCATGGAGTTTCATACAATATAGTACGAAACTCTATGGATCGTGCAACACGAATTAGTTTCTTCGTCTGCTCAAAGATGGTGCAACAATATATATACCCCGCGATCTCCTAGCTGTATCATTTACCAAGCGCGGTGTACACTGGCGAGTTTCGTGGCTAGACCAGTTAGACTGCTTGTCTTGTTTTGTCATTGGCTTCAAGGCGATACACTTGCTCGTTCAGTAGTTGATCGTACGTATTCTGTATTTAATACTGTCAAATTCCCGGCTGTCGCACTTAATGAGCGCATTAACAATTTATCAATGGACCCATTGGTAACCAAGGGTAAGCCGGCGGAATGCTTGCATCTGACATACAATGATCTTTATGAAACAAATTGTCACAGGAAACTCTACTCTTTATGAAGATTACTCCCGCAATACAAAATATGGACGAACATAGATATAACGAGACGCCTTCATCGCACGGCACGTTACTCGTATGCAACGTCACACTAAATGCTCGACCAGCATCAATCAACATGAGTCAATACAGCTGTGCGTGAATCACTCACGTCAGGGTCATCAGTTTACACCCGCGTACGAGGAATGATATAAATAATAGCGAGCATTACTCGTAAGTTAGGCTACGGGTTGCTCCTATACTCATATATCAATGCTCAATCGTTTCGGTGCGAAGATATAGCTCTGCTGGCTCTTGGGTACACTGTGACCACAGCCACCATGCAGGATGGGCAGCTCCAAGCTAGAACGAAGACAATGAAATAATCAGAGCTTCTTACCGTCGGCTGCGTCGAGTGGACGCCATCGTGAGCCGTTGGAGGCATGGTTGGAGGTCTCCGAAGGATCGTGTAACTAGCTTCATTCACTGGCGATGTTTTCAGAGCTCCCGGGAATCGTGGTCGCGTCCGTGAAGACGCCGCACAGCCCATGCGTCCACGCGAAGGCCCTGTGGGCCTCATTTCCTCACGGCGATCAACTCTCCCGCGTCATCTGTCAGACGCATGCAGATTCAAGAAGCGTGTGTACGTGAGGTGTGAGCAACGGCCCGCGCAACGTTCTCGTAATCCACTTTAACAGAACCGCCAAAGCAACAGCAATGGTCACTGTCAGAGAACACGCGTGGGGCGCCATGTTTGTTGCAAGAAACTCTATGCATTGTATATAGTGCCTAGAATATATATTGTACTATGTGACATTCATGGAGCTACATAAGAAATGCCTCGTTCGATGATGATGATGGTGGTGGTAGCTAGGTTTTCTTCTGTATCTGAGTATCGGTATCAAAAGGTAGTATAATAACCTCCTCAGCAGCAGGGCTGGGCAGTATCCCGAAACAAGAGTATCGCGATAGTATCTCACAGATACTTTCGAGTATCTGTATTTCTGTATCGAGATACTTTTGAAAAATGTATTTTTATCTCAGTAGTGAAATACTTTTACGATGTATCGATTGTATCGCGATACTGTGCAGGACACGGGTATCTCGTTACTTTATTTCTCGGAAATCACCTGACGTGTTTGCAAAGGAAAAGGAAGACTTTTTTTTTTTTTTTACTAAGTCAAGCAAAGTGCAGGGAGCTAGGACAGGGAAGGGTTCCCCACACGCACGGTATGGCCAATGTGGTAAAGTACTCAACTCCGCTGACGGGTTTCGCTCTGTGGAACTCAAGCTGAACGGTTGTGTCGACCGCGATCTCCTGGCGCGCCACGTGGCTCTCGTCGATCGGCCGCCGCCGTCCGCGATCCCCGGCCGCCTCGTAGCTCTCGCCGCATCGGTGCCCCGTCCTCGACCTCCATCGACCGTCTCCAAGTCTTTTTCTCCTTATTTCTCCTCTTCCTTCCCTTCTTGTTGGGTGTGCTTGCGCCTTCGCCTTCCTTTCCGCCTTCTTTTTCTTCTTTTATCTATCTTTATTCCCCCCACGTGCCCCTCCTCATAAGGCACTGCGCCGTGCTCCCTATAGGGCTGCAGAAATTAGGTGCCTTATTTCCTTTTCCTTCTAACCACTTACACACTCCGCTGACGGCAGAACCGCAGAGGCAGTATTGTCTGCCTTGTCAACAAAGTCGCCATCTTTCAAGGCTGGTGCAGCCGCCCTTAATTTTTTCGAAGGCCAGCCAGTTAGCGAGTCTTGTGTTAAAGCCCATATGACGCTGCCTAGAAGACAGGATACTTCAGAAGCTGCCGATGCCTAAATGTATAGTTAAAGGAACAACCTTCTCAGCAAAGCAGATTTTCTCTGTAAGATAATATACTCTTTCTTTATAGTCACTAGTGTTCGTTAGTGAATCGAGCGATATGCTTTACTTATAAGTTACAATGCGCTGCAACATTATTCACAATATTATACTGCACTTACATAAAGGTATTTGTGGAGTATCAGAATTCCCGAAGTAAAAAAAAAGTATTTCGGTATCTGTATTCCTGTAACTGTATTCTGGACGTAGGCGTGCGCACGAGGGGGGGGCAGAGGGGGGCAGAGGAACTCTACTAGTCACCTAAGAAGTGGGGGGCGCAAAGTCTGCCCAATACATTGACCTAATAGGGCAGGGGGGCGCTGCGACGAGCCTTCGCCCCGCCCTGAAGAGAAACCTTGCGCACGCCTATGATTCTGGAATACTTTTTTCAGCTTTTTGCAAATGCATCTCCGAAATATCCCGCTACGTCAAAGACAAAGGTGTCTCGGTATGTGTATTTTAGACTTCTAGCGCATGTATTTCGATATCGGTATTCCGGTATACTTTTCTGAGTATGTCTGCCCAGCCCTGCTTGGCAGTAATAGTGCGGTCTAGCGAGTGATGTGCAAAAAAAAAAAAATTTCACTTATTGTTTTTAAAATCTGTTCTATATATGGCGCGAGCAGAGCAACTTTTTTCTTGTCGTTATTGGCAAAGATGCAAACTATACGTTGTGTTAGTTGTGTCCACCAGATAGAAAGGTTGTAACCACCGTGCTTGTAGACGTGGCTTGTAGCCACAGATTACCGTCATCGTCGTCGTCACAACTTTAAGTGCGTAGCATGTGGACGGAGCACTTTAGGCTTTAAGGTATGGTGGCCATATTTAGGGGCCCGGCTTGTCGTCCATTCCTCCATGATCCATCTCATGTGGCGTTATCACGCTCTCAGTAAAGCGCTCAATACAGACCATAACAAGGCTAGCAATGCTCAAACCCAGGTTAAAATGAACGAACAAGGTCTAAAATAATATACAGTGAAATCTCGGTGATACGATCACAGCTCATACGAATTTCGGGGTGATGCGAATTTTTCTTTGGTCCCGGCCAAGGCCCATTGGTCTGCAATGTAATGGAGTACGGTTGTTGCGAACCGATTTTCACCCCGCGACGTTTGATACGAACGTACGCTACCGCCCAGGTACGAAGAGGTGCCGTCCGCGCTGTCGCGGACGACGCGCCAAGCACGTGCGAGTGCGAGTGCGGGAACGCAAGCGCGGGCATGCGCGCCGCACCGCCAAATCGTCAGAATCGCGGTGTCAACATGCGTGATTGTTGAGGTCGCACTTGTACGGGCACGGCTGTAAATCTCCCCAAAAAACATCGCCAAGACATCCGCGATAACAAAATCATAACATAGGACTGTGGTTCTGAAATTTTGTGGCCTTGATCTATCGCGTCAAAGCGCTCCTTCCGTTACTATCGCCGCAGTACTCCGGTGTCATGCGAAAAATCATACTGAAATTTGGAAGGGGCTACTGCTGTCGCAGGGTCACAACGCACCTGGTTCATTAATTAAACACGCGCGTACGGGTCGTATATTTTCGAGCCCTGGTATGATTGCCGACATCCTAAAAACTTAACTGACAATCATTCAGAGTTCTTCCTGACGTTGCTGCGGTCCTGAAAAACAGTAAATGAAAATGTACGCCAGCTTTCTTTTGTCGCATGCTAATTTTTCATGCTTTCTGGTGATACGAATTTCGGATGATACGAATATTTTTGGTGGTCCCATGGGATTTGTATCACCGAGGTTTCACTGTAATTAGCAGATATATCCAAGAAGTAAGCGCATTAATTAACTTAAATCGCTAAAACGTTCTGGAAACATGGGGCTGACTGCGGCGGGGCGCATGAGAGGGTGCCTCCGCCTCGCCGAGCGAGCGAATGCCCCTCCCCCTTGCCGGTGCGGCGCTACGTCGCTACATCTGATGGGGGGAAACAACCTGACGGAATTCGATGCAGACGACACGTATCTCAACTGCCGTAACAAGCAGGAAGTCGATAAAGCGCAGCAAAAATTAAGTAGCGCACATGTCGCACACCGAGTTAGGGAATCTACCTAACAAGATTCTACTCGTGCCTGGGAAACCTATATATACACCTCAAACATTGGATTGACGCTTTGGTAAACGGAGCAGTGGGAATTCTATGAACGGGAATTGCTGGGTGCCCGTGCGACGCACTTCATCAGGTTTCACAGTAGTGAAGCTGCCATACTTTTTTTTTTTTTGAGGTTGGGGGAATTTTACATAGCGTTCGTAGCACGCAAACATGTTAATTTCTGCCTACACTAAGCGTTCCGATGACATTCAAGCAAGTTAAAACTTTACTTCATGCACGATCGACGGCATGCATTGGGGCTCACATCATGAGCACCGATTGACTGGTCCATTTTCAGATCATTATGACGGCGCCTTGCGAATTAGTGATGTGCATGGGTTCGATCACCTGTGGTTAGAAGGAGATTTCGAGTGAAAGCCGTTGAGGATTTGTTCTACAGCTGCATGCTTCCACGACCGAAAAATGTACCGCCCTGCACGCCAAATTTACTATGAAGGACGCAGGCCCGTAGTAGCCCCTCCCCCTTTTCATCGGCTTCATCCGGTGGTATGGTCAGAATTGATCACTTTGCTAAAATTACCAGCGTCAGCTTTTCAGAAATCTCAAAGCGGCAATGGGCTCTTCGCTAGAAGGGCTCCAATTTTCCCATTTCACCCGACCGCCTGTCTCCGCTAATTAAAAGGTTAATTAATTATATTTATTTACTGCGGTAATTTGTGTCCCTAGTCATGTTAAGAAGTCTGGCGCCACAGAAAAAGTAATTATGTAGGCAGCGAGGAAATAATGCATTGCCCTTGTTTTCCTTGTTTTTTTTTTTTTAAAGGATTTTCGGACACATTTCTTTTAAAACAACCTGCATAGTTGGGTGAAATACAGTAAATATACTTCTGGAGAGACGAGAGGCAGTTTTCTGCACAATAAATTTTTAAAAAAAAATTAACTCTCTTCTCATTTACGAAGAGACGAGTCAGAATGTGCCCACCTGGCCCATCTTCGCCTCACCGAGAGCGAAATCCTGGCACCGCCCCTCTGAGGTAAAGTGGGACACCCCCTCCCCCCCCCCCCCCCGCACCGCCTCCCCGTCAAAAAAAAAAGGGGGGGGGGGGGGACGGAAAAAGGCTACCATAGTAAGCATCACAATAAGAAGGCATCCCGCTCACCAGCACCGCCCATCCCGCCCAAAATGCACGGGGGCGGCCAAATTTGGGAAAAACGCCTCAATAGTGTTCAAGAGCTCACCGCAGCATGCGTATATCATAAAATCTAGAGAACTGTTCTGTCACTTAGTGCCACCATTACTGGGCATCATATAAGGCGTGTTTCCCTCGTAAGGAAGAAGCAATGTTGTATTTTGTACCGGCTTGAATAGTAATGAGGCGTTTCCCCTAAATGCGGTCTACCCTACTCATAGACAGACGAACCGGCCCGACAGGTCTCATCACAGACAAGACCTTCCCTCTCTCTGGGCGCGCAGCAGAAATGAAAAGAAAGAACTTCTCCGGCAGGGCCAGGAGCATCCAGCCAATTGAACGCCTGGGAAGAGCGAAGGAGGGCCGTGAGTACAAAAGACAGGATCCTGTGACAGGTTCGTGAAGCGCGATTGGTTGCTTACAGGTATACAAACATGTTGCCTCTCAGCTAGGGCACGGTCAACCGAATCGTTGGCCTGTCGAGGCAACTCGGCCATTCTCTTTCGTGTCATGCGCGTCTTGATTATCGCGTGCTTGAAATATTGACGGCAGATTAATTATTATTCCACAGGCGGGGCCTGGCCGCCGCGGTACGGTGATCACCGGTGGCCGGCTGCCAACCCGAAGGTCGCAGCAGGTTCTATCCCAGCAGCGACGGTCGCATTTCGATGGATGCGAAATGCTAGAGGCTCGTGTACTTAGTCCACGTGACTTAGACGCACGTTCACGAACCCCAGGTGGTTGAAATTTCCGGAG
This sequence comes from Rhipicephalus appendiculatus, assembly GCA_030522465.1. Taxonomy (NCBI): domain Eukaryota; kingdom Metazoa; phylum Arthropoda; class Arachnida; order Ixodida; family Ixodidae; genus Rhipicephalus; species Rhipicephalus appendiculatus. The sequence continues at coordinate 1,025,567 of JALIZH010032965.1, forward strand.
CCGCCCCACTCCCCACCATAGGCGTGCGCAGGGTCCGCCTTCAGGGGGGGGGGGGGGGCGAAGGCTCGTCGCAGCGCCCCCCTTCCCTATTAAGTCAATGTATGGGGCAGACTTTGCCCCCCCCCCCCCCTTCTTAGGTGACTGGGGGAGGAGGGGGGGCGGCCGCCCCCTCTGCACCCCTCGTGCGCACGCCTATACTCCCCACTACGGCATGAATCATAATCATATCGTGCTTTTGGCTCGTAAAACTCGGTGCGGGGACCGATGCCCCCCACCAATTAAGCTGTCCTACGGAACGGCATTTCAGTTTGCCTCTCTTCAGGTTGTACTAATTAATGGGTGAAATGTGTAAAACAAATCTTTTTTAAGAAAGCTACCGCTAGCGCGGCGCAGAGCTCTGCACGTGTGCTATATTAAAATAGAATCCGGCTTCACCGCAACAAGGGGTTCGCTGTGGGCAAGCCCACTTCAGAAACTTTTGGCAAGTTGCATGCATCATTGGCGAGATATATGAATTAACGCAGCTTTCAGACTTGCGCGCGGCACGCTTTGAGTAGCTGATGCACGTTGCCCTTTCCTTGTCTTTTTGATTTTGTATGCGCTGTCATTTACTGTAACTATACTGCGACAACGTAGTTGTGGTACTGGTACTATGTTGCACATCAAGTGACTAAGTACGTGATATCAGAGGGCACGTGAAATCCTGGAAGTAAAAATTCTATCATTGCAGCGCGGTTGGGGATTCTGTATTTCCTTGTTTGATGGCGAAATAAACTTTCTCGAATGTATTGCTAGTGCATTACGTGTGTGCGCGCGCAAGTTTGCTTTTCTTGTTTTATTTGTTTATTTTTAATTGACAAATACTGCAGGCCCTGCAGTGGGGAACCAGGAGTGGGTATTTCATAATAAATAAACAAGACAAGACTAAAAATACAAGAATATGCACATTTGCAGTGCAGAATTATGCAACAATAAATCAAAGTAAAAAAAATCAAAGCAGTGATAACATTCACCCACAATGCAGTTCACTATTATGCATTCGTCAATTCGCATAGTATCATAATATTGTTGGGATTTAACGTACTCAAACCTACGATATGATTACGAGGGACGCCGTAGTGGAGGGCTGCGGAAATTTCGACCACATGGGGTTCTTTAACGTGCAGCTAAAGTTACATAGTATTAAGTTAACAGAAAACGAGCGCGAGAATTGAATTATGTTTAGTAGTACAGCATGATTTTAACAATCGCAGTATTTTTATGTAATGAAAATGACAGCTGTCAGTAAATCAATATGGTTGTGCCTCCACGGAAAGCCCCCCCCCCTCCCCTAACCTAATAATAATAATAGTTGGGGTTTAACATCCCTAAACCACGATATGATTATGAGAGACGCCGTAGTGGAGGGCTGCGGAAATTTCGACCACATGGGGTTCTTTAACGTGCAGCTAAAGTTACATAGTATTAAGTTAACAGAAAACGCGCGCGAGAATTGAATTATGTTTAGTAGTACAGCATGATTTTAACAATCGCAGTATTTTTATGTAATGAAAATGACAGCTGTCAGTAAATCAATATGGTTGTGCCTCCACGGAAAGCCCCCCCCCCCCTCCCCCCAACCTAATAATAATAATAGTTGGGGTTTAACATCCCTAAACCACGATATGATTATGAGAGACGCCGTAGCGGAGGGCTCCGGAAATTTCGACCACCTGGGGTTCTTTAACGTGCTCCTAAATCTAAGTACACGGGTGAGCGCGAACTAAGAGTAACAGTTGTTACTTCCTTGTGTGTGAGCGGCGCGCGCCTCTTTCGCAAACGCGGCTGGTGCAGCGAGCAAAGTGACCGGGCTCTCTGTAACTTCAGCGGCGGAAAGCACAATACGTACAAAGTGCTATCACGAGATAAGCGCGTGCGCCCGAGCGAACACGCCCTGGCGAGGCGCACGCGCATCGCAACATGCGGGTCGACGACCTTTAAAGTGCGCCCATCGCGCCATCTCGCTAGTCATAACAAAAAAAAAAAAAACTTCCCCATCTCCCGCTAAAGCGAACCATGTGTGGATGCGAAGCAGCGGGGAGATAATTAGCTTGAGCGGGAGGAACGTCGCCGCTCTCGTTTCACGGCAGCGGTCCGGGCGCTCATCGCGGCGCTGCACAGGAGAATGAGGCGCGCGCGCTCCGTCATTTTCATACCGCGGAACTACCGTGGCGCCCCCCAGCGGAGTATGCAGCTGTCGCACAACCTGTCGTGCGCGCCGCTCCGTAGAGGATTCCTAGATGAAAGGACGGGGGGGGGGGGGGACCGTAGAAGAGGAGAGAGAGGGGAGGAGACGTGCATGCGCTGTGGGGGTGTGGGACGCGAGAGCCGCTCCGTAGAGTAGAGGATTCCTAGAGGAGATAGGGGGAGAGGACGCGCATGCGCTGTGGGGATGTTGACGCGGGCGCCGCTCTGTAGAGTAGATGATTCCTAGAGTAAAGTAAGGGGGGTGAGTGTAGTACAGGATAGGGGGAGGGGACGCGCATGCGCTGTGGGGGGGTGTGGGAAGCGGGGGCCGCTCCGTAGAGTAGAGGATTCCTAGAGTAGATAAAGGGGGGTGAGCGTAGGAGAGGAGGAGGGGACGCGGGTTGGAGGGACGGACTAAGCCCCCCTCCAAACACATGCAAGCAAGATCAAGGGGTCAACCTGGGCGACAGACACCACCTGCCTAGCCATTGCTAAGCAGCCTCTCTGTGCTCTCGGCCATGACTCTGATGGCAGTAGTAGTGGTTGACAGCCTTCATATCACTACAGTGTTCTGGTTCGCATAATGGGTGCTTCCCTACTTCATGAAAGTGGCCGGACGCGGGACGGGGGGACGCGGGAGGGACGGACAGAGCCCCGAGCATAAGATGCTTCGCATCTAAAACACGCTCAAGCTGTCGATCTCTGGGTACCGCCACAGTAAATGGTGTATATAAATAGCTCGCCGTTAGTACTTCGAAGAACGTACGGTCCGTGGCCAAATCGTTTCGCGCCGCGCACAAGGAAGCGAGAGGTCGGAGGTTCGACTATCGGTGCCGGAAGTTTTTTCTTTGCCATTTCTTAGTGTATAGTTTGCAACGTCGTATCCGTGACGGAAATACGTCAGTGGAGCCGTGGTGGACCCCGGCATAGAACACATTCGTATTAAAGGGACACTAGAGGGAAATATTAAGTCGACGTTGATTGCTGAAATAGCGGTCCAGAAACCTCGTAGTGCTACTTTCGTGCCAAGGAAATGCTTATTTTGAAATAAAATCACGTTTTAGTGGTCCTCATCGCGTTAACGCACTTCAAATCACCCGCGGAATCTCTGATGTCACTGTTTTCGTGCCCAACGTTGCCCGCCTTTACTGCGCGGCCGCCGACACTAGCAGCAGCAGAGCGAAAGTAGCGGGAGCCACAGCAACAACAACGGCCATTGAACAATACTCTGCTTGCTTGGTGTAACTTGACTCCGCTAGATGGCGCCACCTATCCAGCCTGACCAAGCGAAAACGCAATTTTTGAACCACTCGCGCCTTTTCCCATAGTAACGCCAGGCGGTTCCTTTTTCGATGAATCAAACAGAAATGGACGAGGAGCATTTTATTACGTGTTGTAATGCACGGAAGCTTCTTTTTATGCTACGGCTGGTTTGGTTACCAGTGATTAATTGTAGCCGGCAGCTGTGGTGTCATTGGGATCATTTCCTAGATGTCCCACTCGTAGCGCATGTGGTGTCATACATTTGCCTTAATTTCTCGATTAGTAGAGCACTGCTGTTGATAATATTGACGTTTTAGACATTCTTAAACATTGATCTTTCACTCTGACGCAAATTGTTATTTGCCTTTGTGTCCCTTTAATAAGCAGTGCACAATGCACTCTTCGATGATTGATTATGAATGATCAGTGCTTAGCCAGGTGAAGTCTGCCCCACTAAACAACGCCGGCCAGCCATATACAAGTCATCATATTTTATGCCTCATACCAGACTTCTGGGGATGTAATTTATTACACGTTTGGTCTATTGTTACATTTGACTGTGCACTGCTGACATTTTTTAATGTTATAAACTTATTTGTTACTATAGCAACTATTTCATTCGAAGACTGAACCGCATATGTCATCATTCGATTTGTTACCATAAAGTTCTGAATATTCACGCATGCAAGGTGGCAGGGTACAGAAGGGTGAGATGGCTTGACTTTTCCTGGAGCAGCAAGATACTCTGAAGTTTTATTGCAAGTTGTCACATGAATTGACCCCATGTTACAAACATTTGTGAGACCGTTCATCTCTCTAGCATACTCTGGGCCATCTGAGCACTAATGCTTCACACTCATAAGCGAGAGCAGGGTTCCCTTTCAGGGGGGGGCGAAGGTTCCACGTAGTACCCCCCCCTCCCTATTAAGTTAATGTATGGGGCAGACTTTTCCGTCCCCTTTTTAGGTGACTAGGGGGGCGAGGCAGTCGACCCCCCCCCCCCCCCAATCCCCTCTATGCTCAAGCTACGTGTGTTAGACGGAACAAATGCACTTCCCTTGCATAGATGTACTAATGTCTTCCTCACCAAGGAGACTCGATGAGTCAAAGGCCCACCCAGTGGCAATGTCTTCGTGTTCGCCTTGGGTAACCACATTTGATGAAATCCACACTACGAGCTAAACCATAAAAATTCACAGGCTATCCTCCGTCCTTTATTAAGAGAAGAAATAGGAAAAGACAAAACAGTTTTAGGAGCAGGAATCATCATCCCTACGCTCTTCCTCGTCACTGCAGTGGTCCGGCTCGGACGACGCTTTGGCCAGGTACGGTGCCCAGCCGCACTGCAACAGCTCTGCCTGGTGGGGTGGAGAAGATGAAACGAACGTTAAAGACATGTCCTTCACACTGACACAAAGGACAAACAGAGAGGTATCAAAGAAAGAAAATAGATTGACTCTTTTGGCAGCCACATCAGAACTTCACTTGTACCAACAGCTGTTTTTCCCAATATTGTGAAAGACCAGCTACACTTATCCAAAACAATGTGTCTAGTGCTTTGCTTGTCGGAGATAAGCTGCATTCATCAACTTGTTTCACGCTATTTCATTTGTTTCGGCACCTAAATGTATTCTGTTATGCCTACTGGTCAGCGACCTTTGGGGAAAATAATTTAGATGCCTAAGCACCACCAGAAGAAAGACGAAGCACAAGAAAAGAAAGTCCTTTATTCTTGTGCTTCGTCTTTCTCTAATGGCGGTGCTTAGGCGTCTAAATTTTTTCCTCAAAGTTATGCACCAACTAGCCCAGCAACAAGTTTTTCTATGGTCAGCAACCCTTTGCAGCTGCAGGACAAGTAGTTAAGCAGCTGTTTCGGAGTAGGCCGTGTCCACATTTGTGGAAACGGAAGAAGGATAAGCGTGGATACAAAGTAATGCTGGTATTTAGATGATAGAAAATCACCGCCCGAGCACTCCATACAGATGGTTAACCAGCAGTGCTGAAACGTGTGGCCCTGGACTTAATCACTGGGTTAATTCTGATGCTTCATTAAAGTTTTTTCAATTATTGATTTGAGCAAGAATAAAAGGATCTTGAGGGCTTAATTCTCAGGATTACACCAAACTCCAGAAAACAAAGCAAGAGAAAGACTAGAAAGAGCTTCCGCATGTATTATTGAAATGGTAAAAATAAACAGAAAAAGGAAAGTGGATAACGAGATTGCTTGCCGCAGCTAGAGAACAAGGCCACACTCCTCGCACAATGTAATGCACAATATTCGCAGAATGGTCCAGTGCTTCACCAATTAAGCTACCAAGGTGCCGTTTCTCTGGCCACTTTCTCAGGTATTTCTGCGCAGATCGAAGACTGGGAGCACCGATCCTGGGTGTGTTAGCCGGCAATATTCACGACCGAGACAACAGCAGTGGCATCTTCCTTTTAACCACTGGTGTCATGTAGAATGTGAGCAAAGGAGCAGGCAGCTGGCCAATAAACTGCGTAGTACACGACCTCATGGCATCAAGACTGGCAAATTTGAGGCCATTCCTATGCTAGAAGCAAAATTACTCAAGTGGGGATAGCTTTCTTGTTTTTGTTTTTGTTTTTCGACTGTAGGAACCATTACAAAGCGAATGAATACTCCATAGTGGGAAGCAAAAGATTACTTCGTATACAATTGTATGGGGAATTTTGCTACTCAAACATGTCCTTTGCAGTAAAGACTTTCAGTATCCCCTTTCAAATTCAGTGCTGTTCTAAAAAACAGCTTTGGTAGCAATGGCTGACATCACAGCACAAGTGTGAAAATATCTACACCCACGGCGACATAAATTTCTCATTTATCCCAAGGGGTGGGGGGTTCCACACAGTTGGCTGTGACTGGGTGAGGGGAGTCAGCTGAATCAGACTTACAAAATGAGGTCCACATAATGAATGCCACATTGTTGTTATCAAAATTCGGCAGTTTGTGCAAGGTTCATTCAAGCATTATGTACTACGTGCCCAGAACAAAATTAAGCCACCAATTATGAATTATGGCCCGTGAGGTAGGTAGCTTTGGGGAGGCCTCGTTTGTTCTCACAATGCGGCCCTTGAAGGTGTACCGTTCGCGTGCGTATCTGTATGCGCTGTTTTTCAATAACTTAACCCCCCCCCCCCCCCTGGACCGGATGAGCGCAGTAACAGTCCACACATCACCTGATACGTTACCAAAGAGAGTGAGCGAACACTTGTCTCTGAGGTGTGCAGTTGTACCTGAGCAGTGAGCAAGGGCTCGGGCAAATGAATGTCACCGCGGATGAGGGCGTTGACCTCGGACAAACGCTCGGATGGCTCAGGAGTGGTGATGTAGAAAAGGTGCTCCGACGGGTCAATAGCACGCACAAGGCCTGCAATGAAAGACACCGTTGGCCTGTTATTTCTTTAAGTTGCTCCTTACGAGGGTGTTGGACTCTTTTCACTTTCATCATCATCACCTAATCCCCTAAGTCGATAACGCAGCACAAGAGCTGCTGTGATGAATGCTCAGTTTAACAACGGAGCTGTTACTACAGGTGATGTAACAATTACATTCGGGAATAATCTGGGCAACTGCCACCTCTAGCTCTTGAAGAGTTTAAAAAGACAGAGGGTATGAGTGTCCATGCGTAATACCTGTATTAGAATGTGGCCACTGTTGTCAGGAATTCAAACCATAATGTGCTCAAGATGATTGTGCCACCACCATTAGGCAAACATGATAAGAAATGCCAGCCTTGTGTAATTTGCTTTTATAAACATACAAGCACAATTATCCAAGTTGAGTACATGATAATGAAAAAAATCCACGCAGAATCTGCTCGGGTAGTTGTCCAAGTAACACGTGAGCCTACAGTTTTATCGTAGGTGGTGGCCTACCCTAGAACACTGTTTTCCGGCAGCATCAGCATTCACTCTTTAATTTTCTCTCTAGCGTTCGTCAGCGTCTGGAGTGGCCTCATGGCAGGCACATACCATGATCATCGAAACGCGAGTTTGAAATCAAATTTTCACAAAGTCAGAATTTTCCTGATGTGTACGCTACCTGATGTCAGCTTTACATGTTGTCCAACATAAGGCTTTTTTGCACAACCATGTAATTCAATGAAGCCTTCATAGAAAGTGTTCTTTTTTATACATTTGCTCTGCACTACCGGTACAACATATTCATATTACTTCAGATCTATAGAAATGCCACAGAGTGTGTAGCCCAGTGGTTAAGAAACTTGCCTTCAGTGTGTGGAGGCCTGGGTGCCAAGAAAATTTGTTTTATTTTATTCATTAATTTTTTTTTGGTGATGATCATCTTACTTAACGTTGAGTATGGATGGACGAGACAGTTGTCACGTCAATTTAGCATAGAAATGCTTATTAATTTAACAATAAACACTAACATGGTGCCTCTTCTCGATGTTCTCGCTTCGTGCCATTTCTGGGTCCATTTCTCTATATAATGTATAAAAAACGGCAGGAAGGGGAAGATGGTAGCTTGCGATAAAAAAAATCCGCAAACAGGGGTTGTGTGTATATATTATGTACAAACTCGCATAAGCCTCTGTGTTTGCCCAATTTGCTCAATGTACAGTGAATGTGAATTGAAACACAACAGGTTAGGGCTAAATAACACCCACACTTTTTTTTTAAGCGCGGAGCACTTTAGGGGCCCTGCTTGTTGTAGATCTATAGATCTCATGTAGCGTGATCAAGCTCAAAATCATGTGGTCAATAAAGGTCTACAACAAGGCTAGCTAAAATAATATAACTAACATAAATAACCAAGCGGTAATCGCAATAACTTAAAAATGCTAAAAACGTTTCAGAAAAATGCGGCTGACTTCCGTGGCGCACAGCAGAGGGCGCCACTGGCTCGCTAAGCAAGCGAATGTTCCTCCCATCGGCTCTTCGCCGCCACGCATGAAGGGGGGAAACAACCTGACAAAACTCGCTGCAGACGACACGTATCTAAACTGCCGTGATAAGCAGGAAGTCAATAAAGCACAGTGAAAAGTACTGTTCATGTCGTGCACCGAGTCTGCGAATCTCCCTAATAAGACCTACTCATGCCAGGGAAACAGGCATCATCGGCGGTTTGGTAAAGGGAGCAGTGGGAACTCTACAAATGGAAATCACTTGGTGCCCCTCCTACGCGCTTTTTCATGTTTCGCAGTGTTGGAGCAGCATTTAGTACAGGATTTTGAAGAACACCAATCGCTACACAAGAATGACATTTTTCCACTGTCATCAGTTCGTGTCATATCAGCTTAATTTTGACTCGAACACTCACATCACTGTCAACATCACCTTCAGCGGCCAGATTTAAAGTGATATGGCCATCAGCACTTTACAGCTGCAGGCACATAAATATTACAACAAGCAACTGAGAACTGAACCATTTGGAATGCTGGAATGGTAGCAGCAGCCCACCCCCCACACACGCCAGACATGAATGAAATCTAATTATAATTGTTGGGGTTCAACGTCCCTAAACCACGATATGATTATGAGGTACGCCATAAGAGGGCTCTGGAAATTTTGACCACCAGGGGTTCTTCAACATGCACCTCAATCTAAGTACACAGGCCTCGAGCATTTTCGCCTCCACTGAAAATGCGGCTGCTGCAGCCAGGATTCGATCTCGCTACCTTCGGGTCAGCAGTCGGGCACCATAGCCACTAGACCACCATGGTAAGGTCATGAATGAAATCTGACAATATACATTTTTGTTGCAGAAAAGCCACTAGTGTGAAGTTTTGCTGCAGCAAAATAATTAGAACTCTAGATTTACGTAAAATGCAAGCTGCTAACAATCACCAAAGGCACTGAAGCCAGCATGCTCAGCACAGGCCACTTTGACCAGTTATATTTCGTGAACAAAGCAAACAAAGACACATAATATTGAAACCTGTTTTGACTAATGCAAGCAGTCTTCGATGCAAAATTTTCGTTAAAACTGCGACCCGAGTTTTTATTATTTCATATTTGAAAATGAGCTTTTTTGAAACATTTTGCTTCTTTAACTGCGTTCTTGTTTTTTATGCTGCCTGTAGTAAGATAATCTTAAACAGAAATGTTGCAAGGCTCTGTTCTGTATTTGACAATTTTTTGAAATTTTTACATGAAATAGAAGACGCACTATGGTGCATCAAGGTTCAAAAACTTGTTTGATTTGGGCCGTGTTTGCCATTTTTAATGCAATAGCGTTAAACAGCTTGTTTCGCAGATATTCCGGTGTTGGTGTCGGTTGTGAATGGAAAATTGGCATTGTCTGAGAGCGAAAAATTCGAGATAGATGCAAATAAATAAATAATAAAATTTTTGGTCTGAGTGAGAATCGAACCAAGGCCTTGAGCGGACATGCACGTTCAACCGCTTGTGGAATCGTTGTACTGTAATAATAATAATAATATCAGGGGTCTAACGTCCCGAAACCACGATATGCTTATAAGGGACGCCGTAGTGGACGGCTCTGAAAATTTCGACCATCTGGTGTTCTTTAACGCGCACTGACATCGCACAGTACACGGGCCTCTACCATTTCGCCTCCATCGAAATGCGACCGCCGCGGCCGTGATCGAACCGAATCGTACTGTGTCACAAGGGCAAAGCTATTTAATTAGTCTGATTCAGCTTTCTTTTTTTTAAATTAGTATTAGACTGCCTCTCCAATACCTTTCCATCAAATCTAATTCTACAAAAACGTGCAAGCTGCAAGACACTTAGAATGAAACAGAACACCTTTTCTCCAAAGCATAAAGGAGGTACCAGTAGTTTTACTATGTTATGTTGTTTGGTTGTGTGACGTGTTTCTTGATGACACTTGAGACCTCTGGATAGTGAGTACAGTCGAACCCACTTATAACAATGCTCAATTGCCTCGAAAATTACATTGTTATAACCGATAATTGCTATAAACGAGTTGCACGAAAAAAAGTAAAATAGAAAGACGACAGGCTGCTGTGAGACAACTGTAATATCGTATGAGATATGCCGACAGACATCAGTGATGAGGATAATTTTTCGGACATGCTAGAAAATTCAAACGCTTTCACGGGACAGTCACAAGCCTTATAGAGCCAATGTATGACAACATCTGAAATTTTGGACGCTGAAACTCTTCCAAGTGTAAACTTTTTACTCAAATTGCACGTCCGAAAGCGCATTAACAGAAGCCCCCACTGCCGCTCCCGCGCCGTAGCACATTTTGAAAGCCAGCTTAGCCGCAGAGCTATACCGCTGTGCGGTGAAGCATACCACAAATCCGAAGGGGCGCTGGGTGAAGTTGGGTTGTGGGCAGGTGGTTCAGTAGCTTCAATTTCTCATTTTCTTCCTTCTTTTCAAGGATTTCGCGTTCCATTACCTTTCGGCATGGACACATATAACCGCCACAATTCATTGTTATAACCGATAATGCGGCAACCGGGCATTGCTGTAAGCGGGTTATTTCACCATAGAAAAGACACTTAAAGTTGACGGTGCAGCAGCTTCTCATTGTTATAACCGATATATTATTAAAACCGGCATTGTTATAAGTGGGTTCGACTGTATATGAACTTTCTTTTTTTTTTTTTTTATTTCTTAGAATATTGGAATTTACAACACACCAAAGGAACTCATGTAAAAAGCATGCAGTTATTCTGGTAGTAGTTGCATGAAACACAGCCTGTGTACTTCCGACAAAGAGTGTGCACGACCTAAAAGACCGGAACTGCAAATCAATGTCCCCTTCCCTGAAAATAAGAATTTACTCCTGAAACAACAATTGGCCACTCTGCAAAAATTTTCTAAAGAAAAAAAATAACACAGGGGTGACTTACTTATCGAAAGTCAGAGAAACTGAACTGAGCTATAGTTCGCTCTGGCCTGCTGATCTAAATCTATTCATAATCTGTCCCCTAAAACCATGCTTCTGCTCCCAAGAGAAGCATTACACCTTCAAGAGATATGGTGGCAAAATCACTTGGAAACACTTCAGCAGACTGATGATGGTGGTCATCATCATTAGGCAATAAACACCAAGGGGCACCTTTTGTTTAACGAAGAGCTACTGCCCCTTACAACTTAATTTATTCTTCATGCTGTCAACCAAGAGAGACTCACCATATCCAAGACACTCGTACGGGCCACAGCTGTCGATAAACTTGGGGTAAGAGGGGTTTTCAGTCTCCAGCATCTTGTCAAAGCATGTGGGAAAGGAAAAGATGTAGAGATGACATTGGCAGATACGATTACTGGAAGCAGCCTTTTATGGGCCAGAAAGGGTCAATCATATTCGTTAAATCGTTAGTATCCTTTTATTCAGGATTGTCAAAGGGGAGAGCTGCCTGCAAGTAGCAAGCTTTTCAGGTTGTGGGGAAGTATCTTAGCATTGTCCAGCAGTTCTTTACTAAGCACAGCAGTTCTCTAGGAGGACAGAGGGATCTTCAAGATTATTCAACAGTTTCCAATGTACTATTGAGGAGTCCAGTACTTGCAGCTGCTGCTTACACTAAACTGAGTTTTCGCAAATCAGAGAGTTTCTGTAGTCTGGAAATATATTTTCAATGATTCATGTGTCAACATTCCTTTCTAGAGATCTCAGAATGACCTAATAATAGGTATAAAAAGAATGTAATGTTTAGTGGAGAAACAAGGGTAATGTTCAGTGGAGTAACAAACCTTTCATCAACTGCACTGAAAACCATTAGCTATGTGATGCAAGCAGCAGCAGACATTTCAATGACACTTTCAAGCATGTGCTTGGCTTCACACAAACAGCAGTAATGATGATGGACTTTACTGGTTATAAAAGTGTCCTCCATCCTAGATGGAATTTCTTTCAATTGAGCAATTATTTTGAAAATAATTTAGAGAATGTAACAAGAACACAGCGCTGTTACTGTAGGGTAGCCAAAATGAGACAGATTTAGTATCGCTTAGTGTTGGTTACTAAGGCCTCAGTGCCTTAGTGCTGGTTAGGTGAAATCTAATGGCTCAGTGAATGCATGAGCATCAATAAAAATAAACATTTGAAGCCACAGTTAGTAAGCTGGAAATTCTGAAATGTGAAGTCTAATGCCTACAAATGCAGCCACAGTGTATTCATTATATTTGCAACCTTTCATTATTGCAACCGTAACAATGTGGCCACCTGCATATCCATAAGAGTAGGTTTTTAAAAAAGACTTCATTCACAGGTGCTTTGTTTTAGGTCACAATGAATGAGATTACATTTCTTTTGTTCACATCCTTCCAGAGTGGATCATGTGTCGAGGGTTGAGCAGTGCTAACGACAATGTGGAAGTGACATCTGGCAACAGTTTGTCATGGCAGTTCACTCACCTTGTCGACAGGGACGACGCAAAGGGCCACGACGCTGCCGCGGATCGCGTACAGCAGATCCTTTTTGGGAACAGAATTGTCGCAGTCGTGCACTGCCATCGCACACCACGGCACCCTGTGCCAACACACAGGGGGTCAAGGTCAGACACGGCCCTCACTCGTAGTCAGACAAAGTTGCTACAGTGACCAACGCAGAGAAGACATCAGCACACAACGTCACTGTCTGCTCTGCTTGCGTGCACAAGAAAGAGTGAGTATTTTGGCCTGTTTGAGTATAGTATTGTCATCAATTGTGTGCACCTCCGCTGATTAGAACAAGTGCGTTTCAGACGCTTCAGGTGCTGGTGGTCATTCACGCTATGCAGTTCTTGACAGATTGGATGGGTTGCAAATGAAAACGTGCATCCACGGGCACTCCGGCTACTCAGCCAAGGGCTGTGTGACCTTGGACAACCTTCCTCCCAGCGCAACTACTCCATCTGTTCAGCACGGTAACTGGCTGCGCACGTCTTTCCAGAGCATTCAACTATACTGTCAACTAGGGGTGTGCGAATATTCCAAATACCAATATTTTTCAAAGGCAGCTTCTGCCAAAACGTCTGAGCCACGACTACTGTGCCTACGAAAAATAACTCCCACATGCCTGTGCTATAATATCACGAAAATGGGTTGCCCAGAAACAAGAATAGCATCTTGTAGTGCACACATTTTGGTCATGAGTTAATTTAAAACGCAGTCAAAATACTATATCAAAGTAATCTAAATGGTCAGTGTTCCAGAGAAGAAAAAAAACAACAACATGGTACTGATGTCGCCTCCCCATGTGTGGCCACACGGCAACAGTACTTTCTACACACAGTTGCATACAACAGTGACCTCTTCATGAACACAAAGACTTCATCTAACATGCTGAACAATGGACAGTAAATAAGTTACTGCCACAAAATTATATCATTTCATGGCAGTCACCTAGACCTTCAAACTTCTGTGCAATTATGTGGTGGTTTTGTCTGCCTACAAAGGAGCTTAGCAACTTTGAAAGCTGCATCCTTCCCCAAAGAAAACTCACAGTGGGTGCAGTAAAAGTGCAGTCAGTACGTGCTACTTCATTTCCATACAGTGTACCGTTTCCCACTAAAATGTTGCACTCATATACAAAAAAAGTTCACTAAACAAGTCTCAATAATAAAGTAGAGAGAAACAAAGCTTTCTCAGTAGCTGGCACCAAAGCGGCACGGCAGCACAATCATTGTTGTAACAGCCAATCATAGACGGCTGTAGTGAGCGTTAGCAGAAAAGGAACTCCCCTTGTTCGCCCTATTTCAACAACTAAGCCAATTTGATGGATGTCATCGAGTGCCAGGTAATGCAATTAAGTGACTTTCCAATGAGGAAAAATTTCCGCACCACAAAGAGAGCTGCGTTTCCTGGACTGCACTTCTTATGTTCTTGAACAGCTAGCGCAACAAGAATGCCAGACAATGGAAAGTTCGGTGTGTTGGTGACGACTTGCCATGTGAAAAGGGCACAAAAAAGACAATGACACAGAAGAGAATAGCACATCGTCCCGTGTTTTCGATTCTGCGTCATCTTGTTCACACCTCTTCACATCACGAGCACCATACACAAGGAGCCCCTGACGGGTTCTGTGAAAGGTCACGTGTACGCAGAAAAAATTAGCACACCTTCCCCGAAGTTGTGCAAGGCTGGGCCACAGCAGAGATGGCGGTACTAGCTTGGCTAGGCGTTTGCCCTCTCACCTCTTTCTCTCACACCCCTTGCTATGCTATTCTATACATGGCTATGCTTGCTCTCTCTTCTTTCTATCTTTTTTTTTCGGCGTTTGTTTCTTTCTATTTCTTTCTCTCTCCGTCTATTTCTTTCTCTGTCTTTCTATCCTTCTCTCTGTTTCTTTCCTTTCTAACTCTCTATTTTTCTCTTTCTTTCTATGTCTATGTTTCATAATGATGATAATTTTCTATCTACGGCACATGGCCAACCTCGAGCATAACAGCTCTGCTGCAATAGAACAGTGCAAACTGCGGGCAAGGAAGGATGACGAGACGGAGTTCTTCGTTTGCACCACTCCATTCAGTACAAACTACAAGCACGCCAATTTGCATATTCACTCGGACACACGTACCTGAGTGGCGTGGTGTTCCACAGCCAGTAAGGTGTGTCAGGTAGGTGGTAGCCGTCAGCACTGCCCTTTCGTCCCAGGTATGCGAGGACCATGGCTTCCCGCTTGGCACGCGCCGTCGACCTGCACCATTTTGTGAGAATAAAGGATGGAAAAGGCACTCCACAGGCAGTCACTTCACAGGCCATTAGGTTTGGGAACTGCACCTGCTAATCTGCTTAGTGGATGAACCCTGTTCATCTGCTCCGTGGATGACTGATGCAGCGGTAACCCACTCAGCATATTAACAGCGTTCAGGCCAAGGAGGTGAGTATCAATGTTTACTTCTGTAGAAAAAAGAAATTCGGGAGGAGGAGGGACCCAGAAAGGAGCAGCAGGGTACTTTGCACTGAAAACACAGGAAAAGGAGAAGAGAACAACAGTTTGAGCCATGAAGTAAGAATCATCCAGGAGTTGAAACGGCTCGCTCAGGGGTCCCAATAGATCCACCACTCTGTGCCAATGTACCCCCCTTTCCTGTGAGCAGGCTCACAGGGACTGAAAAGCACTTCGAACACCTTACTTCAAGGCCATTTGGTGGCAATTCATTATCAGATGTTGTTTGCTTCAGGATGACCATTTGTACCTCGTTTCTAAGGTGGCACGGCATGATATTAGGGATGTATTCAATAATAACCTCACATAAAATGTCCATAACGTTTGTTTCTTGACATTAACGAAAGAAATCTGGGAAAACGTAGAATTTATACGATGATGAAGCCACTTCTGTGCATCGCTTCCATAGAGAAACATTGTAAACAATATGAATATGCCCTCTAACCTTTCCCCAGTTACCTCAGGGCAGCATGCTGGGTCCATCATTATTTCTACTTTACATAAATGATTCACCCAATAACATTTTGTCCTGTATGCAAATTTTTGCAGATGATTGTATTCTCTACCGCCCCTTTAGACCTGCTACCGACCACTTGGCACTCCAGTGTGATCTCCATCTTATTAACAAGTGGTGCAACACACGGCTTTAGACCCTTAACACATCAAAATGTAAAGCAATCACATTTAGCCATAAACATAGCAATTCTAACTGTACTATATACCACATTCAAGATGACTCACTATCTCACACGTCCCATTACAAATACCTTGGTGTTAACCTTTCTTCAGATCTATCATGGTCCTTTCATATTTCATTGGTATGCACCAATGCTTCAAAATTAGGCTTGTGCGAATATTCGAACGAATATTACAGCATTCGATTTCGCTTTGATTCGAATTTAAACTATCGAAAATTTCGAAGTATTCGAAATGAACAAATAAGTGTATATAAGATAGTCCGCATGTAACCCCCGGTAAAGTTTATTTCACTGCAGTGGAGGGGTGCTAAGCCGTCAAAGCACCTATTCAAATGTATATTAGTCCACATGTAACCCCCATGTAAAGGTGGTTTCACTGCGGTAAAGAGGTGGTGAGCCGTGAAAACGCCTATCCAAGGGAAATCCGCACTGCCGCGAAGCCCCACTTCAAGGTTAATTGAACAGATCACCCTCACATCAATTCATCATTTTTTTTTAAAGTTTAAAAGCTTGTTACAACGGCTTATATGCTCTAAGTATAGAAATTTTAAAACGTAACATGTCTTACAGGTTATCACTTGCATTCTACCGAAAGTCAAATGCTGCTACTATTCAAAGTTGTTTCCACTTCCTATGAACCAAAAAAAATGGCATATGCTCAGGCCTTGTTCCAAATTCTAAAAAAAATAGTATTGTGCAGGTTAGTTAGGTCATGACGACAAATATGCCCATTTTTCTTTATAATAATATGTGATATATACTATTCGAATTCGATTCGAAGTTATTCGACCGAAATCACTATTCGCTTCGAACCTAAAATTCACTATTCGCACAAGACTATTCAAAATCCCTAGGTTACATACGCCGCGACCTCAGGAATTCCCCCGGTAATATTCGTAAACCAGCTTACCTCACATTTGTTTGCCCACAACTTGAGTTCGTGTCCCCCCATTCAGTCTCCATATCATAATAACATAGTCACCGTACTAGAACCTATCCAAAATAGGGCAGCACGGTTCATCTCAAGAAACTATAGTTACCATTCAAGCGTCACCCAGATTAAAACTGATCTCTCCCTACAATCATTAGGTACGCGCCGTGATGTAGCCCTACAAACATTATTATTATGCTTAATGTTTGTAAACCAAAAACTGCAAGTTTAAGCACGACCACAAATTATGTTTTTCATGACATCTGTCTGCTTGTGAACACCTGTGAAGTTTCCAGTACGGCTGATAACTCAAACCTCGATATAGCGAACCCGCATATAACGAATTATCGGTTATAACGAAGTAAGTGAAGAATAGTTTTGTCATAGATGCAGTGTTAAGAATATACAGTAAAACCTCGTTACAACGAACACCACATTAACGAACATTTCAGATTAACGAACTTTTAAGAAATTCCGCGCCGACTGCTTATAGTTTCAATGTAAAAATATTCAACACCTCAGTACTACGAACTTATAACCCGAAATGCGAGGATTCTCAGATTTCAGTGCATCGGTCGTGGCAGTCAGAGCTGCAAGGTAGCAGACGACGCAGCGCAAAGAGCGGACGCCCTCCCTGCAAAAACCTGAGATGGCGCGGGAGGAGAAAGACGCGGGCGGAGGGCGGCGGAGGCGACGACGCATCCAGGTTTTGTAAGCGGAGTGCCGGGGAGAATATGGGCTCGGAAAACCTGAGACGGATGTGGGAGAAGAGCCAACGCTGAAGTGGGCATTTCTTTTCTTTTTTCCTGCTTTTGCGGAGGCGACGACATTGCATCGCATTTTTCTTGCTTGCTTTATCAGTTGTTCGCGTGCTGTCACCCGTATCAGGCCTCTCCATCTTGTTTTTCTTCTGCGTATTTTATTGTGTTGGAAGTGCATGCCGGCGTTCGTGTTGCCATGAGCTCAACTCCTCCTACGGCGAAGAAGCGGAAGCAGTTTTCTTTGAGTGAGAAAATAGACATTCTTCGTGAAGTAGAAGACGGGAAGAAACAAGCCGTCGTGGCTAAAGAACGTGGAGTGGCGCGGTCGACGATCGCCTCGATTCTCAAAAGATAAAGAGAAGATCTTCAAGCACCAGCACGAATCTCAGCTTGCCCCAACAAGGAAGCGACTGCGGCTCGGCGATTTTCAGAATATTGACGCAGCAGTGCTCACTTGGTTTACAGATGCGAGAGCACAGAATGTGCCCGTGTCATGGCACTGAAAAGCTGAAGCCTCTTGTGATCGGGAGGTTTTCGAAGCCGCGTTGCATGAAAAACTTAGTGTCGCTGCCGTGCCAGTATCGGGAACAAATCAGCGTGCCTGGATGACGCGCAAGCTGTTTTTTGAATGGCTGCTGACGGTAGACGAAAAGACGAGGAAGGAGGGGCGGCACATTTTGATGATCGTTGACAACTGCTCGGCGCACATTGTGAACATTTGGCTTACTAATGTGTGTCTTGAGTTCCTGCCGCCAAACTGCACATCAATACTTCAGCCACTAGACCAAGGAATAATAAGGAGCGTGAAGTCGCACTTCCGGAAGCGCGTTGTTCAGCGGCTGCTCATAAACCTGCGCCTACAGCGCTCGACAGCCATCAACGTCCGAGAGGCTGCGGAAATGCTCACAGGTGCATGGTGGAGCGTCACATCCACCACCATTCCAAACTGCTGAAAGAAGGCCGGCCTAATGACAACAGATGGCCAACGACAAAGTGATGAACCGGCAGCGGAGGGAAGTTCCAGCGAGCTCTGGAGCGAGGTGGCCGAGCAGCTAGCCGTCGATCCCTCAACCACATTTGACGACTATGTCGAGTGTGAAGAGGCGACGTGGACATGAGTGGAGCTTACGACTGATGACATCCTGCAGAGCGTCCAGGGCACAGAGACTCAGGATGAAGATTGCAGCGATGACATGGACGACGATGTCACGGTAGCACCCGAAGATCGCGACGAGTCCGTGTCGGCCACAGATGCGTTATACAGCTAAACCTGGATATAACGAACCTCCATATAACGAATTCCTCGATATAACGAAGTTTTTCTATTCCCCGCCATTACTCCATAGAAACACATGTATTTGCGACCTCTATGTAACGAAGTGGCAGCGGGAAACACCCTTGATGTAACGAATTTTCGCCACCGACAACCTAAAAATTTTGCCCCGGATTTTGCCATTTTGGCACGAGCATGCATCTTCCGCAGTTGCCTCGCCGCCGACAAAGCGCGATCGGGCGGCGCGCGCACGGCGCGCTTGGAGCCCCGGTGACTGCGAGCGCGCAGGCGGGCCGGCGCCCCTCGAGCCGGCGTTGCCGCTGTACTTGCCGCCGCGGGCGGAATGCGCGCATGTGCCCTCCCCCTCCCTTCAAACAAAAAAAAAAAAAAGAAAAAAAAAGAAAAAGAAAACGACTAGCGTTGGCAGCGCCCACTCTTCGATTGCTGCAGAAGTCACTGAACTGCTCTTCGTTAGAGTGACACATAAAAAAAAAAAATCTTGCTCCGTGTCGGTACGCTTGAAGTTCGCGTCGCATATGTGAGGCCACGGAGCATATGTAGAGCGCTTTTCCAAATTGTATTCCGCGGTATACACGTCGTTCGCTCTTCGCTTTCGACGCCGTGCACGCGTGCATGGTTTCACTGCGCGGCGCGCGCATGGAGTGGCCCCCAACGACGTTCAGCCTTGCGCTTTTTTTTTTTTTTTAATTTAAACGGACAACTGTTTCGTCACTACCGAGATGTCAGATTAGGCGCTGGTGTAAACTGTCCGATACCGCGGTGACGACGTATCTTAGGAGGTCGACTCGTCGCGCGCTTTGCAGTGATGCGCCGCGCCGCGAGTTCGCTAGACACTCGCGGCGCGGCGCAAGACTGCAAAGCGCGCGACAAGTCGACCGAACCTAATGACCTAATCGGCACTCGCGATTAGCCGATTAGGCCCGGCAACACGATGGCGCGTTGAATGCAATGCAATGAATGCGAAAGCGGACAAAGAAGGGAACGAACAACACGGCGCCGTGTTGTTCGTTCTCCCTTTTTGTCCTCGTGTATGTTGCGCTGCAACCAAGTGAAAAAAAATGAATCCCAACCAACTGGCCCAACTTGCCGTTTTGCTGGAATGCGAAAGCAACAAATTGTAATGTTATACGAAGTAAGGCTGGCAACCTAGTCTTTTGGATCCGATATCGCGTAACCCTACAAAACGCTGTGTAAGAAAATACTGCCGCTCCAGGCAGAAGTGCTCTTTTCACAGTCTCTTCGCGTTGAGAGCGCAGCTCGTGGAAAGGTTACGGGTCGAGCGCAGATGCTTGCCGAGATAGCGTGCGCGCCTGTGATCGTTAAAATCAAAGTTCACTGTTGCTGCTCGAGTGATCCCCCGTCCCCTCCGTGTCTTTTCATGCTCGTTCAAGACGGGCGGGGTGTTTCCTCTTTGCTTGAGCATTCGACGGCAGGTCTAATACGCGGGGGGATCTTATCGCATGCGGCCTCGGGCGACAGAGATAGGCCGGCTCATTTGATCTCTGCTTCAGCAGCACTCGTCGCCCCCCACTCACGCGCTTTTACCCATGCGGAAAAGTTACGATGCGCGGGGGCATGATAACAATTCGGACTTTACACGGAACATGGCGGCGACGGCAAAAACCCGTCGAGAGTGTCTATATAATTGCTATCGCAATAATCACGCAGTTTTTTACTGCTAAATAAGTGTTTTGGGTTAGCTCTGCCTTCAGTTCCCCTTTTGTTTAATTTTTGCGTTTTGTTTTCGCATTTTCGTGCTGAAACTGGATATAACGAAAACCTGTTTGTAACGAATTTTTTCGGGAATTTGTCAATTTCGTTATATCCAGGTTTAACTGTACTACTTGAGGAAACTCCGCATATTCATAGAAAAAAGCGGCACAGCGACCGAAGCAGTGCATAAAAATGCGGACGGTCTAGAATCGTTCGTGATGCAGAGTTTATGCTGCACCCGTCAAAAAAAGATCGCGGACTATTTCAAATAAACGTGCCTTGTCTGACGTTCACGTGTGCATTGTTGTGAGAAACGAGTTCCAGGACGTACCGTTGCAAAGGTAGGACGTTTGCGTTACTGAAATGCTATTGTTATGGTAAATTTTCGGGGTTTCACTATAACGACCTTTCAGAATAACGAACATTTTTCTGCGGTCCCCTGAAGTTCGTTATACCGAGATTTCACTGTACGGTTATAAGGAATTTTTGCATATAACAAAGTATTTTCGTGGCAGATGTGAGTTGGTTATAACGAGGTTTGAGTGTACTGTTCACTAAAATGCTGGTACCAGAGTCAATGAACACATGGTGCCTCATAATCGGCCTATTCTTTTCCACTGCTGGACAGAGGCCTCTCCCAATGATGTCTAATTTACTCTGTCTTGTGGGAGTTGTTTCTACTTTAAGCCTGCAAATTTCTAACAGCAACAAATAACCAATTCTGCCGAGTTGCACACCTTCCCCTGAATTTGGAGCCAGGCAACATGTAGCACGACAGATCGTCCAGCGGCCAGAGGGCGTCGTTGCCATTGCGCGATGTCACCCAACCACACGCTGATCGCAGCAGTGTCTCGTCCAGTGCTGGCAGAGGTGTTTCGCCGTTCTCTGCCTTGGTGACAAGCTGCACCAGGTCTGTGGGACATAGCCACCGGATCACGTCCACCAGGAGGGAGAGACCCAGCCCTGCAAAACCACACAGTTCTTGAGGTGCGTTACAGCCTGCACAGTAAAGAACCATGGTCAACTACTACCGTCAATCCTCCGTAAATTTTGCCCACTCGATCATCATACAAAGACCTGACACACAAACGCAGGGGTGTGGTGTGATTATACATACAGTATATACACAATGTTTCACTATTTACATATTGATAAAGTATATACACAATGTTTTATTATTTACATATGAAGTAGATGATGATTTTGTTCAAGAGCTCTACGGACCACAAGGAGGGGGTTCCCCTGATTTTGTTTTCATCATATATGACGTTAAGCTCAGGGGAACGTTTGTTGTCGGCGTTGCCATTTTGCCTTTCGAGGGCGAGAGTGCGTTCACATCAGCGTCATCGTCATCGTTATCACGTGTAGTGGGTACATTCCACTATACGGTGGCTACGACGGACGGCGTGGGACTAGCCTATGCCCTAAGGAGCTTCACCCCTAAAACATAACAATGCAACATTGGATCAGGACACAAACCAAAGCGGCTGTGAGGATTAGCACCGTTTTTCAACAGGCCTGTTCTTAGCTACTCTTAGGTTTCTGTCGTGTCCAAAGTCGTACTCGTACATTTCGAATCATGCGGACGCAACTAGCCCAATACTCGAAGTGTCACAGAATGAGACTTGCCGTTGACCCAGCCCATGGTGTTCACGAGAAGTGGTGCCCTGGGTGCCACTTTCCGAGCGTGATCGATGAGTGCGCGTATGGCCGTGCAATAGGAATCAGGCTGGCTGGCTGGGCTCACGTGGCCCAAAAAGTAAGCCCTGCACACAGAATGCAAAGTAATGCGGCACTATGGGCCATACGGTAAACTCAAGAGGCCCACTCAATGCAACAACGAAGTCATATTCAAGTGATTACATTATGCATTACAACTTGTATGACTTATGGGGTTTAACGTCCCAGAGTGACTCAGGCTATTAGAGACCCCATAGTGGAAGGTGCGGTGTAATTTCGACCCCCCTCGGCTATTTTAATGTGCAGTGACATTGCACAGTACACAGGCCTCTAACATTTCACCTCCATCGAAATTCGATCAGGGTGGCCAGGATCAAACTTGCATCTTTTGGGTCAGCAGCTGAGCGACGTAACCACCAAGCTGCTGCGACAGCATAAATTGTCATACTATAATACCATACTATATCATTACAGTGATCACTCATAATCATAGTGTAGTCAAGAAGAGTAATAGAAAAAGAGGGCGTAAGATGAAAAACAGATAGGCAGCTAGGTCAACCGACAAGGAAGCTTTTAGATTGCTGATGAAATTATGTCTTGGTGCCTGGGTGGGAAGAACATTATTCGTAGAGTAGAAAATGAAAGTGCGATTTTTCATTTCCTGCTTTGTGAGCAAGAATCTTGCATGGGCACTGAAATGTCATTTTTTGTTGCTGCATAGGTCAGTGACAAGATTTCAAATTGCCACACCGTGACCTTGACTGGCCACATAGTCCTCTGTGACAAAGTCAAACTGAAGTGACAGACTAGTCGTCTGAAACATAAGATGAGTCTTTTGTTGCTGAGAGCCGAGCTTTCACAAGCTACAACAAAAAGGAATAATGCAGGACAGGAAAAGTGAGAACACAGAAGCAGCTCACACCATGTTATTTCGCCCAATTAAAATGAAATTATTTATGAAGCACGTCCTCACGAAAGAAAATGCAGTTTGGTTTGGCCAATTTTATTGCATTCTCCTGCAGAACTCATTGATACAACTCCTCAACATCACTTGATTTTCCTTTTTTTTACTATGGAAGCAATACATTTGTTTAACATTAATGTATTTTCTGGTCATGCTAAATCTGAATTAAAGACGATTTTTACAGCAATTGAAATACGAAGGGCTCATTTACACTAGCAGAGTCAGCACAACCAAGTTGGTCGTGAAGCAAATGATCGCAAATGGTTACAATTGATCATTCTGGCCGAAAAGTGCCCCTTGTGGGTCACTCATGCGCTGCTCGATTTTTCCAGTAGTGCGGCAGCAGTCACAAAACTTTGAACCAATGAGGGGTGCAGGAGCAAGGCATCTGTTAATCTTAATTTGGTAATGGTCATGCGAAATCGTGTGAACGGGGTCAATCACTAGGCACCTTGGTGTGGCAACTGGCTGGCTGCCAGTGTGAGCATGCTGTACTTTCTCCCGTATGACCCACACAAATCAAACAGTACGTTCGAAGCTAAAGTTAGCATATGAGTTGAGATCTTTCGTACGCTCGAAACCTCTTATGAAATTATTTCTGCGTATTGTAGTCGGGCGTGCGGGTTATACGAGAGAAAATACGAGAAGCTGCCTTGACACGCCTGCTGCTTGCAAGTTGCAAGTGAATATGTAACGTTTGTTGATATGAGGGCCAGCTGGACTCACTTTTCGGGTGTTCGGACGTGTGTATACGGCGGCCCTGGAAAGATATAAACGAGCACTTATTAGCTTACTTTCAACATCCACATTAGTCTGCAATATAGTTCCATGCAATCTCCCATGCACAGCAGACATTCATCCTCAAGCAACGTTATGTATTACCACCGAAAAAACACTTCTTGCTACAAACGCTTTCTCTTGTTTACATCTAAATTAGGCAACCAAACATTATTAAATTCAAGACTTTGATAAGCTGTGCTTTTGCACCCGCTGGATAACATGGAGCTAATGTAAAACGCTGGTAAGTGCGAACCACTTTATCAATATTTTAAATTAGCTCACATGCTATGTTCCACTACACCACAGCCACGAAGTACGTGCATATAGGAAACAAGAGCGCCCCATATGCTACAGCTGACAAAGAAAATTCATGTACCACTAACTTATTACACACTGCCATTTGTCAAAACAATAATAATATCTGAGCTTTTACATCCCAAAACCACGATATGATTTTGAAGGACACCGTAGTGGAGCGCTCCAGAAATTTAGACCATCTGGTGTTCTTTAACGTTCACTGACATCGCACTGTACATGGGCCTCTAGCATTTCGCCTCCATCGAAATGTGACTGACTCGGCCGGGATCGAACCCGCGACCTTCAGGACAGCGGCCGAGTACCCTAACCACTGTACCACTGAGGCGGACACACGGCCATTAGTCACACAGGCGATTTTTGCTCCTTCAACCGAGACAAGAGAAGAGTTCAAACTTAGCATATTGTAAGCTAAAGAAAAAAAAAGAGGGGGGGGGGCACTTCCCAGAACTCTGAACAAGAAGCAGACTTGGTCTTTTACATTCGGAAGCAGGTCCACATCAAGAGCCAAAGAATTTCACAACTTGGAATGGAATGATGTGATGGATTTTAATAACCTTTATGTATTTTAATAAGAAATTTATCGATTTTAATCAAGTTGTGCGCATGAATCTTGGAGGCCGTAAAGCGCCTTCCCCGTGCCTTCGCTTTTAGATTACAGATGGCGTTGGTGTTGTACATTTTTTTTTAACGCTGCTTTGAAGGGTGTTGCTGAGCACAAGGCAGCATTGCCATACTGGGTTCACATGTGCCTGTCATGTCGATGCAAGCCATGTCCTCGAAATAAGACATCCTATGAAAGGTGGACAATGGCCGAAAAAAGAAGCGGACGAGCTTGGCGAAGGAGCTTGGCCACTAGGCCCTGCAACGTTCAACGTGCACGATTGTTGGGGACGCACACACGTGCCAGCTCTCGGGTTTGCATGGGAGGCTCCCGAATTTCGAGCAGACCTCCCAATTGTGCGGGCACGGCCGCAAATCTCCCAAAAAGCAACCCCAACAACACAGCAAAAAGAAAATAATATAAACAAAGAATAGCAGTTATAAAATTTTTCTGGCCTTCCTCTATCGCATGCGGAGCACTTAAGTCACTTTCAACGCAGTATTGTAGTGTCACGTGGAAAAGCGTACTAAGATTAGGAAGGGACTACTTGCTGCCATGGGTAACAACACATCTAGTCCATAAATTACACACACGCACCGTATATTTACGAGTAGAAATATGATCGTTGGCATTTAGAAACCTTACTTGCAATCATTCATGTCTGTCTATGACGCTGATGCGGCCCTGAGAAACAATAAAGACGCCAGCTTTCTCTTGTCACATACTAATTTTCTATGTTTTCTGATGCTACGAATATTGTTCATAACACCACATGATTATTATCTCCAATTGTTCTACTGTACTATACTATAAGCCCTCTCAGCTGGTAACCTGTCTTGCTCAAGCAGTTACCCGCTGAGGTGGCTCGGCATTCACACAAGGCAAGCAGCTACCCACTTGCCTGGTGCAACTTCAGGCAAGCAACAGCTTGTGTCGCTTGCCACAAGTTGTGCAACTGCTTTCATGGTGACCGCATGAATTCACACCTTATCACCCAAGCAGTGAGTGTCGCTGCAACAGGTCACAATGGCTCACCCAGCAGTGGTTCAGTGACCCGGGTGAGCGAGACGGTGGCTGGCGGGGTGAACTCGCACTGGCCGGGATCACAGTCCAAGTACAGCACCTCGGAGCAGCTGTCGAAACAGTGTAATAATGGACAGACACACAACGTGACACTTTGCAAACATTTGTTTTCAAAAAGTAGGAGAGAAACCACTATTCCACATTTTACTGTGAACAGCAGCTATGTATCCGTAAATAGTTTGGTCGTGTTTTGCCTGTTCATCACGCTTTGTATCATGCAAGGTCCAACATTTATTAAGATGAAGCCCCAAGCTACAGTGATTGTTTGATTTCCTTAAAACATAGAAGATGAACCCTTTCCTCAGAGCTAAAGCCAGAGATTGAGCTAGTTATTATTACAATATCTTCATAGTGTCGACATAAACAAACGCTAACTTCCAACTAGTGCTTTATTCCTAATCACATGATATTACGCTCAAAAAAAAAAAAGTGCTGTAGTACACACACTTAAAAAAAAAAACACACGAGCCGGCAATTAACCTCGCATAATGACTATTGCTGAGTTGGACCTGCACCTGGGCAGCCAAATCCAGGCAGAGTGAGAGAAACGTGGACATAAAAATAAATGGTGAGAGGAAAAAAAAAAATTGGCCGCGTATCTGCGTGCTTCGCTGCAAATGTCGTCGAAAGACGATAGTCTTGTGCCGACTGCACTGCATGAGCGGCATGAGTACCACAATTTAATAGCTGGGCTAGCCGCTGGGCTCGTTTTTCGTACGTTTTCCGGGCACGCTTAGACGGACGCCGGCGTTTATCCGCTGAAATTTGGTCGTCGGTCTTTTCTCTGCGTTCTCTGATCATGTCTTGTAGAGTGGGTCGTATTTCATCAAGCGGCCATATATGTTTTGCCTTGCCTGAGACAGCGCTCTTCTACGATGAATCAGCCGCATCTGGCTGGCATTGATAAAACAGAAGAGGACGCCATCTACAGCGCTACCGGGGAACATCGGCTTGTGTTGAACTATGCTGCTGCCAGGTGGCAGCACCACAGCGTCGTTAAATCACTGGGCGGAGACTTGTTTTGTACACAACGGCGCATTCTCAGCGCCGCGTAATAAACACTAGGATATTTATAATTACGTATCTATAGATTTTGTTTTAAAGGAACACTGTGAATAGTACTAAGGTATTGATGTTGTGCCTCAGGTATGCGTAATATTTGATTTTTAATTGCCCACGCTCACCCGTATGAACACATGCTTCTCGGTCAAGATTGGAGGTCGTAAGGCAGGGGGTTAAACTTTGGCCAGCCAGCTGAATCGTGTGACGTGCCGACAAACAGAGAAACAGACAGACAGACAGACGGACAGACAGACAGACAGACCAAAATTTCTCCGTTTAGGTATCCCAAGAAAGACTATCGTCTTTAAAAAAGATGGCCGCTGCAGCTGCCTTTACACGCTTTCATGGCCAATCTAGCATCAGCAGGCGACACTACATCCTAGTGTATATGATCTCTACAACCTCTGCCACAGTCGGTGAAAACTAGGCTTGTGCGAATAGTGAATTTTAGGTTCAAAGCGAATTCGAAGCGAATAGTGATTCTGGTCGAATAATTTTGAATCGAATTTGGATAGTATATATCACATATTATACAGAAAAGTTGGCATATTTGTCATGACTCCACTAACCTGCACAGTACTTTTTAGAATTTGAAACAAGGCCTGTGCAAATGCCATTCTTTTTGGTTCAAAGGAAGTGGAAAACAACTTTGAATACTAGCAGGATTTGACTTTCGGTAGAATGCAAGCGATAATCTGTAAAATATGTTGTTTTAAAATTTACTATACTTAGAGCATATAAGAAGATATAACAAGCTTTTAAGGTGAAAAAACAAAATGAATCGATGTGAGGGTAAGATGTTCATTTAACCTTGAACTGGGGCTTCACAGTGGTGCGGATTTTCCCTGGATAGGTGTTTTCACGGCTTGGAACTCCTTAACTGCAGTGAAACCACCTTTACAAGGGGTTACATGCAGACTACTATACATTTAGATGGGCGCTTTCACGGCTTAGCACACCTCCACTGCAGTGAAGCCACACATTTAAATGGGTGCTTTCACTGCTTAGCACACCTCCACTGCAGTGAAACCACCTTTACAAGAGGTTACATGCGGACTAATACACACCTATTCGTTCAATTCGAATAGTAGTTCGAAATTTTCAAAATTTAAATTCGAATTGAAGCGATTTCAAATACAGTAATATTCGTTCGAATATTCGAATGCTTCGAATATTCGCACAAGCCTAGTGAAAACATGTAATTTAGAGGAGACGTATTGAGACGTCACTACCATCATCCTTACCAAGAGGATGATGGTTAAGTGCAGCAGTAACTACTCACAAATTTAGGAGGCTGTTGGTGAGCACCCGAAGCAGGGACGACTTCCCGGTGTTCTGGCGTCCACAAACAATAATGCACGGCACAGCACGGCCCTCTGTGTAAATGAAACGAACACTCGTTACAGTAGTAGTTACAGCGGTAGTTACAGTAGTGAAACGTCACAACCTCAGCATGCGCAAAGTTCAGCTTTGCCACTTGCTACATTTTTGGGAAAGGAAATTGTGAAATGAGAAAAATTATGAATGTCTGAAGACCGAAAATTAAAGAAATATCGAAGCATATGTCAAAAGTAATTGTGAATGAAACTCTGATGCAGGTGTGTTGAGGCAAACATAAAACGTCACGGCCGACCTGCCAAGGCTGATCTGATAGCGTGGTTCTCATTTTCTGAGAGGTATCCTGACGTGTGTGCAACATTGAAGCACCGTCCGCCACGGGTTTGATCCTAGCCGTGGCGGTCGCATTTCGGTGGAGGCGAAATCATAGAGGCCAATGTGCTGTGCGATGTCAGTGCATGTTACAGAACACCACATAATGGAAATTTCCTGAGTGTTCCGCTATGGCATCCCTCATAATCATCATATAGTGGTTTTGGGACGTAAAACCGCAGGCATTACTGATTTATTATTATTAACATGGAACCATCATGAAAATTCAATGTGAAATGCTGATTTGCATGCGCTGAGCCAAAAAAAATGCAAACACAGCCAGATGTGTTCAGAACATTTTGTGGGTTTTACATGCCATAACCAAAATATGATCATGAGGCATGCCATGGTAGAGAACTCCGAAAATTTACACCATCTGGTGTTCTTTAAGATGCACTGAAATTGCACGGTACACAAGCTCCTAGAATTTTGCTTCCATCGAAATGCGACCGGCGCAGCAGGGACCGAACCCACGACTTTTGATTCAGCAGTTGAGCACTGTAACCATTATGCCTATGTGGTGGACAGCCAATTCCGAACATTATGAAATGCCAAGGCCTTAACAGTGCTGCTAACCATAAATGACCGCCGTCTCATCCTTGAGTAAGCACCACTGTTTAGGCCTTACGCCCCCGTATTCTAGAACATCCCTTCACTCGGCGCTCTACCTTGCTCGAGATTGTTGGCGGCAGATCCACCTATCGGAAAAAATGTTCACTGTATATCAGCGATAGACAGCATCATTTCGTGAGAACTTTTTATTCATTGTCAGTCGAGCGGCGCTGTGCTCAGTTCGGTCAAGTGAAGGCTGGAATTCGAGTCGAGGCTTGTTTCAGAATATGGGGGTTAGTGCAGTGGTTCTCAGCCATGGATGTTTCTGGGATCCTTTGTGGGCCGGTGGAAGTGATGGGGGGACCTCTCGCAGCGAGAGAAAGTGGGGTTTGTAAATTAACGCAACATGCAGCATGAGATAGGTGCATTTTATTTCTACCTGACAGAGAACAGTCAAACTAAAGTGCCGCGCCAATTCGATCTCAGCAGGTTTCCCATTAGTTGCACGGTCTGCAGCCTCATTCGACCTGTTTCTAGCTGCGTTTTCTTTCACTGGAAAAAGCATGCTATGCATAGGTCATAGAAAACTGCAGCAAAAGCTTTACAACCATCTCACAGAGAAGGGCAAACGTAAATCAGCTCTGCCGCAATGCAAATGTGCTATGCGGTGAAGTGTACAAAAAAAAAATTGTAAGGGGACTGGGCATAGTGTGGCTTTAAAACAAAACTTTTTTTTTTTTTTTTCATCGCGTGCGGGCTTTGCAGACCGCCATTTCGAGAACCACTGCCTTAGTGTTCCACAAAGGCTAGGCTAGGCTAGGCTGGGCTAGGCTGACCTTGGATTGGCTTGGTGAAGAAACGGAGTGGAAAATGTACAAATTAATCCTTTATGCACACCTCAAATATGACTTGAGCTACTTCTTTCCCCTCCACTGTCATGTAGGTTCCTGTGTTAGTGCATCATACTAGGAGGCAAGACTTGCAATGATCCACTGGCCAGCCTCTCAATTCTTTTTTATGGTGAGGCTCTTAGCTTCCACATGGTTCTCATTTCTCATGGCAATATACTGCTCACAAAAATGTGAGCAGACCCCGAAGACAGTGCAAAGAAGCAGGAAGCGCACAGTGTGCTGCTTCTCCAAGAGCTGTCACATGATGTTTTCAGGTGGCATCATTACGTGATGATGGTCTGATGTTTGATGTGGTGATATCACCACATGATGTCATCAGGTGATATATTCACGTCACAATGATATAATTATTAACATATTTGACATGATAACATCACAGAATGTTGCACGTGATGACACCATGATGTTACATAGCCACTTCAAATGTGACGTCACCAAATACCGTATTTACTCGAATCTAAGCCGCCCTCGATTGCAGGCCGACCACCGAAATTCGCAAGGCCAGGAAAAAAAAAACTTACCTCGAATGCAGGCCGAATGAAAGAAGCGCCGTTACATCGGCAGAAAACCAGCATTTTTATCGCATAAATGCGCACTCCGTAGCGCACATTGTTTTCGTCCACGCCGAACTCATGCTGCGCTTGCAGGTTTGAAATTATATCCCCGTGTGCAAAACGGCGCTGTAGTGGCACCACTTGATTGGTGCCATCGCTTCAAAAGCACATGTGGCGCAAGCGTTTCGCGAGAAGTGGTTAAGGCGCGACACTTCCAGAACTCTACCAATGCAACTGCATTAAACTTCAGAAAACGGCGAACTCCGTGCTCTGTGCACCGCGCCCGTTGACTGCGCCCGCGCAGGCCCGCCTGTCCATCAGCACGCACCTGAGAGGCGGAGAGGAGGGGGTGTCAAAGTGCACGGTGGTCGCCAGCGCCGCAATCACGTATCACGTGACACGATCCACCTTCACCGGCGTGAAATCTTGCCGGCTCGACAACCCTCGCTGCATGAACGTAGGACTGCGAGATTTCGGAACAATGGACAGTACGAAGCAGACAACGCGGTCCGCCTGTGTTGCCCTGGGGACCACCACTCCGCCGCTGAGCGACCACGTCACCGTGCAACGCTACCGCAGGATGTCGCGAAAATGCCTTGGACGCGCATGCAAAGCCGCCTGCACGCGGAAGCCCGACATCAGCGCATGGCGAGCCGTCATGCCACTAACGTGGCCGGGCCTTTATGTGTGTGGCAGCTGCGGTCAAACCATGGCACTTGAATCTAAGCCGACCCCCCCCCCCCCCCACACACTTTTGCACATCGTTTTTTCAAAAAAAAAAAAGAAAAAAAATCGGCCTAGATTCGAGTAAATACGGTACCACTGGATGTTAACGCCAGGTTCTTGCTTCCCAGACCATACACAATGCCCTCGCATTTATAAAGAATACCCCTCTCAGCCGTTCCAGTGGTGGCTTTCCCCTCTCCCTTAAAACTCTTTCCACTGCAGAGTGATTTTTCGCTCGCTATAAATCAGTTTGTGAATGTTTTTGCAGTGCGTTAAGTTTGTAGACATGGCTCATATGCTTTCTGCTTGCTTCGGAATGCTGAAACCACACAAAAATGACTTACAAAGTTTGCGTTTTTTTTTTTTGTGGCACCGTTACTTAGGATGTAAACAATATAAGTGAAGTCAGAAGCAGACAGAACTGAGAACTGGAAACAAAACAAAACTTCATTTCATCTCGTGCATACTTACTGGAATAAAACTGCAGTGTGAACCTTTTCAAACGACTAAATCACAATCACTGTAGGCCAGAATTGAAGATTTGTTTTCTCTCATGCCACCTGAGCCCTGTCCGTGTGTGTTTGTACGAGAGAGAAAGAGAGGAAAGAGAAAACGTATGAATTATGATGATGAAGATGGTAAATGTTTGTTTGTTTACATGGTTTAACATTCTGAGGTGACTCAAGTTATGCCAGACCGTCTCAGCCTAGGACCATAAAATATGGACATAAAGCATCCTTGCAAATACATTCAGATTTAACATTATCGCCAACAAAATAAAAGCGCTGTATGCATGAAATACGAATGTCACCGATGACGTCAGCTTATCAGAGTTCATTTCACTTCAACACAGCCTGCCCTGGATTGCATATTACAGTACAATCTCAAAGATATGGATCTCATGGGGTCACAAAAAATATCCGTTTGAAATTCGTAGCACCACAAAATTCATACAGACTGTGATCGTATCGACGACATTCTACTGTACTGTACATACGCATATACTGCACATAACTGTGTTTGTCACCCGAGCCTAAACATAGCTTTGGGTGCACCGCGCCACAGCTTGCCAAGACAGGCTGCAGCTACCATCGATCGACTGAAGCATGCAATGAAGATGGGAGCAGATAACCTGGCTTCACGGTCCGCTGATGGTCTCCAAAATCGAGCGTGCGGGTCAGGTGCCTCGCAAGGGCAGCTGCTCGCCGCCGCCAGGGTTCGCGCTGCGACTTGGATGGCTGGTCCCGGCTCAGTTGGAATCCTAATGATTGCAAGGGTCCCTTCAGTTGGGAGTCACTTTTGACCCCAATAGGCCAGTTTCCTCCCGGCACCTGCACGTTGTTAATTCTCTATTACAAAAGATTATTCATGCAGCTGGCGGGTTAGGTGTCCCTAAGGAAACATTTAAGCGAAAAACCAGAGGAGCTACATAATTAAACAATCATTCTGCAACAAAGAAGACAGAGTTTACAGTGTTAGGTGGTTTGGTAAGTGCCAAGTATGGCCGAACAAAGAAGAAAGATGGCAATGCTGTCTTAAAGTTACAAAATGATGAATTGGGCCAGTTGACCAGCCTCGTCCCGTTGTCTTCATCTCGCGTGCTGCGTCTTATCCCTGGACTCAAAACCGTTGTCTTGAAGTTAATACAACTTGCAGTGAGATCGTGAATTTTGATAGCATCCAATCAGTTTTGGGCCTACAAGGTGGACTGGTAGATTCTGTTCTGAACGAGCAAGGATAATCACACCACAACAGCCATGAGAGCTTCCGCCACACCTCAACCGTCACAATATACGAGCAAATACTTTCAAATCCGTGATGTCACGCTAATATACCAGTGCCGGAGTTCTGACACAGAATTCAGGAACTAGGACTCGACCTTCATTATCTCAAGGGGCCCGCAACACCTTTCCAAGAAATCGTCGAATGGCCTCATTAAAAGCACGAATTGACTGCTGCAAAAATTTTTAGAATCCATCAAGTAAGAGTGGAGTTACAGGGATTTGTTGCATGCTTCAAGCAATTTCTCTCTCCTTTCGTACATGCGAGCGTGCTGAAAGCTATGCAGGAAAGGAGATGACAAGGAGGCTAGATGTGTCCCTTTCGTCAGCACACGTCATGACCTTAAGCACTTCCTTTTCTTTTTTTTCCCCCTTTTTTTCTTTAAATACACCGCTTACTTTCGGTGTAATCGCAAGTGTGCGAGCGGGCATGGGGCGACAGCCCACGGCAACCACAGTAACTATGCAGCTCACGATGCTCAAATCGGCCAATGGCCGTGGGCTTTGGGTTTATGGCACGGTCATTTGGGTTTATCGCATCACTTGTCGAGAGAAGAGGGAACGATTTCTAGCTGATTTTGAGAATTAACTGTAAATTCCAGGCCACATTCTATGCTGTTTGGCTCACGTGTTCTCAGGAGCCTCGACTACTGATCGGCAGCGTTTTCTGACCATGCTGAAAAACATGCACGGCCCTTTCAAAGTACTGAAACTCGGTAATTTAAGAACAAATAGGCAACCAGCGCAGAATTTATACTCTAAACCAACACCTATAATGTTACCTATTCAGTGTCCGTGTTTGCCCTCCTTACCTTCTTTTATGATGAATCCTTGCAACTAGCTCAACTTTTTGTGGTTCTAATCTGACTGGGATAATTTAAGAATTTTATTCCAAATGCAGTGAGAGCTGTGGGGATCGATATCCAGCACTACTAAATGTAGCAGTGGGACCAGCGATGAACATTCCTAGTGTAGCACAAGCTTTGGGAAGGCAGATGCATGCACCCAAGCTTGGGTCCCTGTCTTCCTCAATTCTGGGACCAAGGTACAACAGTGCTCTCTTCATCTTTTAACTGAATAGGGCGCGCACACAGGCACAGACACTAGAAGAAGAAAATGCACACAACACAGACGCCTGTGTTGTGTGCGTTTTCTTCTTCTAGTGTCCGTGTCTGTGTGCGCGCCCTATTCAGTTAAAAGATGAACCAATACCAACTAGCCCAATTAGCTGTGCTAGTGCTTTCTTCATGCACAAATTTCAATGCACAAGTGTTCTTGCGTTTTACTTCCATTGAAATGTGGTCACAGAAGACACGAACTAAGCCCTTGTACTCGATCTTAGCAGCCCGAAGCCATAGCTGCAATGCTACCACGGTGGGTGTTGGTCAGACCTTGCATGCATTTCCCCCATTTCTTTGTCTATTCGTCTTTTCATGTTTATTTACTGTGCAGTCACAATGTTAGTAAGAACAAACAGAATACCAAGCCAAGGAAAGTATAGAGGATGTTATTTGTAGTGTACTGGAAATAACGTGTAGTGGGGATATGGCTTGAGAGAGAGAACGACGACGTTGTTGTCATAAAGGCTTCGGTTCGGTGTTGTTCCGTGTGTCACCTCTCGCTGCTCAGCTCTACCACCTGAGAACTTGGTCACCCAGAACGCCTCTTGACATTTGGTGGAGCAGCGGGGTATTTCAGACCTGGAACTCCGAAACCGGACGATCCCTCCCGTGCCAGCCATGCCCGACGACGCTGGGCAGAGCAGTATTCCCCAGGCGTCGCCTGCAGTCGTCTGTTCAGGTACGCCACGTCAACGAGATCCACCCATCTTCAGTGGCGCTGAAGATCAAGACGTGGACTATTGGTTGTCATTGTACGACAAAGTCAGCGTCTCTAATAAATGGAACGACGCCGACAAGCTCAGCTTCGTCAGCTTTTACCTCTCCGGAGTCGCCAACATTTGGTACCACAACCATGAATCCGAGTTTCCGACCTGGAGGGCATTCAAAGCAAGACTCCAAGAAGTATTTGGTCGCCCCGCCGTCCGCAAGCTTCGGGCTGAGCAACAGCTGCGCAGTCGTGCTCAACAGAAAGGTGAAAACTTCACCAGCTACATAGAAGATGTAGTTGACATTTGCAGGTGCATCAACCCGTCCATGACCGACGACGAGAAGATAAAGAACATCATGAAAGGCATAGAGGACGACGCGTTCCAAATGCGCTTGGCGAAGAACCCTCAGACAGTCAACGAAGTGATCAGTCTTTGCCAGAGCTACGAAGAACTGCGCAAACAACGGCTTTCCACCCGCCGAGCTCTAATTCCAGAGGGCACGCTTTCGGCTCTAACCAGCAGTTCATGTGCAGCTACTTCCGACTCATCATTCCTCGACCAGATCAAACAGTTTGTTCGGGAAGAAGTTGCACACCAGCTGTCTCTTCTGCCAACTGCCCAAGCATCTGAATCGCTCCTCACTCCAGAGATCCGACAGGTCATACACGAACAAGTCGCTGACATCGTCCCACTTGCCCATCGGCCGGCTCCAGCGACAGTTCCACTTACGTACGCTGCCGCCGTCGCCAAGCCAAGGCCGCCATCTGCGGCTGTGCAGTACGCACCCGCGACCACCTTCTCTTCACCGTTAACCACGCCTGCAAACTATACGCCGACGAGGAACTACGGTCCGCCACCGCAGCCCCTTCTTTCAATCCGTGGCGCACCCAAGACAACTGGCCCATCTGTTTCTCGTGCGGATATGCTGGCCATGTAGCACGATTTTGCCATCGCCGTGCTTGGTATTCCGACTCTGCACGGCCACAAAGCAATGGTCCGGACTACACCTTCCATCCTGCTCCTCCCGGTCCACATTTCGACGACGCGCCTTCTCCATCCCTAGGCTACACTACCCGTCAGTCTCAATCCCCTCGTCGACGTTCTCTGTCCCCGCTCATCCGACGATCTGAAGCTTCCCAAGAGGAAAACTGAATAACGCAGTTCCGGAGGCAAGAACTGCGATTTCAGCGAACTGCTCAAGGCCTCATTTATCCCCTGCCAACGTAATTGTTGTTTATGCCGAAGGTATTGCCGTTAACGCGCTTGTCGATACGGGAGCAGCGGTGTCAGTGATTTCTGACCAGCTTCGTCGTAAGCTCAGAAAAGTCGCGACGCCGTTTTCTGCGCTCTCGCTACGTACAGCAAGCGCCGAGCCCATTGACCCTTTGGGAGCGTGCACCGTCCGTGTTATTATAGACGATGCTCTGTACCACATTGAGTTTGTCGTTCTGCCTCGCTGCTCTCATGCCATGATTTTAGGCTGGAACTTCCTGTCTTCTCACGATGCCGTCATCGATTGCGCCCGTGCTGAACTTTCACTGTCTCCATTCAGCAGCCACATTTTCGAAGATTGCTCTGGCACCCGTGGTCGAGTGTTAGTGGCCACCGACACCGATGTTCCTCCTTTCTCTTCCACCCTTGTCCCTGTATCCTGCGCTGCATTTTCGGACGCCACAGTTCTTTTCACGCCGTCGAAGCTAGCTACTCGCCGTCATACTTTCTTGCTCCCTTTTGCTCTTCTTAACGTTCGACAGGGTGTCAGCGCACTTTATATTGTGAACATGTTTTCTTATCCTGCTACGTTGCACCACGATGAGTGTCTCGGTTATGCTGATGAACTCAACCCAAGCCTTGTGTACAACGTGCCTGACAACCCGGCTCCTATACAGGTTGACGTCGTGGATGTTGACGCTCCTCCTGCGGACCTGTCTCGTCAACTCACATTTTCTCGGTGCATCGACTCCAACCTCACGTCGAGTCAGCACGCCCAGATTGTCAACCTCCTTAGCCGCTTTAGTACATCTTTCGACCTACAACAATCTACTTTAGGCCGCACTTCCACCGTTGTCCACCACATCGACACTGGAGACCATGCGCCATTGCGCCAACGGCCCTATCGTGTGTCCGCCACAGAGCGCCGCGTCATTGACGAGCAGGTAGGAGACATTCTCAAACGCGGCGTCATACAACCTTCACACAGTCCCTGGGCCTCTCCTGTAGTGCTGGTAAAGAAGAAGGATGGCACCATTCGGTTTTGTGTGGACTACCGTCGACTCAACAAGATAACCCGTAAGGATGTTTATCCTCTCCCACGCATTGACGACACACTAGACTGCCTCCAAGGCGCCGAATTCTCCTCGTCCATCGACTTACGGTCCGGATACTGGCAGGTCCTGGTG
The DNA here is from genome assembly GCA_030522465.1 of Rhipicephalus appendiculatus. Classification (NCBI taxonomy): domain Eukaryota; kingdom Metazoa; phylum Arthropoda; class Arachnida; order Ixodida; family Ixodidae; genus Rhipicephalus; species Rhipicephalus appendiculatus. Next base: position 1,063,256 of record JALIZH010032965.1, read on the forward strand.
GCTGAAGCAGACCGCCCGAAGACTGCCTTCGTCACCCCTGACGGTCTATATGAGTTCACCGTTATGCCATTCGGCCTGTGCAATGCGCCTGCAACATTTGAAAGAATGATGGATAACATCCTGCGCGGACTCAAGTGGCAGGTCTGCCTTTGTTATCTCGACGATATTGTCATATTTTCACCGGACTTTCCATCCCACCTACTTAGACTTGAACGCGTCCTGACATGCATCGCCAACGCCGGCCTCCAGCTCAACATGAAGAAGTGTCACTTTGCCGCTCGACAGCTGGTCATTCTCGACCATGTCGTGTCCAAAGATGGCGTGCGTCCTGATCCTTCGAAACTACAAGCTGTCGCCGAGTTCCCACGACCCAAGAACCTCAAAGATCTTCGCAGCTTCATCGGCCTGTGCTCGTACTTCCGCCGGTTCATCCGGAACTTCGCGACCATCATAGACCCTTTGACACAGCTTCTTCGTGCAGACCACACCCTTTCAACCTGGTCACCGACTTGCGATGCCGCGTTTACAACGCTGCGTAGTCTTCTGACCTCTCCACCGATACTACGGCATTTCGACCCAAGTGCTCCGACAGAAGTTCACACGGACGCCAGCGGTGTCGGTCTTGGGGCCGTTCTTGCCCAACAAAAGCCTGGCTTCGAGGAGTACGTTGTTGCTTTTGCCAGTCGCGCACTGACGAAGGCTGAAACCAACTATTCAGTCACAGAAAAGGAATGCCTGGCTATAATTTAGGGCCATAACTAAATTTCGACCATACCTTTACGGGCGCCCATTCGACGTGATAACTGACCACCATTCCCTGTGCTGGCTTTCTTCTTTAAAGGAACCTTCCGGTCATCTAGCTCGATGGGCGCATCGACTACAAGAGTACGAACATTAGAGTACTCTATCGTTCCGGCAGAAAACACTCCGACGCAGACGCCTTGTCTCGCTCTCCACTCAATAGCGAGACTAATTCCCCTAACGTGTCGTTATCGGAGTCATCCCTCTCTGCCACGAACATGGTTTTGGAGCAGAAGAAGGACCCTTGGATTGTTTCTTTGCTCGACTTCCTGCTCCAACCATCGGCACGCCCTGCCAGCCGTGCATTACGTCGCCAAGCACACCACTTCGCCGTTCGCGATGAGCTACTATACCGTCTTAACTACCTGCCGGACGGCCGTAAATGGTTACTAGTGGTCCCTCGGCATCTTCGTTCGGATTTCTGTGCGGCGTTTCACGATGATCCACAGTGCGCACATGCAGGTGTAGTCAAAAATTACACACGCTTCCGACTTCGTTATTATTGGCGTGGGATGTACCGATTCGTCCGTCATTATGTACGCTCCTGCCTCGCGTGTCAACGCCGCAAGAATCCTCCTCATCGTTCAGCTGCACCGCTGCAACCTCTGCCTTGCCCAGAACATGCATTTGATCGCCTTGGCATCGATCTCTACGGCCCTCTACCATGCAGATCAGATGGCAACTGCTGGGTGATTGTGGCCATCGACCATCTGACGCATTACGCGGAAACGTCTCCTTTGCCCAGCGCCTCTGCACGTGATGTTGTTTCGTTTCTTCTGCGCCACATTATACTTCGTCACGGGGCCCCAAGGGAATTGCTCAGTGATAGAGGCCGTGCATTCCTCTCCGACGTCGTACAATCTCTCCTCAAAGATTGTCAAATCATTCACCGCACCACAACTGCCTATCACCCGCAGACTAATGGGATGACTGAGCGCTTCAATCGCACTCTTGGTGACATGGTGGCCATGTACGTCGCATCTGACCACAGCAATTGGGACCATGTTCTACCATTTTTCACATATGCTTATAACACCGCCACGCAGGCCACCACAGGATTTTCCCCCCTTCTTCCTACTTTACGGGCGCGAACCATCCTCCACAATGGATACCATCCTTCCATATAGCCCTGACGCTTCAGAATCTACTACCCTGTCCGAGGCTGCTGCACACGCAGCAGAGTGTCGCAAGCTTTCCTGTATGTTGACGTCAGAGGACCAGCAGCGCCAGAAGCACCACCGTGATCCTGCCGTCCCACCTGCATCCTATGTTCCTGGCTCGCTTGTGTGGCTTTGGGTGCCTGCTCCAACACCTGGCTTGTCACCCAAACTCGTCTCAAAGTACCAGGGTCCCTACCGTGTAGTGAATCAAACGTCTCCCGTTAACTACATCGTGGAGCCTCTTGAACTGCCTTCGGATAAACGCCGTCGAAACCGCGAAATTGTGCATGTAGAACGTTTAAAGCGATACTATGATCCACCAGTGCTATCGTGCCCCTAGGTAGCCGGGACGGCTTCTTTTCCCCGGGGGAGATAACTGTACTGGAAATAACGTGTAGTGGGGATATGGCTTGAGAGAGAGGACGACGTTGTTGTCATAAAGGCTTCGGTTCGGTGTTGTTCCGTGTGTCACCTCTCGCTGCTCAGCTCTACCACCTGAGAACTTGGTCACCCAGAACGCCTCTTGACAGCAGTAACTATAATATAAATATGAAAAAGTTAAAGTGGACGAGAAGACAACTTGCCGCCGGCAGGAACCGAACCTACAACTTTCAAACAATGCGTCCGATGCTCTATCACAAGGGTCTTCTTCTAGCAGACTTGATGCCATCAGGTAGTATGCGAGGCATTATTGGTCAGCTGCCAGCTCTTAAAAGAGATCATATTCTACGTGAAGCCAGCAGGCAAAAGAAGAGTGGTCCACACTCGCCGTCACGGCTACGACGGCGCTGACTAACACTCCCAGGTTTAAATGCACAGAGATACCTTATAAAGTACTACATGGGAGGACGACCGCCATCATAACTCAATTGTTAAAGCATTGGGTGCGTTATTCGAAGGTTGCAGAATGGTTCGGTCTCTACCAACGTCAAGTTGTCTTTTCGTCCACTTTAGTTTCTTCACATTTATATTGTAATTAGTACTACAAATAACGTCCCCTTAACATTCCTTGGCATGATTGTTTGATGCTTCTCATCAATGTTGTCTCTAACAAAGAAAATGAGCCCTTAACCCTTTGCGGTCCGTTGTCGGGCCCTGCCCCACAACGCAACGCTGGCTGCAGCGGCCCGTAGTCGGGCATTGCTGGACAAGTTCTATAGCGGATGATTCACGCGCGCATTTTCTCACTAAATTATGCCTCATCTTTAAAAGAGCAAGTAAGCCTCTTTTACTTGAGCTTTGAGTCGTTCAGTTTCGGATCAGAATGGATGGCAGGTGGGAAAAGGTTTCAGACCGCAAAGGGTTAAGATTCCCCTTCTTTCGTATACTGTGCAGTATCATGCATGTCTGCCAGGCTGCCTCACCTTTTCAAGCAGCATGATGGCTGTCCCATGCGCGATCAGCGGCCTCAGCTTGGTCCAGGCCTCGTCCATGCCCAGCCGAGCCAGTGTCCGGCGCAAGTGAGTTGCCTTGCCACTGCTCCTGGGCACCTCAAGCGGGAGGGGCCTGATGTGCACGAAGCCGTGGGGAAAGGGCGAATGGACAAGGCAGCTGTCGGGCCGTATTCTCGCGGCCGCGGCACCGCCTATGACCACGTGGCCCTCGATGTCGACGATGCCGTGCAAGACGCGCAGCTGAGCCCGCCCCATGAGCCGCACTACTGCCGGTGGCCGTACCAACACGACCACGCGACCGGCCGCCATAAACACCCTGCGCATGTTGCCCCAGTTGTTGACACACACTGGCCCACCAAGCTGAGTTACTAGTGAAGTAGATCCTTTTCAAAATCCACAAGTGCGCTTCCCTGCACTGCACATTCGCCCAACTAACGGCGGCACCAGTTGTGCTTCAAACGGAGACGAGATCCTAGTTGCACATGCTGGGGCTTGTCTATTATGCGTGTTTATATAAAGAGAGCCGAGTCCACATCTTCTGAGTCATAGCACAAGCAAACTGCGCTCGTTGTGCTGTTTGCAGAAGTGACTAGCTGCCATTAATTCAGCAACTGCATTGCAAGAAAGCCAGCCTTACAATTATGAAAAGGGTCCTTTAAAAAGATAAATTAAGCCCGGTGAAAATGGAATTCGCATTGTTCTCAAGGGTAACATCAAGACAGTTTTTTGCATGAATAAGACTGAAACAGGCAAGTTCCATTTTATTTTGTCTTTTAATGCACTGAAATGTTCGTTTTCGTGATGGGTAGTTGGACTACTAGTGATTAATTGTACTGAGGCCCTGCCACATAATTAGGCTTGTGTTCCTGAATGTCCCACTGGACATTCAGGCGATTACTAAGGCGATGCTGAATATAAGGTTCACGTTTTACATGTTCTTAAGCATTGAGCTTTTCCTCTGACACAGAGTGTTATTTGCCCTTAGTGTCCCTTTAAATTGTCTTAATTTTTTGTGCTGAATTCCCTAGTACGTAAACACATTAGACTAACGAGTCCAACAAGCTGCTCCACGGAACTGAGTTCACATCAGTTTTAAAGCAAAGCTTTTTATGCGATGCAGGGTGGGTTTTGATTCTGTATCTTTCAGACTGTGAAGCAGAGGAAAGCTAGACATTTAGCACTTCACCCTGCCCATACCTGCACCTCAGGAGGGCATAGCTATGCGTGTTGTCGCAGACACAAGTAATTATAGTTGTGCACATTTTAGCAGCTCGAAGCCATAGCTGCTACGCTACCACGGTGGGTGTTGATCAGACCTTGCATGCATTTCACCCCCCCTTGTTTGTGTATTCATCTTTTCATGCTTATTTACTGTGCAGTCATTATGTTAATAAGAATGAACAGAATACCAAGCCAAGGAAAGTATACAGAAATCGATTAAAATAAGATTAAAATAATATGACGGTGCCATTATCTGAGGTGCTAAAAAATAATGTTTTCTTTGACAGCCTGGTCCTATCACCGTGAGTTCAGAGCCTAGTGAATTGTACTATAAAATGTTATTTTCTTTCTTTATAGAAATTTGACACGCTTTTGGGCCCCTATACTTCACCTTTTGTACCTTACTACTAGTTTCATCTGACATAAAAATGCCTTCGCTACAGAAGAATAATCCGTGACATGCTGATATTGGAAAGAACAATTTCAGGTTTCTCTTGTTATATCCATTAAATTGTAATGTCACTGCTTGCTATATCCATGTTCGACTGTTAGGTAAAGAACGCAGAATGTAAATCCTCCTGAAAAATACACCAACATTAATCCAGCAAGTGTAAAGGTCTAGCCGATGCCAACCTCCTTCAGTGTTTTATACTAACAATTCTTGCGAACACAATTAGATGCTGAAATGCACAAAAGCCTACTCTCTACGTACTATGCCGCTATGTTGGCTTCCCAAACACGTCGCTTACAAATGAGGAAACCGTAAAGCCAAAATGAAAGGACAGCTGTGTGTACCAGGTGCCCACCTGAAAGTGTTGTCCATATCAGTGTTGGCTGTGGAGTCTGCCTCATTGGTCCCCTGAGAAAAAAAGAACATGAGAATGCAGGGACCTCTTTCTCTGCCTTGGATAAGCTGCTACCATAACAATCAGAACAATCGCGTCAATGTTGATCAGTTCAGGGCATGCTGGGCCAGTACTATCGCACTCAGTATGAGCTACGCCACGCGAACACATGGCGGAGAAAACTGCAAGAATGTACAGTGGTACCAATTGTGGCATATTTTAGAGTTATCGGGAGAGAGTTTGGCTGTTCCTGCGAGCTTGCATCGCCCCCCCCCCCTTGCTCGCTTTCACCCTGGAGGTGCTCACTTTCGAAGCTGATATCACCGCAGGGCAAGACGAGGGCGAGCATGAACGCAAGTGGTGATGTCCACTGGCAGGAACAGCTAAATCCTCCCCTGTCGACACGAACACATTTCATGATGGGTTCCACTGTACAACCTTACAGTGCGCTTGGCCATGTGCTCCCATGGTGTAGCTCATACTGAGCGTTGATAGTATGTCCATGCAGTGACTACACCTACACTGAATAAGTGGTTATCTTACAATATATGAAAAAATCATTCCCAAGAAAATGTCGTTGGAGCCAACACTTTGGCAAGTGGACTTGGGTTCCCTTTTGAGCACATGCTTTATCTTCTCCTCTGTCTACTTTTGAGGTTTGATGGGTGTGAGCAAAGCGGACGTAAACACGCTGCTAAGGAAAGGCAGTTGATGCACTGACAAAAATAAGTCCACTTGTTGAAATGTCAGCTCCAGCGCCATTCGCTGTTCAAGGATATTTTTCATCACGTCAAGCCTCATATTTTCCCCTGAACTGCTGTCATGTTTTGGATTCCTGAAACATATGTACAATCATCAACAATATAACCAGGGAGGGCAAAACACGTCGCTGTGCCATTGAACAACATGCTTTTAAGAATATAGCAGTGTGTTTGCAGATCCTTTCATCACAGCTCTTTCCGTTTTAATTTTTTTTTTCTCGCTTTCCAGCGGACAAGGTGATGACATACAGTACTTCGCACCAGGGCTGCCTTTCTTTGCACACTACATTGAGTAAGGAAAGTGCGTTCTGTTACCGATGATAAAGCAAGCAGCACGCGCCTCACCCTCGCCAACTGCACGGGCGAATGTGGTGGATAAGTGCAGTGGGCTCTAGCACCAAGTGCTGCATGTAATCACGCTGTCCGTTGCAAGTGAAGGAAAAGATACAATAGCAAACATGACAGGACACACACATGCTGCTTTGGCTTCTACACTAGTAGTGCAACGTCAGACGGTGCAACGACACATTTTGCCACCACTAGCATGTTCCAGCAGCTTATTCTGCCACTGAGTGCCACTGAGTGTATCTTTGTTTTAGGACCGATCCGGAGAAACAATCTAAAGAATCTAAAAGGGCAAGTGAAACAGACCCTTATCGTTATCATTACAGTAGAATTTTTTTTTAACACATTAGGCTTGTTCAACTTGCTTTTTATCACTTCTTATGATCACATTGTTTATGTAGTGTTACCCGTAGCTTGAATGTAAGCAGAAAAGTAACAAATATATTTAACAGCGACCTTGCTTCATTTTTCTCAATCAGCTTGTAATTTAAACAATAGGGGGTATGCACCTGACTTCATCCGCGAGGATCGCTAGCGTCGGGGTCGCCATTTTGGAGGTTCGCGCGCTCGCCGCATGCACATAAAACTCGCTGCACGCGCTGTGTCCGAGATCCGTACGGCAACTTGGATGTCTAGAGACCTCCGGAACACTGTGATGAGTATTGGACTCTGACTTGGACTGTGACTATTGGACTTTGAGTGTCGTGCTATCTGTATCGGTGAGACGTCGAAACCGAAACCACGTGAAGTGCATCGGGGTGAAGAAAAAGAAGAGCACCCAAAGGAAATGCTGTGGACGGAAGAAGGCGGAGAAGAAAGAGGAAGACGAGGTGGCTGGGCTTTGGAACGTGGAAGGAGAGACGTGCGGGGCTGTCTGTTCGAGGCGGTTCAAGGCAGTTGGGTTCCGGACCCGAGCCAGCAGACTCGAGGGTAACCTCTTCGACCGGCAAGGACGACGCCCGCTGTACCACGTGGCCGTGGTAATGGTCTCCGGGGTGCACTTGGGCGGCTTTCCAGGGACCCGGTAACCGTGTCTCCACGTAGCACCTGCCCTCTCCTCGCTGCTGCCCTACCGAAGCCGACATCACCGATGTCTCACCGCAGCATCAGCACAACTCCCCGACGTCTACGACTGCCGAACTGTGAGACGGACTTTTGTTAATTCACAGAACATTACCTTCTGTAGTTTAATCTAAACTCTTCTATATTCTTTTTGTATAGACACCGTTTCTTGTTTTTTTTCCTTTCTTCATTGTACGCTCTTTAATTTATTTTTAGAAATAATGAAGGAATGTTTTTCCACGACACGGTTTCGTTGACTTTGCCACTGAAACAATTATTTCAGTGACAGTATTTAACTTTCGAACCTAACACACGACAGATTGGCGTCCGCTACGACAGGACGAAACCGTGTGGTAAAAGGGTGCATGAACTGAAGGGATTCGGAATGTCTTCGGCAGAGTTCGTAACGTTGGGTCAGCGCATGGGTCTGGAGGGCGCAGAACTAAAAGCCTGGGTGGATGAGCAGTCTGAGAAGGCACGGGCCGATAGGCAAGCAGAGCGAGAGGCTACGAAGGAACGCCTGGAGCTAGAAGAGCGAGTCCTAGCATTGCGGGTCAAATTGGCCGAGTCTGGAAACAGCCAGGAACGAGAGGCTGGTGCTCGACAAGAAAGAGGAAGACGAGGTGGCTGGGCTTTGGAACGTGGAAGGAGAGACGTGCGGGGCTGTCTGTTCGAGGCGGTTCAAGGCAGTTGGGTTCCGGACCCGAGCCAGCAGACTCGAGGGTAACCTCTTCGACCGGCAAGGACGACGCCCGCTGTACCACGTGGCCGTGGTAATGGTCTCCGGGGTGCACTTGGGCGGCTTTCCAGGGACCCGGTAACCGTGTCTCCACGTAGCACCTGCCCTCTCCTCGCTGCTGCCCTACCGAAGCCGACATCACCGATGTCTCACCGCAGCATCAGCACAACTCCCCGACGTCTACGACTGCCGAACTGTGAGACGGACTTTTGTTAATTCACAGAACATTACCTTCTGTAGTTTAATCTAAACTCTTCTATATTCTTTTTGTATAGACACCGTTTCTTGTTTTTTTTCCTTTCTTCATTGTACGCTCTTTAATTTATTTTTAGAAATAATGAAGGAATGTTTTTCCACGACACGGTTTCGTTGACTTTGCCACTGAAACAATTATTTCAGTGACAGTATTTAACTTTCGAACCTAACACACGACAGATTGGCGTCCGCTACGACAGGACGAAACCGTGTGGTAAAAGGGTGCATGAACTGAAGGGATTCGGAATGTCTTCGGCAGAGTTCGTAACGTTGGGTCAGCGCATGGGTCTGGAGGGCGCAGAACTAAAAGCCTGGGTGGATGAGCAGTCTGAGAAGGCACGGGCCGATAGGCAAGCAGAGCGAGAGGCTACGAAGGAACGCCTGGAGCTAGAAGAGCGAGTCCTAGCATTGCGGGTCAAATTGGCCGAGTCTGGAAACAGCCAGGAACGAGAGGCTGGTGCTCGACAAGAAAGAGGAAGACGAGGTGGCTGGGCTTTGGAACGTGGAAGGAGAGACGTGCGGGGCTGTCTGTTCGAGGCGGTTCAAGGCAGTTGGGTTCCGGACCCGAGCCAGCAGACTCGAGGGTAACCTCTTCGACCGGCAAGGACGACGCCCGCTGTACCACGTGGCCGTGGTAATGGTCTCCGGGGTGCACTTGGGCGGCTTTCCAGGGACCCGGTAACCGTGTCTCCACGTAGCACCTGCCCTCTCCTCGCTGCTGCCCTACCGAAGCCGACATCACCGATGTCTCACCGCAGCATCAGCACAACTCCCCGACGTCTACGACTGCCGAACTGTGAGACGGACTTTTGTTAATTCACAGAACATTACCTTCTGTAGTTTAATCTAAACTCTTCTATATTCTTTTTGTATAGACACCGTTTCTTGTTTTTTTTTCCTTTCTTCATTGTACGCTCTTTAATTTATTTTTAGAAATAATGAAGGAATGTTTTTCCACGACACGGTTTCGTTGACTTTGCCACTGAAACAATTATTTCAGTGACAGTATTTAACTTTCGAACCTAACACACGACAGATTGGCGTCCGCTACGACAGGACGAAACCGTGTGGTAAAAGGGTGCATGAACTGAAGGGATTCGGAATGTCTTCGGCAGAGTTCGTAACGTTGGGTCAGCGCATGGGTCTGGAGGGCGCAGAACTAAAAGCCTGGGTGGATGAGCAGTCTGAGAAGGCACGGGCCGATAGGCAAGCAGAGCGAGAGGCTACGAAGGAACGCCTGGAGCTAGAAGAGCGAGTCCTAGCATTGCGGGTCAAATTGGCCGAGTCTGGAAACAGCCAGGAACGAGAGGCTGGTGCTCGACAAGAAAGAGGAAGACGAGGTGGCTGGGCTTTGGAACGTGGAAGGAGAGACGTGCGGGGCTGTCTGTTCGAGGCGGTTCAAGGCAGTTGGGTTCCGGACCCGAGCCAGCAGACTCGAGGGTAACCTCTTCGACCGGCAAGGACGACGCCCGCTGTACCACGTGGCCGTGGTAATGGTCTCCGGGGTGCACTTGGGCGGCTTTCCAGGGACCCGGTAACCGTGTCTCCACGTAGCACCTGCCCTCTCCTCGCTGCTGCCCTACCGAAGCCGACATCACCGATGTCTCACCGCAGCATCAGCACAACTCCCCGACGTCTACGACTGCCGAACTGTGAGACGGACTTTTGTTAATTCACAGAACATTACCTTCTGTAGTTTAATCTAAACTCTTCTATATTCTTTTTGTATAGACACCGTTTCTTGTTTTTTTTTCCCTTCTTCATTGTACGCTCTTTAATTTATTTTTAGAAATAATGAAGGAATGTTTTTCCACCACACGGTTTCGTTGACTTTGCCACTGAAACAATTATTTCAGTGACAGTATTTAACTTTCGAACCTAACACACGACAAACACCCCCCAGCACGCCGAAGCACGACGGCGCGTACGAACGGACCTTCAAAATGGCGCGGCCATGGTGTTGCCCCCTTGCGGATCAAGGCTCAGTGCATACCCCCTATACATGTGTGTAATGTACTTAATGTGTCCTGGCATACTGCAGTACGACTAACTTGTTTAAAAGACATGCATATGTTTTATTAAGATCACTACTGGGTCCCATCAACTTAAAAGGTGCGGTTGGCACGTCTTGAACCACCCGCTAGCACTGTGGGATGTGGCGCCCATTAGTGTGGCAGTGGTGGCACTAAGTTAAAAATATATGCCTCTCACACACAACCACGCACTGACCTGATCATCAGAGCTGCAAGCTGCGTTGTCATCTTCGTAATCCTGCAGCAAGTTCTGCGATTCAAGCAGTAGCCTGTGCACATCCCTCCGACTGCACGCATCCGCGTTGTCGTTTTCCGCAGACGTGGCGCTGCCACTGCTGCCAGACATGTGATCGTCATCAGACGCACCGTCCAGGGACACGTCTTCTTCACCGTCATCCTCACTGCCCCTACTGTCACCACCTCCTTCCGATGACGATTCGTATTCTTCAAAGCAAGGCTGGTCTGATTCAGCGACAGTCGTCCTGCGCTGTCGTCGCTGTTTCCGTTTTTTACGCAGGGACCCACCGTCGCTCCACTCTGGACCGCCTTCAGAAGCGTCCTGGTCTTCTTCGAAATCTCCGTCCACGGTGGCTTGCTCTCCACTAAATGTCGGGAACACGCTGCCCTGCCTCGAGGCACGTGCTGAAACACCGGCACGGGCTCTAGTCGACACCGAAAAAGTGCCTACGGAACTGGGCTCCATCGGAGTTAACAGTCCACGGATGTGGGTCGCGCGGCGGCTTGACTACTCGGCCCGCTTGCAACGCTCGCCTGAGTCGGGGCATCAGTTTTCGGCCGAGCATCTTTCTTCGTCGCCGCTGCTGCGAGATCTTCCTCTGTTTTAGTGCACGCATTTGGTCACCTGCGGCTGGCAAAGGAAAAGAAGCTCCGTTATATCACGTCAAACGGGCAGTGTGCTCAGTAAAAAGTTCTGTCAAGTATTCACTCATCTGGCAAGGTGACTCCTGAGCTGAAGCGTACTACTCATCAAATTTCTGAGTAATATCCAATGCGAACTTTTTGAATGTTAGTATCAGTTAAATATAAGGTGCTTGAGAGGAAGTTCGAATGTATTTGCAATGCACCCTGAGAATGACATGGAAGTGAATAGCCGCTCGGTGAATCTTCATAACATCGAAAGCATCTGGATTAGGTGGCATTTTACGAACAAATGTCGGGCTAAAGCTGTTCGTGAATAACCCCAAGGTCTGTTGTCGTGTCCGCAGGCATGAATAACGCAGATACAGAGCAAGGAAACTAAGGGAATATAACGTATGTAAAAACTGTTGGCGCGTCGCACGAAGCAATCTACATTGTTAAACTATCCACTCACCAGTAAACCACGTCGCTTACTAAGTCTACAAAAGTCAACCTTGAGAAGCGCTCAAGCGCTTGGGCGTGATTCGCTTCCTTTCAACGGTTAACTATCACTTTTATATTACCGAAAGCTACATTCACAAGTTGCTAGCGGCTGTGGCTACCGCCATGTTATGGTAGCCATGTGCAACGCGTGATGACAGTATCGATGATATGAGAAACTCTATGATGATACCGAAACAGCTGCAAAAAAATCTATACATCGCAGGAAGGTTCTAAGAGATCTCTCTACCGTTAGGAACAAGAAAGGATACCTTGATTTCAGGTAACGCAAACGAAGCGTTCTTTTTTGAGCTGCACCTTTAGCTCCATAACAGTCCAGCACACCGTAGCAACCGTAGCAGCTCTAAACTGCATTTGTAAAGTGGCAACGCTGAAGCAAGATACAAAAAAAATTTTAGCAGCCGAAGACGAATGCTCGCGCCCGTGTTTGTGCGCTCCGTGGAGCGATTCCAAGGCTTCCTTATCGGGAAGTCGATGTCGCAGTTGCGCACAGCGCTCCGTCGACGCGCGTAAAAGCCGTAAGTTTGTGCCTTGCATCGCCTGCGGTTTTGCGCGCGAATTGCGTCGGGAGGGTAGCCGTGCAGCGTGCGCGATAACAGCGGTTTCGGTTTTGGCGCCAGCGCAGCGCGAGTCTTCGCGTCTCTGACGTGTAATGAAGCTGAATGCACTATTTCGGAGTGCTGCTACAACTGCCAGCTCCTGTAGTTGTCGCTGACAACCGATCGGCGGTATCCAACACGGTTGCCTCTCGATAACCGTAGTCAACTTTACCCCGTAATGTCAGCGCGCGCATTTGCGCGTCGGTTTACCTGCGCGTCTCGCTTGATGTTTTCGGTGTATTCTTTGTGCACGTTGGAACAGCTTCATTATGTGCAATAAGACTGGAGCTACTTAAGAACAAACAAAAATGGTGTGTAGCTCGTTCACTTGCATAAGTCTCCGCTCCATTTTCAATACAGCTCGATGCCGAGATCAGCGAAGCGGCGCAAAATTAATTATAGCAGCTAAGAAATCGATGAACATTTGTAGAACGCGAATGGGCCATGCACTGTAGTCAATTTTTCCCACGAAATTGCGCAATGACATGCGTATTAATTGTATGCCGCGCATGGATTTGGTGCTATAGTTGAATTACGTATCCAGTTGAATCTCTGCATATAACTACAGGTATACTACAAGTTGAGTCACATTCAGAACTCGTCTTTTGCTGGTAACATTTCAGCATACTGACCCAGACAGGCACACAGGTTAGAATAACGTGTACATGTGATACATGTACCTCAGGAAGTAATGTCTTTCTTAACATGATCTGAAAAAAAAAAAAGTGTGAGATATACTATGTGGCGCTCAGAAAGCTCTAAGGAGGTGGAGCAGCTGTCCTCTAATAATCAACCAATTTTCCAATAATAATCAACCAAGCTGGCTCAACAGAGCTACAAGAAAACTTTAGTGTCGGTTTACCATGATGCCATATACTGAAGATGCATCATAAGACTAATTAATTAGAACTAACCTTGGCTTTCTTGTCTCTTAGTTCTAATTAATGTTGTGTCTCGCAAAGAAAAATGAGCCCATAAAATTTCCCCTTCTTTCGTTCTGTCCTAAGACTAAGTTTATCGTGAGTACGAAAATATCTCAACTGATGCCTGGTGGCCTTTTATTAATTCTAGGAAGTTTCAGGATCCTGCTTGATGTAGCTTATATAAGTCCGGTCTTGAAAAGAGATGTTGAAATTGGTGCACTCAACTGTAGGTATGCCCCAGTATTAGAAGATATTGGAAAGGATATAAAGATTTGAGACAGATTCACATATTTTGTTTCTATATGTTATTAAATGCGAAGCATTTCTTTGCGTACTGCAGGCACTTTTAGCGTTTCTATCTGCGTATCTATCTAGCCACCTACGTCTGGGTGATCTCGTGATTACCCCTTTAACTTGGGGTAGACCAAAATTAGTATGTGAGAATAAGATGGTTTGACGAATATGACTCGCTGGTCATGACATGAATACTGACAATCCCGTCGCGTACGTCGTCAAACTCTTTCGGGCAAACCCTGTGGCACATACCACGGGGCGGGTATGTGCCACAGGTATGCGGGTATGTGCCGCAGGTGATTGACAGTTTAGACTACCTAGGAACGGCGAGACAAACATTGGTACTTTTAACGCCAGAGCGTTAAAAGCTGACGTCATCAGCAGCGTTGACCGGACGAATGCAAATAATAAATGTCAGGGTCCCAACAGGAATCGAACCCAAGCATTCTGCGTGGCAATCAAGCATTCTACCACAGAGCCACGCCAGGTCTCGGAACTGCTTTTCGAATAGACCCTAATGTTCGTGAAACGTCAATTGTAGTTGCAGTGCTGGCTATCCAATTTTATAAACATTACATATGTACTCCGATGATACAGCCGTCACGCCGGGTTAACATCAATTATAGTAAAGCGCCATCCACTGAAGTTGATATATGTTGCAGTGTCCAGGGCTACCATCCTGGCGAGCACAAGCGCTACATATCAGTTTACCGCTTCTGGTGTTGCTACTGCCCATGTTGCTGTTGGCATCGTTACGCAACTGTAAACAACTTGTTATGCAAAACATATGCGACTGTGGAACATATGTCTGTGCGTACAACATTTGTACATATCTTCAGCGTAATTTCGTAACGTTTCGCTCAATAAAACATTACAACACAGTCACCTTCCCTTCGCATAACATCGATTCCCAAGGTACGTGGATTCTGCCGAACTTTTACTTCTTGTCACATTTTTTTTTCTGTGCTTTGCTTATTATTGTCTCAACATTTTCAACCTATATGGCTGCCTTTGAGGAAATGCAGGGTCACTCTTTCTCATTAGATCACACCGTACAATAAATTTTTTTTTTCAATGGCAAACACTTTAACAGAACAGCAATTGCGATCAAAACCAATATAAAACGTTAATGTTTGTGTGCTTGGTCACCCATTCGTGTGTAGCTGTTGGCAAAAGTATGCGGACTGCATTGCCTGCCACGTAGTCTGCCTCTGTTCAACGCTTGTGTTGTCATCTGCTCATGCCTTCATTGTTTGCAACCATTATTGAATACGTAATAGTTCAACCAATTAGCCCAAAGTTAGCAATCATGTATAATCATGCTTTGCCTTCTGATGCAGGAAGCTCCAACGATTGTCCGGAACTGACGGAGTGGCCATGCGCGGATCCTCCCAGAGTACTCCTCAGCAAAGTGCGGGGGGCACGGAGTACCACCCGGAGGGCTACGGCGAGCACGACCAGCTGCCCATCGTGTACAACGACGCCTACAACATTTCCGTTCTACGGCCTGGAGAAGGTGCACCCCTTTGACGCTGGCAAAGTGGGGCAAGGTGTTTGCAGCGCTCAGGAGTGAGTATCCTGTGCATAGATAACTCACCATGAGTAAGCACTGGAGACAGAAGAAATTCTGACAAACTGCAGTGTAAAAAACACACGGATGGAACACAAACGATGATGACGAGCGCTGAACTTGCAACAGCTTTTATTGGAAAAAAATTGCACATGTAAATATGCTGTCTGACACAGATGTCATCAACTACACAGATGCGTAGGTACGCCATCTCTCTATCTGTAAGTTTTATGGGATGGCACGCTTACGCACCCCTCCCCCAGATAGGAAATGCGTTCTGCTTCTATGATTTCTTGGGTAATTCATGTTTTTCTCTGACCAAGGGGGAAGGGTGTGTAAGCGTTCCATCCATATAACTTGCACATAAGGAGATGGTGTACCTACACATGTGTAGTTGATGATGTCTGCGTTGGACAGCATATTTACATGTGCAATTTTTTCCACACTCTAAAAAATGATCGAGTAAAAAGGGCATCTTTTTGTCCCACAACAATAATCGTCATCTGGCTTGCTTGCGCTTCCTTTCTTGAAAACTCGGCGCTGGCCACTTACCTATCAGGAATGCTATGTCACGCTGATAACGCGCATGTCGTTCGTGACCTGAAACTGCCGGGCGCGCGGCGATAATGCAAGGAAAGGAACGCAAGATATGGCAATTATTGTTGTGGGACAAAAAGACACCCTTTTTACTTGATCATTTCTTAGAGTGCAGTGAAAGCTGTTGCAAGTTCAGCACTTGTCATCGTCGTGTGTTCCGTCCGTTAGTTTCTTTTGTGCTGCACTGCGTCAGCATTATGTACCAACAAGGCCAACTCGCCACCATGGACAAAAGAAACATGACTTGGCAAGCTATGAAAGCAAGTTATTTTTTGTAAACTTGTGCTAGGTGCAGCACAGATA
This sequence comes from Rhipicephalus appendiculatus, assembly GCA_030522465.1. Taxonomy (NCBI): domain Eukaryota; kingdom Metazoa; phylum Arthropoda; class Arachnida; order Ixodida; family Ixodidae; genus Rhipicephalus; species Rhipicephalus appendiculatus. The sequence continues at coordinate 1,079,538 of JALIZH010032965.1, forward strand.
AGATGGCAAGTTGGCTTTGTTTTTTCACGCAGTGTTACAACTTTCATAGATGACAAATGGTTAGTTTTAAGTAGTCGAAAGAATGACTCCTATTTATTACTCAAACAATGCCAACACTTCGGATATTAGACACTGGGAAGCCCAGTGAGTGTAAATGTGGATAATGGGCACACACACTAGCATTGGCATCTGTGTGTGCAGCATGCATCAGTGGGCTCTTGTGTCTGAAGCTGAGACTTCTCAATGCCTCTGTGACTCGCCTTATGGCTTCGGCCTGGTGGCAATGAATTCGAAGATATCGGCTGCACACCAGTGTGTCTGAAAAAGTCTCCATAGGATGAAATGTAGAGCTAGTTGGTATGTTAACAGCATGAACACCCTCTCTACTATTGTTCAGCGCTCATATCCCGTGCAGTCTGCTGCATCTTTTTGCACTGCATTAAACACGTTGACGTCTACTTACTCCCTTTCATTGGCGAAAGTTTTACTAAGGAGCTATGTATAAAAAGACAGTGCATAAATTGAGCTTCAGCACCGTGTATTCAACATTAAAGCATTGATCTTCAAGCCTTTCGCTCTTCGTTGGGGACATCTTGTTTAGCTGACTGTCTTTTGCAAGGTGGAAAACATACTGTTGTTTGTAACACCACCTTGTCTTTGCCTAAGTCCTCTCCACTGTGGTTCAAGCTCCAAAACCGGCAGGCCAACACTACCCATGGGAACTTGTGAGTTGCTTTGCAACATTAGCAATGAATGAAATGTGAGTGCAGAATCATAAAGCTGGACATCCTTATGAGGGATTTCTAGAGAATGCAGTCTTGCACATGTAGGCCAAAATTTAATATAATCTATGCTTTGCAGTAGAAAACAGCGCTAGAAGACGGGACGAAGAAAGGACACAAACCACGGCGCTGACTAACAACCAAATGTTCTTTATTTTACCAGTCCGCATATATATATTCCGCCACAATCTCAAGACAACAGAAAAGCAAAAAGGCGAAAAAACGATGATCAGCCTGCGCAGAGGCAATAAAAACGGTCAATCTGACAGAAATGTTATCTCCTTCAGAAGGAATGAAATCGAGGGGAGGCTAACACATGCCTCGCCCTCGTTATAGATGTGATACGCTTCAGAAATGAGACGCGCGTTCATCACAGTATTTTGATAGGAAAGTCGAATCTTTAAAAGGTGGCTTGCAACCGCAATCATTACAATGAAGAGACAGAATAAAGCACATTTGGTTGTTAGTCAGAGCCATGGTTGGTGTCCTTCCTTCGTCCCGTCTTGTAGCGCTGTTTTCTACTGCAAATCATGAACCAACCAGCCCAAATGCGTACCCTACTATAATCTATCCGCGATGATTTTTTATGGGAGAATGAATTGTAATAGTTGGTTAACAGAAAAGAAAATATAATAATAAGATAATATAATTATTTTTTTTTCTGTTCTTATTTTTTCATTCTTTTTTCGTTTTGTTTGTGTGTGTTTTTTGGAATATTAACATAATGATGGTGGGATAGCTTGCTCCAACGTAGCCAACCTTTCCATGTATTACATATATAAATAAAAACAAACACATTCTCTGTGCAGGTGCTGGTCTTCTGACCGACAGCAACTTCTACAAGCCTCACGAGGCAACTGAAGAGGAGCTGTTAATCGTGCACCCACCCTCCTACATCAGCAAGCTCAGAGTCAGTGACTGCACTTATGAGCATAATATTATGGCTTGTGAAAGTGTATGCTATACATAAGCAGTTAAGATAATGCGTTACAATTTCTTTAAAAATTTCTGGATGACCTCTCTGTTTGGCCTAAGTTAATCTCCTGACACACATAATTAACACGCTGGCTGGGAAAATATTATATTCCAGCACTGCCCAGCGACAACTAATTCATGTAAGAAATCGGTGAAGCATAACCATACGGCGAAGAGAAAATTAACTATATATGTTTCAGGTATTTGTATTGTATTATGAGGAACAGCTCTCCTACTATTTTTCGCGCGTCAGAAATAGGCAAAGCACAGGAATTTTATGTGCTTTGCCATTTCTGATATATTTTTGTCAGTGATATATTTTTGTAAGTTCAGCTCCGAACAGTTAGCAGAGATGATTTTTAGATTTTTTTTTACATTTTTGTTCTTACATGCACAAGCGCAATTTTCACCTGGTTGGCGATGTCTTGTACCTGAATGTTTTTTTTTTGGAAACATGGGAAATATGAAAGAAAGACAGCTCTCGCATGTTCTCTTCCTTTTGCCTGTGTTGTCAGTTAGTTATGTATGTATAACTTGGTGTTTTGATGTAGCCCAAGAGCGTAGTGCATTTTCCCAGTCATGTACAGATCTGACATTGTTAGTGACATGCACCTGAGACCCTGATTTTCACTTTTTATCGGGTATTCAATGCTGTTATGTTATTTCATCTGGGTTCCATGCTCAATTACGATGGGCATGGAACCCACCGATGATGTGATGCCTGCAATCACGTAGTGGAATGGCTTTCAGGGACAGCTTCTGGTTGGAAGTAAGATTGAACAATGCAGGTGGTGATGATTGACAGTTTGTGAAAATCTATAAGTTGGCTTTGCTGCAAGGATGTGGGCTAGCCAAAAACCCTTGTTCGTAGAATTCTTTTCTTGTGCTAAGTGCTTTCATCCCTCCACATTCCAGTGAATGCGGATGAGCACCACAGAGGCTTTTAAAAAATTGCCGCAATAATGTCACGCCTCACAGTTCTCTTTATGGTGTACAGAAGGAAAGGAAGAAACGAAACGAAGGAAAGGCAGGGATGAGTGTTCAATGAAAAAAATAGTTCATTTTGCTCCTGTGGTTGAGATTATTTCACTGGAAAATATTTATTTCCCATGAATATGCAGTAACATTTTTGGTAACTGTCAATTACGCTATCATTTGTGAATCAGTGGCATTTTCAAACAGGAAAGGGCGTCAACGAGGAACACATAAGCAATGCTTTACGATATATTTCTTGCAGAAAGGAGGACTGACTTGCAACATTGAAAAGGAATGTTTGTTAATTTCATGCCTGCAACCTTTTCTGTTTGCATGCAGTGGAGTGCGTATGTTGCCACGGTGACCGAGGTCCCTTTAGTGGCCATGCTTCCCAACTGTGTGGTCCAGAGACGGGTGCTACGGCCCTTTCGGTACCAGACTGCTGGCACTGTTCTGGTCAGTACCAAGTGTAGCTACCCAGTTTTTGCTGTGTGCACATTTTCGAAAGTGTTTTGTGGCTTCAGCTGCTTTTAAATATTTTGTTGATGCCTTGGCAACTAGAAACCTTGTAGCTGATAGCTGACCAGTGAATGTGAAAACTCACATTTCAGTATCTTATGGATATCTTGTTAAAAAGACTAGGTGTTTCTGATGAGCATGTCTTGCAGACGCTAGCAGAGGCACGGAGGGAGGGTTTCGCCAATGTAAGTGAGTGTAACCTTCTGGTTAGCTTACTCCCAATTTCCCTTGGTTAGCTCCTGGTTACCTTCACTTCATTTCATCTAACATGTGTAATAATGAAGTAATTAAAAAAATACGTTTGGCAAAATGCTTCCCAGGCGGCACCTTACAAGTTGCAGTGATTACCAGAATTTCTAGCGAAGCCCAGTGAGGGGCCCTTTAACAAGATGAGTTACCATCTAGCCCAACGGAGAGCTCTAGAATACTAAGAGATGTTCGTAACAACCGAGAACTACGAAGTTAGCGTCCATTGGCCAGGATTGGTATGTAAATGGTGGCGCTTCCCTGGGTAATGGGGCGGTTTTCTGTCATGGGGATTCACTGATATTCTATAGTAGTTGAATTTCATTGTTTATACTAAAAGTGGGCAATTCATCTGCTTTTAGGCACTCGTGGCGATAATGTTTTTTGGCTGATTTATTTATTCATTTATTTGCTTCAGTAATGTGGTGTGCTCCCTTCTAAATTTTCTTCCCCCCGTGACAACAAGTTTGCACTTATGATGGCAGTCACAACACGCTGCTTTCTGTCATTCGTTGTTACTACTCGTTCAAAAGATGGGTAATTTAACTGCAGCAATGAAAGTTCCATTGGGCATCCTTGGTGTTCCTGAGAACTGTGTGGTGCCTAACCATTCAAAAGCATAACAGTGAAATTTTTCAGATGAATCGGGCAGGGTCGACTACCTAGTCTCATTTCCTTTGTTAGAGTGGTTGGCTCTGACGGATTCTTTTAATTCCTTTAAGTTATCTGTTCTCTGCACGTGATGTCATCTCATTTTCTATCGTTCCGGGGAATCGTTTTGTAACTACATGTTAAACATGCATTGTACTGTTCTAACGATAACATGTTGAAGTCCATGCATAGCGACAAACCGCTCTCTCTGGGCATTTAGGGTTGTTATTTTGGTGTCCCTCTCTTTAATGCAAGTAAATAAACAAAGGAATTTGATACAGCTTTCTGATGATCCAGCTGTTAGCTTTTTCTTTAGATATATGCATCCATAGTTAAATCTCATGGATGAGCTGAATTCTTTTGAGTGAGAAAAACCACGTGAACTGTGAAGGTTGATCTTTTGTTAGTAACAGTAATGCGAAGCCAACTAACAGTGAATCCAAGAAAATGCGCTTAAAGGGGTGGTGCCACCAAATTTGTGGCTAGTGCGTTCTTTGCTGCAAGCGTTTCTTATAGCTCCAGGAAGCATGATACACGCACCAAGATTCACGTATCCTCGCTAAATAATTTAATATCGCCTTATTTATGTGGACAACTTTCGGTTTCGGTTTCTGGGCGCCAAGTTGGGCAGTGATGTAGAAGTGTAGTAGGCTTGGTCACGTGACCACACAAGGCTGTGACGCACGTCACGCTGAGTATCGTCTGCTCTCACACACATGCCACACAAGCACCAGCAAAACAAATGCACCGACAGTTGCGATGGCTGGTAACCAATGCTTTGCCGGCACGTATGTTGAGGAGGTGGTGGAGGTCACTCACATCACTACAGATCTGGTGTGACGTCACTACAACTTTCGTTGTCCTTCCTATAGACCATTTTCACGGAGAGGAGGAGCATAGCCTCGAACCGGTGCATTTTCGTCACTCTCTCTCTCCACCGGCCGTTCGGCTACCGCCGCTGGTGTGTGGGGATTGCCGTGTTTTGCATGCGCAGCGCATGAGATGTTAATGTTTTTCCTTTTTTTTTTTTTTTTTGATGCGCTAAAGCAGGTGTGCGGCTGAAAATCGAAATATCTGACGAGAACAGGTCGACAGGCTACCACGGCGCTGTGTTTGGCTGCGACAACAACTATCGAAAGCTCAAAAAGCTGGCAGCCGAGACATGCAAAGTGCACCTTGCTTCGAAATGACTTTACTTATGTCACAGGCTTCCTTCTCCGAAAAATATTTTATTATATGTGGTGTCTGTCGTTGTGGCCGTTTCTTCATTACACCAGCTTCTGATTCTGCTTGAGTGCTGGTACACTTCATCATCTGCAGCAAAAAGAAGCAATGTCAAAGCTGACGGTTAATAGAGAAAATGTTTTGCCCAGAATTCTTCTGCTGTAACATCAACATTCCCCATTTCTATGCAACAACACATGACTTACAATGCCTGCGGCTACCGAAATGTAAGCACGTGCAATTTCGAGATTATCGAATGAGCACTTTCCAAACTGCATGACAAAAAGGCCCGCATGACATAAGTGTTCTTTGGCGCAGGAACGTGCCTCTAGCGTTTCTTTGACGGCACGTCATTTCTCGACTTGTCAATTTTGCGACGATAACTGGGGCAGTTTTATGACAACCGCACCTTTCTTGTTTTTGCGGCAGCCTGAGTGTCGTGAACAATCAACCCACAATTGTTAAAGCCAGGTCGTTACCTGAACACGTGCGCTCGTCATGATGCTTCCTAAAAAAAAAAAGAAACGACAACAATGTTACCAAAAAAGCCGGCAGATCCCACGCACTGTGGGAATCGATGTAATGCGAAGCAGTCAGGAAGGAGCAAATCATGCTTTACATAATTTGCATGTCATGTTTTACATGTTAGGACCTGTCATTTATGTTTGTAATACAGTCATGTCACTCAATACCAAATTTGGTGTATCTCAAGCTAACGAAACGGCCGCGAGCACACCATGAGCGTGGCATGCAAGTCATGTCCCTCATGACATGTCATGATTTCCATATTGCCACTTGTCATTTATGTTCGTCATACTGTGGCGTCACTCAATCCCAAATTTGGTGTATATCAAGCTAACGAAATGGCTGCGAGTGCGCCATGAGCGTGGCATGCAAGTCATGTCGCTCATGACATATCATGATTTCCATATTGCCACTTGTCATTCATGTTCCTCATACAGTCATGTCACTCAATACCAAATTTGGTGTATCTCAAGCTAACGAAACGGCCGCGAGCGCGCCATGAGCGTGGCATGTAAATCAAATCATGTTGTTCATGACATGCACGTCCTTATTTGCATATTACCACCTGCCATTTATGTTCGTCATACAGTGACGTCACTCAATCCCAAATTTGGTGTATATCAAGCTAACGAAACGGCCGCGAACGCCCCATGAGCGTGGCATGTAAATCATACTTTTCATGACAATTTAGTCATGATTTTCATGATATGACCAGCCACGTATGTTCGTCATACAGTCATGTTATGCCATACGAAATTTGGTATAAATCCCATTAACGATACGGCCAGGAGAGCACAAAGTCGTAGGCGGCTAGATAGATAGATAGATAGATAGATAGCTAGATACGCTCAAACTCGCCGAAGTTCGCTAAGAAATGCTTCGCATTTAAAACAAAACGGGTGCATTTTCGGCGTATTGCCAGTGGCGGCTGCTCGCGCCGAAGTGAACTTACGCCAGGCCGTGCTTCCAGATGTGCAAGACGTTTATTTTCATTTTCTCTTTGTGTTGCTTCTACGCGGAAGTTTGAACTCATCCGTCGTACATCCGTTTCTTATCCTGCACAACAATCAGTCACAAGCTTTTGACTATGACACGAATCAACACAGGCATCGGTGTTTGTGCTGCCTTCGTTCCATAAACTTTGTATTGCGACGTTCTGAGCGAAACCAGATTATCTGCTAGCGATTATAGAGTTACGTTGAACTTAAAGAATCATGGCAAAGAAACCCGAGAGTCATTTTAATCACTAACGCGCGCACTTAAAGTGCAGTTGGACAATGGTGTACGTATTCGCTTGTCTCCATTTACGTTTCACCTATTGCTGCGAGAGTTGTCCGAAAATTTAATGATAGTGCATACTCGCAGAACCCCACAAGGCCAGCTATAACAAAACATACTAACCGATTTCCCATTTACACGTGCTGCTTAAGGAATGCATTGAAACTCTACTCACCTACTATGTCTATCGTCGGCACCGCTGCGGGAACGTCTCGTGAGTCACCGCTGCTTTCTGTTTCAGCCATTTCGATGCTGACAGCTTAGCGATTACTTACTAGCGCCTTTACACTCGCGAAGCGTGGCTGTGTTTTGACACCACCGTGGTTTTGACCGTGTAGCGCAAAGAACAGCAGTACCCTGTGAACTGAGCGCATACTCTGCATACACCGCCGCACATCCCCGCACACCAACACGGCGGTGAAACATCGCAGACACTAGATGGCGCTGCGGCGGAAAAAAATGGCAGCCTCCTTGTGAATTGGTCTATAGAGCTACGTCAGTTTTGATGCGCTAGCGATGGGTCGCGGTCGGGAGAATGAGCATTTAGGTACACATTGGAAGTGAATTAAAATATACTCTAAACGTTTGCTTTGTCCGACCCTTCGTGTGGAGTGTCCTTGCATACAGAGGAAACCCACAAGAAGCTTGTTATAGCCTCAAAATTTTATGGCACCACCCCTTTAAGAAGCGCTTTCGTCCACTTTATTGTATGCAATCTTAACTTGACTCTTTCGAACAGCTTTTGAATAGATCAAGAGGGCCAATACATTTAAAAAAGCATGTACAGTATACTCCCAGATTGAAACGCAAAAGGGCTAAGTGATGTACAGGGGTGGTCAAAAGTTTCCAGGCCGCTCCACTCAGCCGAGGAGCAGCAAATCACTGCTATCGGGGGGGCTGCCATCGCAGTCACACCTTGGCGCACGCTGGCGTCGAGCGTGTGCATGGAAGGGGTGTGCATCCCTCACCCTTTGTTGCTCTCTGATGAGAAAGCGAGAAATAAACATGGTGCGTCATTTTCCCTCACTGTTCGCTCTTTGAATTTTACTACTGTGCACTGCTGCTCGTTCCACTAAGATGTTCCAATCAGCCCCAACACAAGCACTTCTGAATACATTTCGGGCTCCGACCGTGCTCGCATGCAGTGAATTGGCCCGCGCGAATGGCTGGGAGAGCCACCGCAGTGCCAATGGAAAGTTAAACGCACGATATTGTTCTCTAGGAAGCCGAAAATTAATGTAATATATGCGGCGTTTACCTAAATGTGGCCTCAAGCATGATGCGTCAGTTTTCGGAGCACTGCCACCTCCCTACATGCTGCACGGTAGCAAAATTTGGAGAGCGAACAGTGAGGAAACATGACGCACTCATTATTCCTCGCTTTCTTATCAAGGAGAGCAAGAAAGGGAGAAGGATGCCCCCCCCCCTCCACGCACACGCTTGATGCCAGCTTGTGCCAAGGCGTGATTGAGATGGCAGCACCCCGATAACAGCGAGCTGCTGCTCCTTGGCCGGGCAGTGCGGCCTGGGAACTTTTGACCACCCCTGTACATACTTTAATTTCCAGTGTCTACAGTACGCAGCATATCGGCATAATTATTTTGACTCGAACACTTGCATCTAAGCCAACATTACCTTTAGCCGCCAGATTTCCAGTCATACGGTGCGGTTATCACGAGCTACTGCTCATAGCAGTCGTTATACTTTAAAAAAAAATGGTATCGCGTTTCAATTTGTGAGTTACTGTGCTCTACCTGTTAAAAGTTTGCGAGTTGAAGAGTCGCTAGATGAAGACGAGTATGAATTGCAGGCTGCACGACTTGCCCTAGATCATGGCTGGGCAATCCACCTGGGCGGCGGATTTCACCACGCGAGTGCCACCCGAGGCGGCGGCTTCTGCTGCTACGCTGACATCACCCTGGCCGTGCGCGAGCTGCGACGACAAGGCAAGATCAAGCATGTCATCGTGGTCGATTTGGACGCGCATCAGGTGCGTCTTGCCCGACGAGACGTCAAAAGTGCATTGGTCGAACCCTTGGGTGCACCGGTGTTCCTTTGACAAATTTAACATGTCTTGTTTTAGTGCACCACAGTAGCAGGCTTTAAGTTCAAATGCTATTTTATTGGTGGTGCGTTGCTAAACTAGTACGTATTTGTGCAATGCTCACAAAACGCAATGCAGCATTAAAAGAAGAGTGTGTAGAACACACGTAAATGTGCACACTGGGTTTCTTTACTGCCATTTTGCAAGCACTCACACAAATCTGGAAATGTATACGTATCAACTTACTTTGTATCAACTTACTTCTTAATAGCTGAACGTTTCACTAACTTCTTCCAAATCTGGAAATTCAAACAAAAATTCTGACTTACACTAATTTATGATTAATTAGGAAGACGTCTTCCTCTGGCATCTTTATTTCTGTCACTGTACGTTGTCAACACTTAGCAATCAACATTGAAGTCCTCTGAGTGAAAACTCACAAGTGGTTCTTGAATTTCTCGATAATTCAAGAAACGTCTGGGCCTTTTGTGCTAGTCTCATAGGTTGGAAAACAAGCGACGAAATGCAACATGGACGTTTGATATACAGTTGATAAGCTTTGTCGTGCCAATCTGTATAGTGCAAAAACAAAACCTACTATCATACCTATGTTAGAGTTTAAACAACTTCTTAAGGAGTGGTGTATCCAGTCTACAAAGGTTTCATGCATTAATGATATATGCCTAGTGCTGCCAGGTGTGCGTACCCTCAGCTGGACGACATTAGTTATGCACAGCACAAATGACACGACTCATTATGATTTAAACTCACTTACCAATCTGTGCTCGAATTAGTTTTGATGACTCAATCAAGCGCAAGTCAGAGGACGAGTGAGGCCAAAGCGAATCATAGTGGTTGTGAGTCTCAGTTTGTGTAGCTAAAAAAATTCACCGTGTGAGTGGATGTTTGTACAGAAGAATCTCCTTAACTTGAACCTCAAGGGATCGGGAAAATGCATTCGGATTAACGAGAGTTCCACTTAACAATAAAGGCATGGAGATTTGCCACATTGTCTTTCATGCACCCTGTCAGCTCTGTTATGTATGTTAAACATAAAAAAGTGAATGTAAATGGCTGTGATCACAAGTGAATGTATCAGTTAACTTGTTTAGGTTTCAAGGAGGTTCAGGGATATTTGAAAAATGAAGCGAGGTCTTACTGCTCCAACTGGTGGCCATATAATGCACAGTTGTACAGGAGGAGTCTTTGTAACAGTTTATTAGAGATGGCTCTCTAAATGGAAGGCAAGAGTTGCTAGAGTATACTTTAGATTATCTGTATTGTAGGAAAAATATTTTTTACAGTTTTCTTTGGTGGCTCCATTTACAAAAAGTTGCGAAAACTGGTTCTGACTAATACTGGTGTCACATGGGCATTTTTTATAACGATTAGGGCCGATCCGGATCGGATTTCTTGATCGTGATCAACAATCGTCGCTCCTATGTAGTCCAACCTAATCCGGATCAAGTTTGGCACAAACATCAGTCAAACTGCGATTAGGCAGCTAGGTCGTGATGCGCAGATCACGATTGTCTTGATGTCGGTTGGGCCTGATCGCGATTAAAAGGGTCCGTATAGCAGCACCTGGCCGAGCCCAATCAGAATTGGACGCCATTATGATCAAAATTACCTGTGTTACACCGGTGTAACAAAAGTTATTTTCCATTACCGAAATACAAAACAACCAATTAAAATACAGTAGAACCTTGTTGATACATTCCCGCTTAATACGATTTCCCGGCTCCTACGCTCGCAATCACGAATATTAAATTAACCCGATTCGGGTCGTATGATTCGGATCGTACGTTTTCCCGGATCGTACGTTTATTTTCTGCGTTTTATTCAGAAACGTATCAACGAGGTTCTACTGTACTATGGTCCCATTTAAGCTGTTTGTTGAGATTCTACCATATTGTCTTTACTGTGCTGACCTGTGAACAGCTGTGCTCCCATGTACTAACATGATCAATCAATTTTTTTTCTAGCAGTAAAAGTGGTTGCAATTCAAATGCACTTTTTTTTAATAGTCAATTATTAGCTACAGAAGAACTGACATTTGGGCGAATTGGATTGTGTTAATCATGATGAGTGGTTTTCAGCACAAATCGACGAAGACACAGGAAAAGCGCTGGTGTTCGTATCCCTCTTTTTCCTGTGTCTTCGTCGATTTGCACTGAAAACCCCTCATCATAATTATTAGCTATGTTATTCATCTCTATTAGTTGTTAAACAATACATTAGAAGCTTAGCCAACTGATTTATGCTTGTGAAATATCTTATAAGATGGGTAAATGGAATCTACAGTAATGTAAAAGCAATCAATTAATGTAAACTCTTTGTAACTGCTAAATTACCCTAGTGAAGCTGTAAGTGATAGATTACGTCAGTTACCTTTAGGTTTCTGAGTAACACAAGTGCACAGATGAACCAATCGACGTCTACTGGATTTGCAGCTTGAGCTGACGATTGCCACTCGCTTCTGAAACTTGTGGTGCAGGGCAATGGATATGAACGTGACTTTCTGGGTGACCCAGATGTGTACATAATGGACGTCTACAACAGAGCGATCTACCCGAATGACGAGTACGCCAAAGGTATGCAAGAGCGCTCAGCCGTAAGGTTTTCAGCTTGGCACTACAGAGACTAGACTGGGCAGTGGGACGGGGGGGGAATCAAAATGTTATACTAAAAGTGGGCAGTGGGAGGGGGGGGGAATCAAAATGTCATACTAAAAAAAAACCAAATTTTTTTAGTATGACTGGATGCGCAATTGCTCGCGATAAGCACGTTATGTGGGGACGAATCCGGTCTATAAAGACAATGTTGGCTGTGATCTACACGTTCGAGTTGAAATTAGCCGATATGACCCGAACTGAAGATGATGGAAATAAAAGTATGTGCGTTACTTAGCCCTAAATTGTCCTGTTTCAATCCGTGTGTACTGTACACTTATAATCAATATGGGATGAAAACAAGGTATTTTTGTGATGGATGTGGCTTCAACTAGTTCTGGCTTAGTGGGTGGAATTGAAACACTTGTCTTTTGCTACAAATATCTTGGTAATTGTAGTGTAGATTTGTTGATAGATTTGTAGTCATTTACAGTTACGTTGACAGCTAGCCATTGCATGCTATAATTAGAATACTTGTTTGGTCATTTCAGCCATGAAGAATTCTGAAAGGGTAGCTGTTTGGCAGGATGAATGCATTAAAATCTGGGACAGCAAAGTCTTACTTTCTGCATGATCAGTATACGATGTGGTGTGCATGTCTGTGTATTGGATTTCCTATCATGTTGTGATGCTTAACCTTGTCATGGCATTGGTTTTCGCGAATGCATTCGAAATGCCCATTGCAGGGGCCATTCGTCGCAAGGTTGAGCTGCGGCCAGGCACATCGGACGAGGCGTACTTAAAGCTGGTGGATGAGTGAGTGACTGAGGCATATGCCACGTGCTTCGTCCAATGCATGATATTTGATTGTTCTTTCATGCTCACTCTCACTTGTGTTTAGATCAAGTCGCCTTGATCACCACTTAAAGGGGCCCTGCAACACTTTTCCAAGTAGCCATGGAATGGATTCACTAAAGGAGCTTATTGTCTCACGAATTCACCGCCGCAAAAATTTTTGGAATCCGTTGGGACGCGTGTACGCGCGGGAGAAGAAGACACGACCGCGCGGCGTGGATCCCAAACATCAACTGTCTATTCAGGTTCTCTGGAGGTTCCGGAGAGCAGCGGAGGGTGGCGCTGCCTGGCGGCTTGGCTTGGCTTGGCTGCCGCCACAGCACTCCCCCCTAGTGAGTTGCCGAACGGAGTTAAAGGTCCAGGCGAGTGGGTGCTCTTGATAGCCGCCCACTGTGCGTCAGCCGGGAGGGCACCTCGTGGACTTGGGCTGGCATTGAAGCTGGGGGTCCTGGCGATGATTCCCTTAGTGGAGGCAACACGGCGTCGTCACGGTCCATGTGTGCTGGCTTGATGCGGTCCAACGACACGACCTCCTCACGGCCGTTTCTCTTGATTGTGAATTGCTTGTTGCCACGGCGGAGGACTTGAAACGGCCCATCATAGGGTGGCTGAAGAGGTCGCCGAACCGCGTCGTGTCGTACAAACACATATGGGCACGATGTGAGCTGTGGGTCGACGTGCACCACACGCGACCCTGGGGGCCGCGGAGGTACCGCGCGCAGTTTGCTCATGACGTTGCGTAGGCGAAGTGCATAGTCGCTGCAAGCTATGGATGCCTCCTCTGAGCCGCGCGCAAAGAGCTCTCCCGGCAGCCTGAGTGTCGTGCCGTAGACCAGCTCAGCGGCGCTGCAGCCAATGTCCTCTTTCAAGGTGGACCTTATACCCAAAAGAACGAGTGGGAGGGCCTCCACCCAGTTGTGTTCCTCGGTTGCCGTGAGCGCAGCCTTCAGCTGGCGGTGAAAGCGCTCCACCATGCCGTTGCTCATGGGGTGGTACGCTGTCGTGCGTATGCGTGAGGTGCCCATGAGCTGACTGATGGCAGTGAAAAGGGCTGATTCGAATTGTCGGCCGCGGTCTGTTGTTATCGTGGAGGGCACACCGAAACGAGCTACCCAGTGGTACAGGAAAGCACTCGCAACCGTCTCGGCAGTGATGTCCGCGATAGGGATGGCCTCCGCCCAGCGGGTGAACCTGTCGACACAGGTCAGCAGGTAGGCCTTTCCGTGGCAGGGTGGCAGTGGGCCGACGATGTCCAGGTGGACATGATCAAAGCGAGAATCCGGAGTGGGGAGTGTTCCCAGTGCTGTCGAGGTATGGCGTTGTATCTTAGAGCGCTGGCAAGCTACACATTCGCGTGCCCAGCGTCGGACGTCCCGATTTACGCCCGGCCAGACAAATCTTGCCGTCACCAGTCTTTGGGTGGCTCTAATCCCCGGATGAGACAGTCTGTGCAAGGACTCGAACACATGGCGACGGAGGCTCGCGGGCACGAACGGGCGAGTTCTACTGACGGTTGTGTCACAGCAAACCTTGTCCTCGGATCCGGGAACCGGGATCCACTCAAGATTCAGGGCAGTGGTCGCGGTCAACAGGTGTTTCAGTTCGTCATCTTCACGTTGAGCGGCTGCCAAAGCGGGAAGATCAACCTGTAGTGTGGGCATGATGGCGTTCACAGGATTCCGTGAGAGGGCGTCCGCTACCTCGTTGTCGCCGCCTTTGACGTGGCGGATATCAGTCGTGAACTCTGATATATAGGACATTTGGCGCCGTTCACGTGCTGTGTGCGTTCCACCGTCGGAGCTTAGCGAGCGCAATGCATAAGTAAGCGGCTTGTGGTCGGTGAGGACGAAAAACTCTACACCTTCCAGGAAATGGCGAAAATGTCGTATGGCAGCGTACACGGCCAGCAGTTCTCTCCCGAAGGTGCTGTAGCGGCGCTCGGTAGGTGTTAGCTTCCTCGAAAAGAAGGAAATCGGGCGCCAGATTCCCCCCAACGAGCTGCTGTAATACAGCCCCAACGGCTGTATCGGAGGCATCTACCATTACGCTCTGCGGGACACCGGACCTGGGGTATTCAAGCAGTGCGGCGTTTGCCAAAGCGTCCTTGACCTCGCAGAAGGCTTCTTTTGCTTCTTGAGACCAGGAGAGGGTGTCCGAGCCATTTCGTGAAGTGGCCAGCAGGTCGTGAAGAGGTTGAAGGATATGGGCGCAGCGGGGAATGAAACGGCGGTAGAAGTTTACCAAACCCAGAAATTCCCGAAGCTGGCGCTTGGCGGTCGGCTGCGGAAATCCTTGCACGGCTTCAACCTTGTTGGGTTGAGGAAGAACTCCTGAGGCGGAGATGACGTGTCCAAGAAACGCAGAGTTGTCGCACACCAAGCTCGCATTTGGCCATGTTCACGACCACGCCATGTTCCACTAAGCGCTGGAAGACGATGCGCAGATGATTCACGTGCTCTTCCGGAGTGCTGCTGGCGACTAGCAAGTCGTCAAGATAGGCGTGGCAGAAGCTGAGGCCGCGTATAGCACCGTCCATGAACCGCTGGAATGTCTGACCCGCGTTTCGGAGTCCGAATGGCATTCGGAGGAATTCGAAAAGTCCGAAAGGCGTTGCGATGGCGGTCTTCGGGACGTCCTCCGGGGGCAACGGGAATCTGATGGTATGCCCGCACCAGGTCGATCTTCGAGAAGATAGTGGCACCGTGAAGCCTCGTCGTGACATCGTGTATGTGCGGTACCGGGTATCTGTCTGGAGTCGTTACCTGGTTCAGCGCCCTATAGTCCCCGCATGGTCGCCAGTCTCCCGGCGTTGACTTTGGCACCATATGAAGTGGAGATGCCCAGGCGCTCGACGAGGGTCTGATGATCCCTAGCTCCATCATGTGTTCAAATTCCTGTCGTGCGACCTTCAACTTCTCTGGAGGCAAACGGCGAGGCCGCGCGTGCACGGGTGGGCCGCTGGTGGCGATGTAATGGCGTACCTCGTGCTTCACCGCGGCGCTGGCTGGCGGCTGCCTCGTCAACTCGGGAAAATCCTGCAGAATGCGAGTAAAACGTTCTGCACCGGACGGCCCGAGCAGAGTGGGGCTCAGCGGAGGGTGGTGCGAGGGATTGCCTTGCACAGTTGCCTGCGACACGGGATCGTGAAGGCGGCGGTTGCGCACGTCGACGAGAAGGCCGAAATGCCGAAGAAAGTCCGCACCCAAGATGGCGAACTTCACTGCCGCCACGATGAAAATCCACCGGAACGTTCTGTTCAAGCCTAAATCGAGTGGCAGCGAGCGATGTCCGTAGGTGGCGATGGTTGTGTTGTTGACCGCCTGAAGCGGGGACGCACTGGGGACACGGCGATCGGTGGACCCAACCGGCAGCACGCTCACCTCAGCGCCGGTGTCCACGAGGAATCGAAGGCCACTGTCGCGGTCGGTGAGGAAAAACACTGATGGACGACGTTCGGGGGCCTCTGCGACACTGGTCGTCCTCAGTGCCGGCCGCTCCCGTTTCCCGCATAGTCGCACGGAGGAATGCATTTGCGAGCAGCATTGCCATGCTTCCTGTGATACCAGCAGATTCTCTGTTGCACTGCTGGGCGCTGGCGCTCCTCGGGAGTGCTGCGGGCCTGCATCGCTGCGACGGTATCGGCGAGGCGGGATATCTGCTCCCGGATGTCATGCAGCGTGGTCGTGGGCGCGCCGCCGGCGATGTCTGGCTGTAGCGCCGCGACGGACGGCGGAGCGACCGCCAGCACCGAGTCCGCGAGCTCGGCGAGTTGAGACAGGCGTTTGTCGGCAGCCGAGGCGAGGACCATGCGCACGTTGACCGGAAGTCGCTGTAGGAACAGCTCGCGAAGCAGTCTGCTGTCGGCATCGGTGGTGGCTGCGCCGGCCGTGTGCAACAGCTGCCTCATGTGGCGCAACAATTGGCTGGGCGTCCGGTCCCCGAGCTCGGTGTCGTGCAGTAGCTGCTGCAGTCGCTGAGGCTCCGACGGCGTGAGACGGCTGATGAGCAGCTGTCTGAGCGCTGTGTACGCGTTCTCTGCAGGTGGAGCGACCAGCAGATCGCGTATCTCGCTCGCTATTGCCGGTGGGAGGCTGGCGACCACGTGGTGGTACTTTGTTAGCTCAGCGGCAATACGACGAGCGGTGAATTGGGACTCCACCTGCAGGAACCACAGCTGCGGGTCCGCTGTCCAAAACGGCGGGAGCCTGATGTCGACGGCGGAGATGGCCGGTGCGTCAGGGGGAGTCTCCATGGCGTCGATCGCTTGAAAAAAAAAGGCGGTAAGCCTCGTCCGGGTCACCACTGTTGGGACGCGTGTACGCGCGGGAGAAGAAGACACGACCGCGCGGCGTGGATCCCAAACATCAACTGTCTATTCAGGTTCTCTGGAGGTTCCGGAGAGCAGCGGAGGGTGGCGCTGCCTGGCGGCTTGGCTTGGCTTGGCTGCCGCCACAGTCCAGTAGGAGTGGAGTTACAAAGATTTCTTGCACGCTGCAATTGCATTCTCTCTTCTCTCGTCTCGTCGAAAGCGCTGGAAGCTAAGCAGGGAGGGATGGCACGGGGAAAGAAAATACGTCACACACGCCTCGTGATCTTGAGCGCTTTTTCTCTTATTTTTTTCTTCGAATAAGCGAATTTTCATTGCGATCGCGTGCGAAACGCGTGGACAAGTCGCGGCCTCCCGCGGCGGCCTCTGTAACTACCGAGCGTGCCATGCTCAAATCAGCCAATGTCTGATACGAGTGATACGAGTGTCGGTGACGAGTGATTTTTGAGTACGCAACATCATTTGTCGAGAGAAGAGAAAGCAATTTCTGGCAGACTTTGAGAATTTATTGTGAATTCCACGCCGCGTGCTGCGCTATAATATTTGGCTCGTGTGTTCTCGAGAGCCTGGACTACCGATCGGCAGTGTTTTCTGAGCATGCTCAAAAAGTGTTGCAGGGCCCCTTTAAGGAGTAATAGCGACATTAGCGACATGGGTGGTGGTTACTTCATAGCTTACGATGATCTCGCCTTGTACTCGTTTTACTGCTTCCATAGGCATTTCGCTGCTCTGCTTGTCACCCTCTGTGTTGCTTACACGGTATAACAAACAGTGCTTTCTGTTTTTCAAAACATAAATGTTTGTGCAGGCTTGTCGCTCCATTAGCCTTTCTTTTATACGTCATGTTATCTGCACTATAAACACTGTCAAGTTCCTAATGCATGCAATATGGGTAATTCGATAGGTAAAATATTTTATATGTCGAAAGTAGAATCAAGAGGATCACACAATGGTTTGATATGCACAGTAATTCGTTATAGGGAGGTTCGATATATGCGGGTTCGACTGTACTATACGCTGTTGCATCGAGAAAAGAGGTTCGTACTTGCAAACATTCCAAACATTTTGATTTTCTTTCTTTGCATGTGCAGCCACTTGCAGATGTCTCTGGCCGAGTTTGATGCCGACCTGATTGTCTACAATGCCGGCACGGACATCCTCAGTGGCGACATGCTTGGCCATCTCAACATATCGGAGAAGGTATGCACAAAGTGCTAGGGTCAAGAGAATTACGCGACACTGTGACTACTGTATTTACTCGAACATAAGCTGGCCCCGATTCCAGGTGAACCCCACAAGGTCCAAAGTCAGAGAAAAAAAACTTACCTCAAACGTAGGCCGAGAGGAAAATGAAAAAAAGCCTACAGCATGCAGAAAACTCAAACAGCACTTACAGTGGAAGTCGGATATATATCAAGCTGCAAAGAAGATCGCGGAATAGCTTGATGTGGCAGTAGAGTAGATGACTCGTTCAGCTTTCCCCAGTGTGTATGTGTGTGTGTATTTGCAAAGCAGTTTCTAATGAACCAAAAACTGACACCACTTCTCTGAAACCCGGCACCTGCTGCAGCGTGGCGCTGTTTGTTTCAAGTGAATTGTGTGCATACTGTCATCTACTATATGCTCACACTATCACTGCACCAGGGACTCTATTACACGTGCATTTGCCATGCGAGCATCTGTGCAGTGATGTTTTCTTGGACACAAGCCACCAACTTCTAACAGCAGGTGAATGTTGCATGCATCATGTTGGGCAAGCGTGGTGACGGCTGTGCTTTCTTGCGCAGTTTAGGTGGGTTTAGCTGTTCTGTGGCGGCACGGCGCATTTGTGTTGTCACTAGAGCTGTGCAAATACCAAAATTTTGGGTGCGAAGCGAATTCGAATGTTGAAGTGTGAGTGCGAATCAAATCGAATATTTTTCGAATTTTTCTAGAATATTTCTAGAATATTTTTCCAATACATCAAAGCAAAATTTCAGAAAAAAAAGTTGGAGAGGATTCCTAAGCATATGCTTATGAGATAGCAACATTAAAGTGTTTCTTTTCGCTAGGTTGATGAAGCGTTGGCGGGGTGGTGTTTCATTGTTGTCTTATCAAGAATGAGGCAATGCAGAGGCCGAATTGTATTTATGGACATGATTTGGTGCAACCAAAGTGTTGCCGACAACACTTTACATGTGAAAGGCAAAGATCTTATTTCCTCAGCCTCTTTTCCTCTTTCAACTTCTGTGGAAGCCCAACTGATGTGGCGAACAAGGATGCGCTCCCTTCAAGTCCGGAGTTCCAAATCTGCCTCGTAGACCAGGCCTGTAGCCAGAAATTTCTTCGGAGGGGGGACGGTGGGGGGGGGCCCACCTGTTGAAAACCTTGAAAACCCCCTATTTTCATTATTTTTTCTCAGTAAAACACCCCTTCAATCCGAATTTCGGGGGGGCCCGGGCCCCTTGGGCCCCCCTCTTGCTACGGGCCTGTTGTAGACATCAATATATAAGAACATCTGAAATTTTGGATGCTAAAAATCTTTGGCGTTCAATTTTTCGAACTTCCTGCCCAAATTTCAGGTCCAAAACAGCATTAATTGAGCCCCCCACCTCTGCCACATCTATCATCTCCATGTTGAAACCAGCGTCTTCTTGAGTCAATACATTTGCAACCATAGCGGAGCTTGAAAGGCAGCTTTACCGCAATACGAGAATGTGATGAGGTGAAGCATAATGAAAATCTGAAGGGGTGACTTCCAATCGGACATTGACTCTATTTGTCTTTGGGAAGTTCGAATAGTAAAATTCCAGTGCGAATCGAATCGTATAGCAAACACTATTTGAAAAATATTCGAAATTTTGAATATTCGCACACCCATAGTTGTCACCTATTAGAAGCTTGCAGCAGGTTAAGCATTGGTGCTATGCCACACGCGCTGCTGAACATAGTTGAAAATGCTTAGTAAATAGGACTGTCAGCGAACGCCCTCACTCACACGTTTGTCAGTGACTGCTATCGCGTTTCTGACATCGCCACATGCGCCGAAGTCATAATCATTGGCCGGCCGGCATCTCCAAAACAAAATACGAAATGTATTTTGTGGTACAGTGTGGCGCAATCCACACAACTTGTGGGGTGCAGTTTGAAACAGCAGTCACACGAGCCACAATGGCGTGAGCGATCCACGGTTATTATGTTGGTTGAAACAATCACTGGCTTTGCTTTTTTTTTTTTTTTAAATCCTCAAATGTAAGTTGACCCTAGAGTTTGGTACATGAGTATTTGAAGAAAAACATGGTTGATCCCTCCATCATAGAAATCGGATATAACATGAAAGTAAAACGTGTCCTTACAGAAGTAGTCGAATGTTTACTGCACATTGATATAAGAGAGCTTGCACAATGTCTATTGGTGTTTGGTAGCTATAGCACCATTTAATGTGGAATGCATGCACATTGACGCTTGGTGGTACACCTTTATCCCAATGACTAACCATGATCAATGATTAAACAAACCCTTGTGGTTGCTGTAGTAGTTAACAGTGAGAGCATAATCAGAAAAAGTGGTGTGACGGTCAGAAGAGCGTCGCTGATTGAACGCAGAACTTGGGCTGAGGTCGCTATCCCGAGGCATGTTAAAAGTGATTGAACATGAAACGCAACACACGTCTTGTCTCCCCTGCAGCCCGGCTGCGATTTTTCTTGGGGCAAGTGTAATTGGGAAACGCGGTGTGTAGCTACAGCCAGGTGAGGCAGCATCGCAGAGCTATTTTTCGGTATGGATGAATGCTATGATCGAGGCGAATGACGAAATTGCACTGCTGCTATTGAAAACCCGCCTGAACAGGACAGACGCGTAACCATTACGTGTTGGAGGAGCTAATCACGGAGGCCACGGCCATGATGTATAACTTCACTTTATCGCACCTAGAGGACGACACTACCCTGCCGACCAAGAGCACTGTGAGAGGAAAGTGTGAGATATAAAAGGCGTGTTTGTAAAGCCTCCAGAGTGTGTGACCATTGCGCAGTGGATTGCATGCCGGGCATCTGTTCCCACGGACTGAGAGGATGTGGGTTCGACTCCCATTGGTGGAACTTTTTTTCTTTGCCGTGTGATCTTGTACATATTTTCGATGTCATTTCCGTGATGGAAATACGTCACTGAAGTCTTGGTGGACGCTGGCATAAAACATTTTCGTGTTTAAAAAAAAACTATCGGCCTACATTCGAGTAAATACGATATATTCAGCGCACACAAGAAATAGGCTACTAAACACACACACGTTTTTTTTATGTGTGTGTTTACGTGGATAAGCTTATTGGCATATAATTAAAATAGTAGCAACAAGCGTCGCTGACACTATGCTTGTGTTGTTGCACACAAATTCTGAACAATTGCTAGCATGTCGACAGCTTTGCAAGCTCTTTAGCTGAAAGCGAAGCAATATTGCAAATGCCTACATTGCGTGCATTGCCAAGCATTTGATTCCATTCTCATCATCACACAAGAATTGAACGCCTAGCTGCAGCCAAGCTCACTTATAATGATCCCATTTGTAATGAACACTGAGTTATTATCAACGAAGATAGCATGATGGTCATAATATCTTTGCAGTCGATGGCAGCGCATCTGAGATAGATGCTCAAGTAGAATTCACATCCTGTGTTGTCGAGGTTTTCAGGTAAAACAAGGAAGTACAGCCAGGAACAAAAGTCTCCAAAATGCAGGCTATAATTTCTGTTCTGTTAATGCATGGCCCATTCAATTTAATGGATAACTGCGTTCGTTGCAAACATAGTTCTTCAATGTATACGAGTTGTGAAACTCCCCATAGGCCCCATGTATACGAACTTGCCATTGGCCGAAATCACGGAGGTCTGCCGATTGCCATGTCATCTGCTGACCAAAATATAAACTAATAAACGCTCGCGACAACGCCAGCGCTGCATGCAGCGTTGAGCAGCTTGCGAGAAGCGCATGCAGGGGCAGTGCTGTGGCGATCGTGTGTTTTAAATTCTGCTCCCAGATGGTGCTACAATCTGCAGGCCCTGCAATATCGACCATGGTCATGTCTGGGTTTTGGAACGCAGTTTCGCATTTGGTATGATTGAAGAAATGTGGTCGCAAAGACTACAACTGGCTGAAACTTTTAATTAGTAGGCTATGTTCTAAAGCGAAGCAAGAGGTTAGATTTTTTTGCAAATATCATGTCCTAAGCGCTTTGTTGCCGTTCATTTTATAGCATCTTCAACAAAAATCGCGTGGTTGTGTACCGAAGCGCCCGGCCGCTGATGATTGGATGAAACAGTGCAACAGGGCGCCCTGGTGTGGACCGGTGCTGTTTGTCAGAGATGTCATTAGTCTCCCATGGTGACATTACATCTCTTTGCACAGCTTCAATTAAGGTGGCTTGGATGGAAGTTTATCATATACGATTTTCACTAGGCTGAATTTCTGTTTGGGCAGGTAAGTCTGGAACTGCGGAGCTTGAAAGCAATGACCACCTGCTCTACAAATCTTTGGCATCTAGTGCACGGTTGAAGTGAATTTTAACACTATATTGTCATATACACATAGTCGTATAGTTGTTGGTGTTGGCACCATTGCCCACATCGACAGTCATGCACATACGAGAGAACTTATCTGTGAGGCTCAACGTTTTGTGAGCGATGGATCAGATGGTGATATACTACATTTCAGCACATTAAGCATGGTTAAGCACGTCGTGCCTCCAAAGTGGCCACTGTGTATTGAAGCCCTCAGTAATGAGCACAATTCTCTGCTTTGAACAAATTGGAAATGGTTTTTATTGGGTCATCAATGAAGGAGCCATGCGAAGTTATCATATTTTTTTGGACAACAATAAAATGTTTTTGTTTTCTATTTTGCTGACTTATTCTTCTTGTGTGTCCACTAATTATTAATGCTTGTCTATAGTTAGCGCATCTTGAATGGCAGCAATGTTGGTTGCAAGTATCTACACTATGCATACCCTTCATTTAATTTTAAAGAAATGACTTTACCGTTTAATGCTTAGGGTGTTGGTGTATTGTGGAAATCAAATTTCGAGCAAATAGAAAAAATTCAGGAGCCCTTGCCCTATTGGGAAAAATGGGGGGTAAGCGAAACTTTGTGCCTGCATGTATGACGTACTACTATTCTTTCTCTCCTTCTACACTCAAAGGTCTTTATAACAAAGTTGCATCTTACATGAAAATAAGTTCATTATAGCCGAAAATTCGTTATAAAGGTAAATTCCTAACACTGTATCTATTGCAAGACTATTCTTCATTTACCGTACTTCGTTATAATCGATAATTCGTTATATCTGGGTTTGTTATATCGAGGTTTGAGCGTATTGCATTGCACAATGCTCTGTCCTATTTCCTTCGCCCATGCCAGAAATTGAGCCATCATCTGCACGCTTATCAGCGCAACACTTCATTTGGTACAAGCAACAACAATGATCGTGCGTTCATATCCAGGCAACACAGAAATATAGCACCGTCAAATAACAAGTAGCCTCGCTAAGAAATGAGATTACTACATCAAAAACAGCTGATTGCAAACAAGCCCACAAGCCAGAGCTTTAATGATTGAAAAATGGCGCATGCAAATACGCATGTGACCAGTGCACCTTCAAAGGCCACATATCTGTGCCCCCGCCGGCACCTGGTTTGTCGTGCACAGTGCCACCACCGAAATCTGTGTTATAAAAACATCACTCAATTGAACAAAAAAAGAAACCCTTCCTTGACTTCATTGTAATAAAGCAACAATTTGTGGGAAAGGTAATGCCACTTCAAAACATATCTCAGAAAAAAGAAAAGCATACATTGCTTATTCAGATAACATGATATATTTATTGAATAGTAAAAGCACTAACATCATTTTCACCAGGCTAAAAGGTTCTAGAACAATGTGGCGTTGGGTTAATTAGTGATCTCTGCAGAATAGAACCTATTGGCTATGGAAGGGGCACCACAAATTAAGAAGGAAACAATGAAGCAAATCAGTCGTTTCTTCTTTCTTGCTCTCGTTTGCTCTCGTTTGTTTTGGCACCTCTTTCATGCCCAACTGAAAATTCAGTTCTGGAGCAATTTCTGACTAACAATGAGCTGAAGGGACATTCCTTTAAATTCGGATGTGACAGGGTAGTTAGTGCCATCTCGTAGAGGCAATATTTAGGTTAAAATGCTGGTTGATGCACTGCAATGGTCAATTTCGTAAAAGGAGAATAGCATACCTTAAAATGCCACTGTTACGTACTGTATCTATGTGTGGATAACTTTTAAAACGGTATTGATAGCAGTAACCACCAGGTATGTTAAATCTTTACTATGTGCTTCAGTGGTGCCTCTATAAAATATATAATTACAAACAATGCTGCATGCCTTGGAAGTAGATAATGCGTGGTTTATATGATAGCCAACACCACCAGCAACAGGGGCACAGCCAGAAATTTTTTAAATGCGACAGCATTTGTTAGTCGGGGCATGTCAGGCGTCCGTCGGTGTCCGCATCTCTCTGCTCTCACTCCCTCTCCCATAGCAACAGCTGCGGGTGCGCGCGCTTATCCTCGCCCCTAGCAACCGGAGCAGGTGGTGCGGGCGGAGTAGCGGAGAGTGAGTGGAGAGGAGGAGCGCGCTCTGGTGTGTGAGGGCGCTCGCATCGCGGGAGCTCGGCGGAGCTCCTGCGTGTGTGGAGAGAGTGTAGGAGAGGGTAGGTGCAGTGCTTCGCCGCTCCTTCTCTCGCCGTTCGCTCTCTCTCCTCCCTGTGCCCCACTCTCCCGTCCGCTCGCTCGCACGTGTATATATATATATATGGGGTTCTTTGCAGCAAGAGTGTTGAATGCCACGGCGCCTATGCCCTTAAGCAGGTGGCGAACGCGGTCATTCTCCGCCATCGAGCTGTCGACGCGGCGGCAAAGGGCGAGGACATCTTCTATATACGAGGTGTAAGACTCGCCAGAGTGCTGGACACGCTCAGCAAGCTTCCGTTTGGCGATGTCTGCACGGACAGCAGGGTTCGCAAAGATCTGACGAAGCTGTTGCTTAAATGTGGCCTAGTCTGCAAAATCCAGCTGATGGTTGAAAAACCAGGTCTTAGCAACCCCTGTCAGGTAGAACGGGACGCGGGACAGTTTCGCAGAATCATGCCAATGGTTAAGCGCACTCACACGGTCGTACTCGTCCAACCAGTCCTCGACGTCTTCACCGCGGAGGCCAGCGAACATCGGTGGATCCTTTTGAGGGGTGGTGACAGTCCAGGAAGGCGTACCTACGGGCGCAGGCTGGGTGGATGGAGCCGCGATGTTCTGCTCGTCTCGTGACATGACCGTGTGCTGGTTGTACAGGCGGCGACCCGAACGTAGCTCCAGGGATGTTTTGTAGCTGAAACTCACGAGGAACCGCTGGAGAGAGGACTAGGGGACCGGACAGCACTCTCCACCACTTGTAAGGCAACGTTTAGGCCACAAGACACTTCTTTTATTCGTTGAGTCTCTGCCCCACAACCCAGGCCAGAGAGGTGATGATGAGTATGTACATGTGAGAATATAAAGGGTATGAATAATGCTCACAATATATATATATATATATATAAAAGAGAGAAAAAAAAAAGGCGCTGCGCCGTGCTCCCGACCGGGCTGCAGAAATTAGGCGCCTTTTCCTTCTTCGAACCACAACCACCATATATAAATGGAGTGAAGCGAGCGCAAAATGCATTCGCATTTCCTCACGATTCCCTTCGGGGAGGTGGGGGGCATTTTTTTGTGCTGTGTATTTGTGCGTGTGTTTGTATGTGTGCCTCTATATATACCCATGCAAAATTGAAAAATTTTGGGGGGTGGGTTGAGCCCTCTAACCACGCCCCCGGGTTCCCCAGTGACTAGCGACTCAAATGCATGTCTTTATGGTAGCTGGTTTGTCTTTAGACTAGGAGACAATCACCTTCCGTGGCTATGCATGAAAAGCTACAGAGCTACAGTACGCTTGTGATATGATAGCGCTGCTGGATATAACTACAAAATGAAATAATCGCTCTTTGACAGTATGAAGCCCAATGAAGCTTGTGGAACATTCATGTCGAATGTGTATCGCAACATGCTTCTTGAGGCGAAAGTGTTCGCCGTTGGATATGTTATTGCAGCATTCATTTTTAGAAGAAAGTGTTTCAGGTTAGACTCCAAGAAGAATATTTGCGCCGTGTATGTGTGCATCATGCAACCAATGTGCAGATTTTCAGAGATTCCTGCTAGATATGTTTTTCAATTATCGCATTCAACCAGCGAGAAAGTTGCCAATGGAAAGCACAATGCATTGTCACATACTGGGCGTGCTGTGTGTGCTCTACGTGGTACCAAGTAGCGATGAATCTCGCCGAACAGAGTTGGCAAGATCGAAAGGCAGGAGATATAGCTATCGATATATACATCTGATTTATACTCCATTTCACACATCAGGTGCAACGCTGTAGAAGCTATGCAAGAAGTTCGGTCAGCAAAATGTAAAACTCCGCGCGTCTCGTTCTCGGTTTTTGTCGTAAATGCTCGCATGAGCCTCCGCGTGACCCTCCACGACGGCCTGCAAATGAAATACCAAAATAACAAAACAACAAAATGCTGAGCGATCCAGCTGTATGGTAACAACCAAATAACGGGGTTCGTTTATTTGCAAGGCACTGAACATCTTCATTTATTACTCAGCCTGAGAAAAAAAAAAGAAAAATTTATTCTGAGTGGTCAGAACATTGAACTACATATTTCTTAATGCGAAGGACATCTGCTGCAAGAGGTTTCGCTAGCCTCCACAGCATTGCACCTGATATGTGAAACAGAGTATAAAGATTGCAGCTTCACAGGAAAACTTTCGTCTTTGGCATGATGTAAATTTTGAGAAGATTCCCGTCACCTGCAACTGAAACCAAGAGCCATGTCAAGCTACATGGTTCAGGCTGTATACTTGTGTGCACTGATGGGCGCAATAGCTTCATTCCCGTAGCTTTGGCTGCACAGCCATAGAATGTTGTCTTGGGGTGTAATAACTCGTGCGCAATTCAACATTACAGTAGACTCTCAGTAAACGGAAATTTGTTTAACAGAACTGCTGCTTAAACGGAACAAGTGCTTCTGACAAGATTGGTTTCGTTCTTGTATTCCGCACCCTTGGTCATCTCTCAGTAAATGAAACTCCTGTTAAACAGAACATATTTTCCTGGTCCCTTCAGGTTCCGTTTAATGAGAGTCTACTGTATATTAATTATGAGGTTTTACTTGCCTGAAAATGCGATGCGATTGTGAGGTAGGATATTGGATGAATTTTTTTTTATCACTTATTGCAAATTCGCAAGCAAGCACCCCCCTCTACGACGAAAGATAATCCAGGCAAGATTTGGAGGGGTGGCCCTTGCTCGGTCTTGGATCAAAATTCAAGATGGCGGCAGAAGAGCCGCACGTGCTTTCAGTGAAATGCTTTATTGAATAAGCATGCATTCACTGTCTTATTGACCCTATTTGGGCGAATAAAAAGAGCGAATGAAACAGTGAAAGAGGCGGGAGGGCATGGGGGGGGACGCTTGCTCAGCATTGGCGCATGGTTTGAAATCTCCCGAAAGAGGGAGCGCTTGCTCGGGATTTCACGGTAACTCGGGTTATACCTTGTATCCTATCGCAGTACAAAAAGTGTTTCTGCATTTAGCCTAAATTAGAAGGCAGCTGCTGCAGCCAGGACGGAATCCGCAGTTTTCAGCTCGGCGTTACTGCTTGTCTAGCTACCATGGCAGGGACACAAAACCATCGTAGATGGCATGGAGTCTTGAAAAATTCCTGAACACGAGTTGCCGCTGGAGCCAACGTTTCGACAAGTGGATCTAGTCTTCTCCAAGGCAACAACTGATCAACAAGACCTCTTGCTGAAACGTTAGTTCAAGCAACAACCCCCGCTAAAAGATTTTCCTTCCCTATATGGAGCCCTTATATTTCAAATGAAATAGGTTTCTTCATTCTGGATAAATTTCATATGAGGAGCTGTTGTGGATTTTAATAGCCACGTTAGTTTTGTCTTTGCATCCTTACATTTAAACGTCACAGCTGGAACTGATATGCTGATTCATTGCAGGTTGAGCAACGCTCCATGTTAGTTTTAGTGTTCTTTTTACAATAAATGTGTTTTTGGCAGATATCAGTAAATTATCTTTTAATTGATCATAGTTAATTTTGACACTAATTCCCATATCGTTCTGGCTTTTGAAATCATGATTATAATTAAACTACCAAAATTAGGAGCTGATTAAGTGAGGTGGATTAATTGGTATATTTTTTTGAACTCCCTGCTGTCCGTATACCATCCTTTCGCGCTGCGTCTTCAGAATGTATCATCATTGTGTTCTATCATAGTAGCACCAAAACTAAACTTTAGTGGACAAAGTTAAGAAAGTCTGGACAAAATGAAGAATTAAGAAAATAAGGAAGTGAGCCTCCTTACACTGAAATGTTGTTTTCAGACTGCATTTTTTTTTTTCTCAATTGGAAGATATATAGTTTTATATATATCTATATTATAAACAGTCCACGTGGACTGTTGAAGTTGAAGGGTGGCCAACATATGGAATATAAATTGTGACGATTGATTTCTTGGATGGTATACATGTTTACTTTGAAAGACCACTACGTATATCATCAGTGTCCTAGTGAAATGGCCTTTTAATTTTAAGCTTTATTATTAATAGTTGGCACACAGAAGCACTCCCTTTGTCATTTGTATGGGGGTAACATAAATGCGTTGTACCAGGATGTTTCTGAAAGCGAGGTTAGTTCATGCCAAGCTTTAAAAATGAAAAAAAAAAAAAGTATTAATCTGTGGGAAAAAAAAAAATTGTGACCCGGACGTGATTCGAACACGCAACCTTCTGATCTGGAGTCAGACGCGCTACCGTTGCGCCACCGAGTCGGCGATTTTTGGCGTTGTATCTTTCGAAGCAACGGCAGGCGCGCACGCATGGCACGCACATATGGCACAAGGTCCGGAAAAAACTGTTCTCTTGGAGTTCTTGTTCACTCAAAGCTAGTCGCGGAGCGCAAGATGTGACAGGCGAAGTTTCGTCTACATGTTTAAACATGCGACATGTAGAAAACGAAGGAAAAAAAAAAAAAGGAAAAGTACACGCGCATTTCACTGGTCACGGGACCGGCACGGTCGTTGCTCATTGAACTGTAACGTGGCCACTCGATGAAGGAGCATCGGAAGCACAGTTTTATAGTTCACTGGAACGAGGGATGAAGCCAACGAAGCAACGCTAACTGCTATACATAACTTGCAAGTGACGCCAGTTCCTGTCTTCCGTCCGTCTTCCGTCCGCCATTACCGAGCACATACGTCTCAGTGACCGCGCCGTGTTTACGTTCGTGCGGCGGATCGTTTGGTGTAGTGCGCGCGTTTTGATGGTCTGCCTTGCGCGTATGACGAAAGAGAATCGTTCAGGACATTATGCAGCCGGCAGCGAAGCAGTGTTGAATGGGGGAACTCGGATCCTCCGTGTCTGCAGTGTCCGAGTCCATGGTGTCGCACGTTATGGGTGAAACAACTTCGCAGGATATTTGGAAACATCGCTTGCCTTTTATGAAGTGACGCCCGCGCACACGTACGTTGTTCAGTCTTCGGATCCTTCCTGCTTATGCGCGCATGAGCCATGTGCTCCTCTTCTCGAACAGCTCTCTCGTGCGGTCGCACGGGTTTGTGATCACCTTTGGCAAACAGAACGTCCCCGCTTCTGGTCCTTTTTTTATCTCATTTACACTTACTTCTCGTGCGGCAGTCAAATATCGCACAAATCTCCATTGCGACGGACGGCGTTGACGGGAAACGCGAGAGCCGCACAGCTTGGCTGGGTGTCGTCTGCTGCCATGTGCTCGGTGATGGCGGCGCTATAGCGGCGCATATGCCGAGATCGTATCCCAGAGTTCCGCAGTGTGACGTACTTGCAAGTTATGTATTTGTAGTACAAAAGCATTGAAGGACTCTGGTAGTGCGCAAGTCGCTCACTCAGTATGATTTTTACCAGCCGGCGGCAGTTGCGAAGTAGCTAAAGAAGCGTTTGTAATGACTGACTTTATGCTTTCCTTTCTTTTTTTTTAAAGATAAAAAATATATTTGACCCGGACGTGATTCGAACACGCAAAAAAGATAAAAAATATATTTGACCCGGACGTGATTCGAACACGCAACCTTCTGATCTGGAGTCAGACGCGCTACCGTTGCGCCACCGAGTCAGCTGATGCGGAGGTAGCTTATACGAAGACTCGGTGGTCGTGGCGGATGCGGCATCGTTGCGGCCTATTCATTTTTGCTTTTTTGAGCTGGTAACGACCGCGTTGATTCGAAACTCGATAGGCGTGCGCTGCGCTTGTGCTTCGAAAGCGTATTGACATCTGACAATATGCACAGGCCCGATCGTGCTCGATCACCGTTGGGACTTCGTAACTAAAAAGACGGGCTTGCGTGCGAACACCTGCCAGCTGTGATGGATCGAGCCAGCTGCGATTAAAGCTCCCGAGTACTGTTCTCTGGTACTGTCGCAAGTACCGTTTAGGATCACGCTGGCCAGCCACGGGCACTGCGTTTTCGCGCTCACGCACTCGGCCAAGTTTCATAGTCCCCGTCTGTTACCGCATAGACGGGTTTAGAAACCAGTGCGCTTGCTGCGCAGCATTTTCATATGACCTAAAAACACAGACAGTAATAACAGCGTCGCGTTTCAACTAACGTTACTGTGGTTCATTGCAAACGTGCGTGTCAAAAGATTCCGCTCTTGCCGAGAGTTCGCACTTTAAATCGTCCTCTTAGAGTAATATTAGGGAGTTTTCGAATAGCGTATACGCTAAGTTAGCGGGCGTTGCGGGCGTAGCGTTAGCGTAAGGGCGCCATGAGTTTTCGAATAGCGTTTGTCACCCACCAGCGCTAACGCCGCAAAGGGGCTTTGCGGCCCCCACGCTATTTCGGATTTCTTGCGGGCGGCCCGCAAACGCTAACCGTGGTTAGCGTTACGACGCATGCGCAGTGGCAGCGACCGCAACGGTAAGCGAACGCAAAGCTTTGCGTACGGTATTCGAAAACTCCCTATTGAATACTAGGGAGTTTTCGAATAGCGTACGCTAAGTTAGCGGGCGTTGCGGGCGTAGCGTTAGCGTAAGGGCGCCATATGAGTTTTCGAATAGCGTTTGTCACCCACCAGCGCTAACGCCGCAAAGGGGCTTTGCGGGCCCCACGCTATTTCGGATTTCTTGCGGGCGGCCCGCAAACGCTAACCGTGGTTAGCGTTACGACACATGCGCAGTGGCAGCGACCGCAACGGTAAGCGAACGCAAAGCTTTGCGTACGGTATTCGAAAACTCCCTACTAGGGTCTTTTAGCAAGTTACGCAAATACGGTACGCAAATACGGTACGGTATTGGCGTACCGCTCCTCCTTTCCCGGTCGTTGACCTTTTACCAGTGAAGGCACCCCAGCAACACAAAAGCTCTTTCAAAAATTGCTGTGGGGTTGTCACGCCTCGTTGTGGCCTGTCAGCCTGCGCATTGTTAACGAGGAACCTGTCGTCCGGGGGAGGCACTGTCACTGGAAAGGAGGAGCTACCGTTCTGCCTTACCGTATTTGCGTATCGTACATTTCCGTAACTTGCTAAAAGACCCTACTATTAGGGAGTTTTCGAATCAGCGTACGCAAAGCTTTGCGTTTGCGATTGCCGCAACTGCGCATGCGTCATACGCTAACCTCTTGCGGGCCCCCGTTAAGTGACGGAAATAGCGGGCGACCGCAAGGACCAAGCAAAGCTTTGCGTACGCTATTCGAAAACTCCCTATTATTTGCCTGGTTTTTACGGGAAGAAATTGCATTTATCATTCGTAAAAACGTCAATTGCATAGACGACGCGAACTGGCACTCCCCAGGCATGGTGTCCGGGCTTTTCGGGCTTTCAGAGGCCTTAGCTAGCAATTAAACTCCGCTAAATAATTAATGTGGCTAGAGCTTTAATATCCCTTAATTCGAAAAATAAAAAGCTCTGCGAAAGTGTGTTCGACGAGGCCTTGCTGCGCGTGGCAGAGCGGTTGTCATGCCGAACAAAATTTATTTGCTTCTTCCAGCTGCGTGCTTACGACGAGCTACATTTGATTTTTTTTTTTTTTTTTTGGGGGGGGGGGGGGGGATGGGATGGGTGAACAGGGGTGGCGGCCGCCCACCCAGTCATAGGAGGGGGGGATGACTTCCGATGATTAGAGCCCACCCTAATCTGCCACATGCCCTTGCTCAGTTTTGGGCCTGTTCCATCAATTTTCAGGTTATGGCCATGCAGATTTTTGAGGAAAATGGTAGCCGACGACCCACGCGTTGCAGTCCACTTAAAAACGGCTTACTTGCCTCCTTTGCCCCTGGAAAGTTCATTGCTTATACTACAACACTTGATTTATTTCGCACTCAACCAATCATGGGGAGGGGGGGGAGATGATGGAGCAGTGAAACTTGAATGGAGAACGCTCTGGCCCAGCCGGCTTCACTCCAAGTAGGTATTAGTCTTCAAAGAGCTCAAGGACATTTTTATGAATATGGGTCCTGAGCACGTACTAATATAGGTCACGGGTTCGATCGTTGCTGCATTACAATAGGGGCTGATATCATATACCATACATGGGGTGCACACTGAAACAAACCCAGGCTAGTCAATAAAGTTATTACACATACACTTCTCCCACATCTCTTGATCCAACTATTATACCAATGTTTCTTAAATAACGCTCCCTCCCCTGCCTCACACACAACCACACTTCTCTTTGTTCCTTTACCTACTGTAGTGGCTAAGATCGGGCTGTATTAAATTTTGCTCAAGGATGTGAGCTTGAATCTACATCAGGGCTCCTGCATTACGATGGGGGGCGGAATGCGAAAACACCAATGTGCTTCCTGTATGATAAAAATTCGGCAGATCCCACATACCATGGGAATCGATGTCATGCGAAGCATGCGGAGGGAAGGTGACTGTGGTGTAATTTTTTATTGAGCGGAACGTTACTAATGACGCTAAAGATGGTTACTAATCTTGTACGCAAGGACATATGTTGAACAGTCGCATACGTTTTATATAACCAGTTTTTCACAGTTGTGTAGCGATGTCAATAGCAACAAGGGTATTACCAACACCAGAAGCGGTAAGCTGATATTTAGCGCTTGTGCTTGCGAGGTTGGTAGCACTGGCTAGTGCCACATATAGACCAACTTCAGTGGATGGTGCTTAAATATACAATCTATTTTAACCCGAAGTGATGCTGTATCGTAGGAGTACATAAATAATGTTTATAAAATTAGGTAGGCAGCACTGTAACCACAATTCACGTTTCTCCAGCATTACGCCTGCATAGGGTCTTTTACAAAGGAGTTCTGAGACCTGGTGTGGCTCTGTGGTAGAATACTTGATTACCAAGCAGAATGCTCGGGTTCAATTCATGCTGGGACCCTGAAATATATTTTTTGAATTCGTCGGGTCAAAGGTGCCGACATAGGTTTTCCTTCATGCTCTCGCATTTAAATTACCAATGTCTGTTCTCACCATTCCTGGGTAGATATAAACTGTCAATGATCTGTGGTGCATATCTGCATACCGTGGCCCGTGGTATAGGGTATGTGCCACACGTGTCTGGAGGAAAGGGTTTGACGACGTACGCGACAGGATTTTCTCGTTACTGATGTCATGACCAGCCAGACATATTCTTGAAACCCTCTTACCCTCCCATACTAATTTTGATCTACACCAAGTTAAGGAGGCGATCACAAGAGCACCCACACGTAGGTGGCTAGCTAGATAGATAAATAGACACTAGATAGATACATAGATAGAAACACTCAAAGTGCCTGCAGTTCGCTGAGAAATGCTTCGCATTTAAAATTAATCCGAGGTTGGCCGCTACGGCATATCTCATGATCGGGTAGTGGTGTTTCCACCTGAAAGCCATAAATCAGGGTTCTTTATTATCAGGGCGTGGTGAAACGGGATGAGCTGGTGTTCCGGCGGGTCCGGAGGCAAGGCCTGCCAGTGGTGATGCTGACCAGCGGCGGCTACCAGCGCCAGTCGGCGCGTGTCATCGCCAGCTCAGTGCTCAACCTGTGCCGTCAGGGACTGCTGGCCAGGCGGCCGCCGCGCCGCAGGGCCAGCAGCAGCATGCAGGTAATCGGATTGCCATTCTATTTACAAAGCTTGAAGAGATAAAATGGAGGTTAAGCTTGTGCATGAAGGTGTAGCGTCTGTGGAATACATGGGTTTCGTAAGATGCAAGTGTGAATGGCTAGAGCTACTGTAATGGCTTGAGCTACTACAAAGAAGAAGAGAAAGAGATTACCTGTTACCCCTATTGGCGGCTTCTGACTTGTCACATGTATAACACTCTTTAAAGGGACCCTGAAACAGTTATTTGAAGCTTTGTCAGCGTTTAGACTAGAGCATCATCGAATCATTGGCACCACAAATTTAGCGGCACGCCGTGTACCAAGGCGGCTACAGACAATTATATCATACCCTCCTTCTCACCCCTGCCTTGCCTCCTCAACTCATGAGACACGCTGGCATCGCTGGCGATCGCGGAGCTCACGTGAGCACACTCGACGATTTGAGCTTCGCCCAGTGATGACCTCCGAGATTGCACGCCGACAGGTTGCGTGCATCTCGGAGACCATAGCCCAGTGCGCCCGGCAGCACGCACGCCATCTGGCAACAGAGACATCGCGGAGTGGTTGATATCTGCTCCGACAGGTGCCGCCACCCTACCAGCCAAATTTTTGTGCGCGCACACCGCAGCCCCAATGACCTCGTCCGGACACTGCATGTCGTACTCGCAAGGGGCGGTTGAAAACGCGTTGGGCTGAGCCGCAGTGATCTGCAGCGATTCGCAGCTTTATAGCGTTGTAATAAATTACACAGTGTAAACAGAGAGCTTAAATTATTCTGTAAATGAGCCTTAGGACTTGGTCTACTGGCCCAATGTGTTTGTACAAAATCGTCAAAACCGTTTCAGGGTCCCTTTAAAGATACATGTTAACTCTCTCTGGAGATCATACTTTCTTCGGAGAGTTGTGGGAGGCACAAACCTCCAAAAAAAGAATTTGTATGTAACCTTAAAAAGGCTTATATATGCGGCAAGTCAAGAGTCACCAAGAACAGGTAATCTTTTTCTTTTCTTCTTCTTAGAGTGTAGGCTCCAGAAGACAGGGTGCTATTGTTGCAGCATTTTACTGTGCTGCAGCTGTAGAGCACCGTTTTAATCATTAGCTAGCCATTTCTTTTTAAATTTTTTTATCGGCACTCATGTAACTCGAGAACATGCCAGCTTATTCATTAAATGACTGCTCACACAAAATGTAGCTACCATTGTGACTGCAAAAATATAATTTTTTTTAATAATAATAATAAAAATACGTACAATTAATGATGGGCGAGTGGCATTCGCATAAGTGACAAACACACAAAAAAAAAGATTCTGGAGCCATGTAAGAGATCTGGAATCATCAATGACAAAAAATTTGCAAACGTCTATGGAACTGCGAATGAAGGCATCTTTGAAGGAGACGGCGCGCAGTGATACATAATTATTATATTCTTAATCAGAAAAAAAATACATATTCCAAACTCAGCCACGTCCAGCATGGATGACCTAACTGAAGATGGGAAAAATACAACAGCAACAACACTGCAGAAGCCTGCGATGAAATACCATATCGGCAAACAATGCAGCTGGGTCCAAAGGAGCGAGGAACAGCTGATGCCATAAGCAATTTATTAAAAGAAAAAAAATTCCGGTTAATGGTAGGATCATGGGCATAGCCACATTTTGTATTTCAGATGGGATCTGACCCCTCTATGTGTGTGCGCATGCTTATATAGTACTACACGTACAAACGGAACAGTATCCTCAGAGAGCCGGTTTGAACACCAGCCTCCCTCTCTCCCCCCTAGCTACACATATGGTGTGAAAGCAAGATAAACCTAACCTGAGGGCAGCCGCATAGCCAGAGACTTTTTTCAGTCCGACCCACCTTTTTACAGTAAAATACCACTTGAACGAACGTCAGTTAAACAAACTATTCAGTTGTACGAGCTTTTTTAAATCCCCCCACCGAAGTGTTCTTAGACCCAATGCTATAGCGCATTTCAGTTTAACGAAATCAGCGCAGAGTGCATTTCAGTTCTACGGACATATTTTTTGACATCATCCAGTGCCTCTCACGCCATAATGATCAGAAATTGTCTGAAAGACTGGGTACAGACAGCGCTTTGCGTTTGAGGACAATGCCACCTGTGACTATCGCTTTGAGGCATGCGTCACTCTCTCTACCCAAGAGATTGTAGCGCACGTCCTATCTCAGAGAGAAGAAGAGGAGGAAGGAAGAAGTAACCATTGTAGAGGAAATTATTGGAAGCACTAATAATTTCAGCTAAAGAAGCACTGATGTACTTGGAAAAAGTGGTCCTTCACTGCCGACCAGAGTGTTGTGCCGGAGAAGGTTCATGGGAGCTTGGGCACAGTTACTCAATGCATGACCTTTGCTGTCCTAAGTGCACAAGTGCAGCAAAAGATTACTACATTCTTCAAAACATGCTAAATAAGGCAGAAGTTCACGTTCAAATAATCTGAATTGCAAACAAAAGGGTTAAAATTTCATTTAAACAACTGATGACTTCCTTAGCTCCTGATAACAAGTTGCAACATAGCTATTTCAGTTGTGCAAACTTTCACTTTAACGAACTTTTTCCTGGGGTCCCTTGAAGTTCGTGCTAGTGAAGTTTCACTGTATATGTTTGTGCATGTATGTATGTGTGTGTGCGCATATGCACATGCAGAATGCAAAAATTTCTTCGCAGGAGGTTTGAGCACCACCCCCCTCCCCCCTTGAATACACACCTTTCTACCTCACTGCGTAAGGACATGAAACACAAAAGTAATTTTGTAAAAGAGAAATGCCAGTTGCAAACCTCTACAGTATGTAGAATGATGATGCAAGCCATATAAATTGGAAGCTGTCGAAGTGGTTGGGAAAACATTACCATGTGTGCAATACGGTATGCTAATATGTGCCAGTGGGCACAAAATATCCTGGGAAGGTTGTGACCAATACAATTGAAGCTGCTTCAGCCTATTTACCACGTTCGAAACTCGCAAGATTGCTAATAACATAAATGCTTCAGTTTCCTTTGGATTTTATTGATGCACTGTCCTCTGCCTGCATGCTGCTAATATAAATGTGTGGCAAAAGCTTGTTTAGGGAGCAAATAATGAGGTGGAAGCTTAAAGGCGTACCCTATATATTGCCAGCTGAAAGAACACAAAACAACAAAAATGTGTTTCATCATTAATTAACCTGGCTGCCCTTCGTTTCAGGACAAGAGCTCGGAAGAAGACAAGGAATGAACAACTGGCGACTCCGTACACCAATGACTATATTTAAAGCATTTCGAATTTAGGAGAATATACCTGATGTATAATCTCCCTCATTCGCAGATCTGTCTAACGTTAATTTATCGGGCCACCATACGCACTGTTATGTAGAATAACCGGCGCCTGTTGGCTATGTATTTATGACTTACGCTAACTACATTGTTGTTTCTTGCGCAGCTTCATTATTACTGTACATATAACAGAGAGATATACATGTTGTTGTTAATAAATGATTTATTGCTAGACTGACTGTGTCGTCCTGTTCTGCTTCTTTGCTGTAGCCTAAACTACGTTTACAGCTGTTGCACAACATACTTAAGGTCAACAGCATGAAAAAAACGCACGGCGGACAGGAAAAACACGGGACAAGCGCTGTCCGCCATGCGTTTTTTTGCGCTGTTAACCTTAAGTATGCACAACCAACTAGCCCAGTCAGCCACTTTATTAAGTTGCACAACAGTATCGCGCACAAGCTCTGAAGAAATGAAAAATAGAAAAGAACGAAGCACGGCCAAAATTCGCGGGAACGACGTTGGATGTGAAGCGTTGTAGTGGTACGTCTGAGCGACAACCTTTGCGTTGTTTAGTTAGAGACTTGGGCATCTGTGGCAGTGGTTAGGTCAATCGTTTCACTGTGACCCCAAGTATATGCATGTGTCTGCTGTGATCGCGAATTGGTAAAATTTATGTTAACCCTCTATTGCATGAATTATGAGAAAATCAATTGAAAAATTATTTGATCATTTTTTATCATTACCTACATGAACAATAACATGTACAAAAATTTTCAGATTTATTGTGACTGTATTAATGAAGATAAAGGTTTGTGCCAAATATGGCACATTATGCAAGTGGGTGAGCAAATTTGCTGCCATGGCTGAAAAACAAAATCTCACTGATTGCGGTCTTTTTAGCTTGATTTGTGGAATAAAGCAAAGCAATTGCTTCCTGTGTTCAGGCATAATTGAACATTTTGGTTAGTGCGTCTGACTGCCGACATCTACGTGCAAGATGGCCGCTTACACGTTTGGCTCTTCGCATGGTGCCGCCTTGCTGTACTTTCCTGCCCGATTTTCCAACCGCTGACTTGGTTGTGAGCGTCAGTTGCCGACAAATCGTAAAAGCTAAATATCGCCGTACACTGGTTAGACTTCACATAATTTTTTCGTGCACCCACGCCAATAATGTAACAAAAAATTGCCAGGTACTGCTGCTGACACTCGATATTTTCGTGAGGCATCTCAAAACCTACCGCCACAACTGAAATCTGGCAAAAACGAGCTGTGCTGCATGATCTCAGAGGATTTCTTTTTGTTTGTATTTGCACTGTGCAACAAAACATAGATGGCATCATATTGCACATTTCATCACTCACATGCATACTGTGCCAAATATGGCACATACCGATTTCCGACTATACACCATAGTGGAAAACGGAATTGAGAAGAGCCTTAATGAGCATGAATTTTCAAAGCCACTAGATATGCCAAAGTAATTTTTTCTTGCTTCTGCAACGAGAAAATGGTTGCAAGAAAAATATAGCAGTCACTGTTGTTCATGATCCAAGCTTGCACGTGCACCGTGAAATCTATTTCATGTCTAGATTTCATACTGCTCTAGGGATCGGAGCGCTCTGTGTCACATTCTCCACTGGTCCTCTTGCGCCCGCTATAAAAAATGTTAATCGGTATGTGCCAAATATGGGACGCCATGCAATAGAGGGTTAAAGTTTCCAGGCATGAGCAGGTACGTGTAACTTTGGAAAGTGGGCGAGCGATGCCCAAGCAGATGTAAGCCCTCCACTCCCCGTCTCCTGTAGGTCAAGCAGCTGCGTCAATGATTGTGCACCCTTGCTACAGCCCGCGTGCCGCAGCTGCTACAGCTGTGCTATACTCACACCTGAAAGTGGTTAAGTTCAGGCCTTTTTGTAGGTGATGTGGGTAGGCTTTGTCGCCTTGTAGTAGAATGCGAGTTCCAAGGGCAGCTCTAGGAGGAGGGGGGGGGGGGGGTGTTGCCCCTGAAATTTTACATTCTACACGGCACCTTTGTAAACCATAAACTTTCTAAAGGAGTCAAAGAGAGGTTTTATTTAATTGCTTAAAGGGGTCCTGCAACACTTTTTGAGCGTGGTCAGAAAACGTTGCCGATCGGTAGTCGAGGCTCCCGAGAACACGCGAGCCAATTGGCGCAGCATGCGGCTTGGAATTCACAATAAATTCTCAAAGTCGGCTAAAAATTGCTTTCTCTTCTCTCGACAAATGACGCGCTACAAGCTCAAAAATCACTCGTCACAGCCATTGTATCAGTCATTGGCTGATAAGAGCATGGCGCGCTCGGTCGTTACTGGGGCCGCCGCGGGAGGCCGCGACTTGTCCACGCGCGCGCGATCGCACTGAAAAGCCGTGTATTCGAAAAAAAAAAAAAAAAAAGGAGAAGTGCTCAAGGTCACGATCGAGGCGCGCGTGACGTATTTTCTTTCCACGTGCCATCCCTCCACCCCTGCTTAGCTTCCAGCGCTTTCGTCGGGACGAGAGGTGCGAGAAATATTTGTAACTCTGCTCGTACTGGACGGATTCCAAAATTTTTTGCGGCGGTGAATTCGTGAGGCAATAAGCTCCTTTAGTGAATCCAATCAATGGCTACCTGGAAAAGTGTTGCAGGGCCCCTTTAATTCATGAGGGAGATTCGCAGTTATCGCTTGCCTTTTAGCTGCGTAAATCTTGGAGGTTGAAGCGCAGCGGCTACAACATGGACAAAAGAAAAAGATGAGGGTGTGTGTCCGAAAGTCCTCAAATATAAGGAAAATGCCATATTTTCTCGCGGTTTTCATAATTAAATTTACTGTTGCGACGCGTCCTTAAGATTTACAGAGATAAATATCATTAATTACAGAAATAAATGAACTATTGATAAGAGGATCGAGACAGGCGCATTTGTGCCAAATGAAAGAGTCGAGAACCTTTGGTAGCGGCCTCCGGCAATTGTTGCGGAGCGATGAAATTCGGACAAATTCACCGGTGAAAGTGAAATGCCAATGATCGCACGACGTACGTCACCGGCGTGCGCAGGGTTACCGTTCAGAGGAGGGGGGGGGGGGATGTTCTTCGCAGCGCCCCCCCTTCCCTATTAAGTCAATGTTTCTAGTTCACTATAGTCAATGTATTGTGCACACTTTGCGCCCCCCCCCCCCCCCTCTGCCCCCCCTTGTGCGCACGCCTATGTTCGTCACTCATTCCGACAACGATTGCAGCTAGTTGTGTTAGTTTATCTGTATTCGTTAACCGACGTGCGCTATGCGTAGCGCAGCCCGCACACTCACGAAATAGATAAACGGTTAATATGACAATGCTCGCTCAATCATCTTGATATTCATCACTTGGCAAAAATTATCTGCCATCGCTTTTTGGCAAGTGCTCAAAGTCTCCCACTTGGCCTGACTATAGTGTTCTAGAACACTGTAGCCTGACAACCTATCTCTGCTAATTTAAAAGACGAGCAGGTTTTAGAAGCGACAATAATGAACCGTAGCGCAAATATTCGGTTAATAATAATCCCTCAGTCGCAGTTAGCGAAATTTTTACGTGCATCACGTAGCTAGCGGGCTAGCGCCCTCACCTACATCCAAAAAGCAGTCTATTTTCTGTATCCGACGT
The DNA here is from genome assembly GCA_030522465.1 of Rhipicephalus appendiculatus. Taxonomy (NCBI): domain Eukaryota; kingdom Metazoa; phylum Arthropoda; class Arachnida; order Ixodida; family Ixodidae; genus Rhipicephalus; species Rhipicephalus appendiculatus. The sequence continues at coordinate 1,120,662 of JALIZH010032965.1, forward strand.
TGCGATGAATTGCCACCAGGTGTTCTCGTGCTGCTCTGACGCCACTGGCATAGGCCACTGGCTGCGCGCGCAGTTCGTGCAGTTCGTGAAGACGGTTAACCGCGCGCCATTCGAGAAAATTTACAGGCAACTGCGCGAAGGTAGTCGCAGCTGAATCAACTGAATCGCCAAACGACTGCCTCGGACGTCAGCTGGGAACCTGCGACAACTCGGGTGTGTCTGCAGCAGGCAGGTAGGTCAGAGTCTTGCTCGGTCTCTTTTCGTCCTACCGGTAGCCTGCGCCCACGATGGACAATTGGCTGGCCGGCAGGGTTGTATGGAATCAGTTCAACAATCCTTTACTTGGGGGGTCGTGTACTCTCGGAACTCTGTCGCACTTGTGTCATTCAACAACTCGGATAGGCCATAGTAATTTTGTGTCGACCTGTACTCGTGCCAACCAACTGTCATCTTAGAGCGAAGCCTTTATCGCAACTAAAAGCGTTCGAAAGTCGTCATACGCGTGCTTTTCTAGTGTCTTGGGAGAACTAGGTCATAAGCGGGGCCGAATTCGAGATGAACCACCTACAGTTGGGTGGTGGTTGGGGGAGCGGCTCGATAGGAAATTAATGCTTCTATCCTAGTTTCGGATGTAGCTCAAAGTTCGTGGGTTCCTTTGTGAATGATAGTTATGGGAATAACGTGCTGTTTTTGAAGTTTGGTCTGCTTCGTTTGGTCATATTGTTGCAGCACAGGTGGTGACTGACACCTACCACACTAGATGTGGCATTGTACCGCTAAGTGTGGTGTCGTAGGTTCCGCCTGTAGCAGCCATATTTCATAACTGAAAGCAAAGATTCACTCGGGGACAACTTCCTGTGGCAATGAAGGGAAAGCTACGGGGGGGCGGAGCTACCGCACATGTATTCCTCCGCGAGTCCGGTTCGGCTCGCGTTTCGAATGACGGCCGCGTTCGAATAACATCATTGCATACAATTTGCTACGTCTGCTTAGACAGCCATTTATGAGTGAAATTCGACACAAGCTTTCTATGTCGCAACCGAAATTTTGAGGTATGAACCTCGGTGCACCACGCTTTAAGATAGATTAAACATTTCAGAGCTAATGATTAAGTTGAGCTGGTTCCTCTGCATGGCTACACCCGCGATAGGTCTTGCTCATGACACGGCCTCTTGCATTTTTAGGTGGTTGCCACGATACCTCCAGAGATGCCCAGAACGAAGAAGCCAAAGCCACGCCAGTCCTCCTTGCTCCCAGGAACGGCTCTCGGCGTCGAACAAATCAAGTAGGCAGGCACAATGCGTTGAAAAACTAATTTTCTACTCTCAAAGCAAGCCACACTTTGGGAACTCTCAGTAAACTGTGAGTTCAGTATGTGTTTAGTAAATTAGTCCAAGGAATATTGTTTTTTTTTACATATTTTGTTCTGCATGGCATGGTTGGGGGGATTGGGGCCTCATTTTCTATGAAAGGGTGTGCTGAATGTCATCAGCCTGCAGTGCTATATCCTGAATACATTTGCTGCGGTGAAACAATGGTTGTGGTGCTCGGCTGCTGACGTGCAGTTTGCGGGTTTTATCCTGGCCGTAGTGGTCGCATTTTTATGGTGAGGTGAAATGCTAGAGGCCTGTGTACTGTGCGACGTCGGTGCACATTGAAGAACATCAGATGGTCTAAATTTCTGGTGCCCTCCGCTATGCCTCCACTACCGACGTTGCTAGACTGGGGTTTCTAGTCTAGTTTAAACATTGTCCACTACGGCATGCCTCATAATCGTATTGTGGTTTTGGCACGTAAAAAAACTATCCTAAATAAGGCTCCCAAAGCATCGCTCAGTGGCGCTGCAACTCTTGGACAGGCAGCGCCATCTCTGGCGGAAAAATAGAAACTGGGAATATCGTTGCGCGTTTTCTCTTCTCTCCTCCGTGCTTCCGCTCGTTTCCGTGCACGTGCAGCACTTTCGCGCTGCGCTTGCTGCGCCTAGCAAAAAAGGTAGAAACTGGGGGTAAGCGCTGCTTGCCTTTTTCCCTTCTCTCCGCCGCGCTGCCGCTCGCTTCCGTGCGCGTGCAGAGCTCGCGCAGCGCTTCGCTATGTACCGCTTGAAAAGATCTCCCCGCTGGACAGGCACTTCGAAAAGCGAATGTAATTAAAGGAGAGAAGTTCATTAATCACGGTTATCGATGTTCCACGTTGTCGACTATGAAAAACATGTGATTGTTGTTTAGATGTGCACGCTGGCAGTGGCAAACGCGTACTGTAGTGAACGAACTTTCGCGGCGTGCAAAAAAGAAAAAAAAATAGAGAAACAAAGACTACACGGCCGTGGCACTAAAAAGCCTGAGAAGGTTCGAGTCATGCCCTCCGTACCGCTGGAGCATCACCCGCTGACTTAGCCACGAGGCAGCTAGCTTAGCTTAGCTTTAACTGCTGTGAAGCAAGTAGAACTGCTCGCCTCGTCTGTCTGTCTTTTTTTTTTTTCGCTTCTCGCTTCATGCTTGCACTCCCTTTTTTATGAGAATATCGACTTTACAGGTGTATAAGACTTGCTGCGTGAACGCGGCTCAGCCTGAGAGGCGTCGAATTAGTTAGATTTAGCAGCTTAAATATATACCACCCTAAAAAAGGGACAGAAACAGAACAAACCGGCACAACGATGTCAAGTTAGCTGAAAATGCCCAGGCGTTCGTTCCGGCGCGATGATGCAGCCTTGTGCGGAGTTCAACTGAACGCAACCAACACGGCAACGCTAACCGCGGTACAAGTATGTGGAGCGTGAACATCCAACAACGACAGATAGGTCTCACAAACACAAGGAAACAAAACACAAAGTTGCTTCAACATACATCCGTAATTGGATGTAAAAATGTGAGACGGCGAGCAATCACTACTGCAGTCGTTGCATGCACGCGCCGCGTTACGTACTGATTCAGGTAGTCGAGACAAACGATTTCAGGCGAAGAACTGAGTCAGCGAAAACGGAAGGCGAGACAGAGCAAGAACTTTATTCCTCTAACTATGGTGATCCACGCTTGTGTACTTTCTCTCTTGTACGACTTGTCCGGGAACTGATACAGTTTTACAGGCGGATCGCGTGCCGGTACTGTCTGCACTGCTGTGGCACACAGTAATACTTCGGACCTCGCTTCCGCTTTCGTGAGGTCGCTTCTACCATCGCGGAAATGCAGCTTCGCAAAGCAAGCCTCTCAGTTCAGCGTGCCAAGCTCACGGCGCAACGTCTAAGCTCCCCGCACCGACCGAAGCACGCGTGTGCCGCCGCTGTCGGCTGTCGGTGAAACAGGCGCGCCCTCCGCCGCGCTTATTCCCAGTTTCACCAGCTTCTCTCCAGAGCGGCAGCGCGGCGCTGTCGTCGCTCCACAAACTTGAGCGTTGGTTCCCTATATGCGGAATGCAATTTCGTGCCGTTGTGACAATCGGGAATACGGCATAACAGAGGCATAAAGCAAGTACTGAAGTGTGCCTCCTTCATTCGAACTCGGTTAATTCGAACTGACGTCCTGGTTTTGGGACTGCCCTGCGTATTTCTGTTGGGGCAAAACTCCCGATAATTCAAACGCATCTGTATCCATGACGGTTAATTCGAACTGGGAGCCCCTGGTTTTCATCTCCTCGCAGAAGTCGGCCCAGAGTGATCACAATGTGTTGCAAAACCAAACCAAATTTATTAGATGCGAAAACAGTGAAACAGCAGCATTTCTCAGCGGATGAGAATTCGAACGCTGTGCTGGAGCTCTTGGGCAAGCTGCTAATGATGCTCATGGAGTCGCGATGGAAGAAACGCAAGCAACAACTGTTCAAATGAATGCATATTATTTCTGGTGGGAATGTTTCTGGCGTATCACTGATTGATAATTTAATTGTGTTTGCTGTTAGAGCCCCATGAACTTAATTTACGAAATCTCCTGCCACAAACGTGTAGTAACACCTAATTCACATGAGGTAATGAGTCCGGAGGCGGCTTCTTTAGGTTCTGCCCGCGCAGTGTCGCACGATGTATTCATTTTAGCGCCAGCCCGCTAATTTAAACTCCGCTTGATTTGAACAATGTTATAGTCCCCTTAGAGTTCGAATTAACAAGCTTTTACTGTTATATCAATCACGGGCCAAACTCTACTTGCTACGTGCCTCAAGACTCTTCTCCATTGACCGGTCAAGCTAACCACCGAGGAGCATTTGTGGTGTAGCAACATGTGCCATTTTTAATGATTTGCTGCTTCTTCTGTGTTTCTGGAGATACTTTTACTAGAAAGTGCAGCTTCTCACTGTGTTGGGTGTACATTGTACAACAAAATGGCAGCCTTGATGGCATTAACATATGCCCCGTCTAGGTGTTGCAGAATCATATCCAGGGTGATTACGAGTCCTTGAATTTTTTGGGCAATAATTCTTGCAAGAGGTTCAGATTTTCTGACTTTGCTTTCTGTGCTGGATCAGCATGGACACTGCAATCCCCCCAATTTTTGAACTCGTATTTATTGCATGCGGAGTTGACTGTAAATAGTGTTTTTGTATTTGTAATTCAAGGTCAGATGCAAGGCTGTTGGTGTACACTTTACTGCAAGACTGCTTTTGCCATTATTTTGTATGCTTCACCGCACCACACGCCTGTGTTGCAGTAGGGCAAGGTTTGGCAGTATGCAATAAAAAATTTGGCATTATGGAGTGCAGATAATGCCTTTGCTTTGCGTTTTTATGCATGCAATGTTGTTCATCTATCCTCCACGGTGTGCAATTCTGAGATTCCATGCTGTCTTTACCAGCATGAATATTTCTTATGCGGATTTTGTCTCTCGTGCGCTGAAGCTATTGGTGTTTCGGAAAAATTGCAGTACAGTAACGAAGCGCGAAATGTGGGATGCTGTTCGGTATACTTGAAAAAGTTTTGATGGGGTCTTAAAAGTTGCGGAATTTTTGTCTGAAATCTGTACGAACCCTGGCATCTTCGCAGATGAACTAATTGGAACCAGTCACTTGACTTTTATGGTGATCCTCCTACAAAAGCTTTGAGGAATATTTTCTTCTGGTGATGCACATGCAGGTATCTGGAGTGTATGGTGAGAGAGCTAGAATGCACTCTGGAGAGTTCTCGCTTGGCGATGCAGGAGAAGGTAGACCGCATCTGTCGCAATGCCGACCTGTGGTACGACAGGATCATCCGCACAGTGCCAGAGGTGAGCTGTAGTTTCAGCATTCTTCTTTCTCCAGGCGACTGGTTGTGGAGTACGAGAAAAGTCTAATAAGTGTGCAGATTTTCTGTTTTGGGTAGGATCCAGGTAACAGCAGAAAACTTTAAAACCACCCTTTATATGTGTTTATGTGTGTGTGTGTGTGTGTGTGTGTGTATATATATATATATGTGTATATATATATATATATATATATATATATATATATATATATATATATATATATATATATATATATATATATATATATATATATATACATATATAATGTTAGAGGTCCATGTGCTTCCCTGCACACAGCATCTCTCATAATCACATCGTGGTTCTGGAACGTGAAACCCCAACAATTGCTATTCTGTATACATATGCATGCAAAATTTTAAAATTTGAGGGAGTGGGGGGGGTGTTGATTGGTGGATTCTGCATTGGTGTAGCCTCATGGCTACACCAATGCAATGAAAGTATGCCAGGAAGTATGATCATCTGGCATTTTCTGGCAATCTTTCCGATTCATTAAGTGTTCTGGACTACCCGCCACAGTGGTCTAAGTGGTTATGGTGCTCGACTGCTCACCCGCAGGTCGCGGGATTGAATCCTGGCCGCGGCGGCCGCATTTTTGATGGAGGCGAAAATGCTTGAGGCCCGTGTACTTAGATTTAGCTAGTGCACGTTAAAGAACCCCAGGTGGTCGAAATTTCCGGAGCCCTCCACTACGGCGTCTCTCGTAATCGTATTGTGGTTTTGGGACGTTAAACCCAACCATTATTAACTGTTCTGGATTCATAAAGCTTGCTGAAGTCTGTTGCTCTCCCTTGGCATCACAGGTACCATGGTGTAGGTGCTAACGTAAAAAAAAAAAAAAAAGGAAGTCTGAGATTTAATTTTATGCACTTGTAACCTTTGTCCCAGCAAAAAAAAGTTTCGAAAGGATACTCAACCAGTCTGAACTGTTTCACATTTGAGCAGTATTTATATTCGGAAATGTCACTTGGCGCTAAATTTTTATGAATTCCTGCTTTGCGTTTTAATATTGCCACATGCGTTTATTATGATGTATTCGGGTTTCACACGCGAAGACTGTTTGCAACGCACAGCGCAGAACGCACTGCAGTATTTGAGAAGCTTTGCTACCTATATAGCGTAGATCATTTTGTTAAGATTGCGTGCAGGACGCAAATGGTCAAGTTTGTTCGAGAACTTGTGCGAGGAGCACCAGCAATAACGCTGGAAGGTTTGATGGCTACTGTATAAAAGACGACGCATTCTGCCAATCGGATTATCGAGGGTCGATGCTCTGTTTGCCGCTGTGTCTACTGCGTGTATTGCTTGTAGTGCGACTTCTCGTTTTGCGGGGTTCAAGTTCACCCAAATAAAAAGTTTAGTCTTGAACATACAGATTGCTGCCTTTGCAACGTCACGGTCACGTGACAATATTTACACAGCTGTAAGTGCAAAATCTTGTTCAGTGCAGGTATGAATAATGTGCAGCACTCTAACTTGTCTGACACCACATCAGTCAGTGAATTTTTGTTTGGTGCTCATGGAAACTTTTTGAAAGTTGGTAAATGTGGAACCGCTTCTTGGTTAGACATTCTGAAAGTGTGCGATAGCATTGGTTGTCGTTCGTAATGCTTTTGGTTTTCCATATCAAGAGATACAGAGGGGAAGGCAATATTTCTGAATGACCCTTTGTGTCAATCGGAGCTTTTGGAAACAGGTCCTGTAGAGCAGGATTCTCAAACTCACTCAATCAGCATGCCTCAGTCATACAATTTCGTCCCGAAAGGGCCTGGACGGTGACGACGGTAAAAACGGAATGGGGTGGGGGGGGAAGAGGAGGAGCGAGGAGACAAGCTTGTAGAAACTTTCAGCACGCATTAGCCACTTGGAGAGAGAGAGAGAAAAAAAAAGCCTTGTGAGGCGGTGTCGAGGCAAGCCCATAACGTTCTTTCGTGGGAGGCCTAGGCCCGGCCACCTAAACTTGCTGGTTTCTACGAATAAAGTTCATTCCTCCTCCTACTCCCACATTTCATATAAGGGTAATTCCTGAAGGAGATTTGGCGCCAGGATTCCAACATGCCGATACTGATCTCCAATAAAACTAAAACCTGGAGGCCCGCCCCCTCTAAAATAGTTGTTGTTTCATGATTATGTATCAACACATGGTGACTGCAGGGGGTGCCCCACAAAAACAATGCTTTAGACCTGTCATACCTGTGTAGCTCACGAACATATTTATTAAGAAAATAAAGAAAAAAAATGGAACAAAGACTGTCATGTGCGGGCCGTGGGCCGCAAGCGATGGGGCCCGCGGGCTGCGCGTTTGAGACCCCTGCTGTAGAGCATATAGTCTTGGGTGTAGGAAAGGAGGCTGGGTTATGGAGTGCATTCTAGGCAAGTGTGAAGTGTGTTGCCATTTTCCACGTACCAGATGCATCAGTTTGCCTGTTGTGCTCTTGCTGTGGTGTCCGTTAACATTATGAGGTTTTGAGTTCCACATTGAGAAGCGCCAAAGTGCCGTTGGTTAAGGCAGCGTGCTGATTTGGTGCCGACATTCATTTGCACAGGAAATCCTCAAGCGGCCCTTCAGGGAAGTGTGGGACACTGCCGGTAAGTAGTAGAAGCCCCGGGCATGACCCCTTGTTGCCTATACGTTTATCTTATCATATGCATGTTTCGCCAAATCAAATACAGGGATGGTTTCGGCACACTTTTTGCCGCACTGAGCGGTTATTTGATCAATCAGTGTTCAATCAGAATTGATCATAGTTCAAATGTTCCTACTACAGTGGAACGTTGTTAATTCAACTAGGGGCACTGAAAGTTTGGTAGAATAAAACCAAATTCAAATTGGAAAGGTAGATATCATGCTGTCTTTGTGCATGCAGGTGTTGGGGTGGGAAAAGTTTAGGGCCAAGTGTTCTATCTTGCAGGTAATTTGCGGCAGGTACATAATTTGCACAAGCAGAGGTGCCTGGCCGCTTCATGTACTGACACGAATTTTAAATATTTTGAGGTTGTTGCTCTTAATAAAAACGCGGGTATCGAGAACCCTAAAAAGAGTGTTGTGGTGCTTGAGAATGCATCTAATGTATTGTTAATACCGCTACCTTAAAGCAGCAATTTCGGTTTCGGTATCGAGAGGGTGGCTTCGCAGTGACATATCAAGAGAGGTCTAATGTAACGGGGAGACTGCAACTCTCGACATACTAGCAACAGCTGCCTGTTTGCTGTCAGCTGCACATGGTTCACCTAAACAACGATGAGTGAATTGACGTCCAGACTCTGACAGTGATTTGTGCTATTTAGGCTGCGTGCAGGACACAAATTTCGCAAACCCAGTGAACTGTGTTGACTTGTCGGGATAATGTCCATTGCGGTGGGGCTAGCTTGCAGATGCTGGACGACGAACTTTAAAATCAAAGTAAAATATTTTGTACGTGTTGTCTGGTTCCGGTGTGTGGAGAGCGATGACTGTGCACACCAGGGAAACTGAAGATGTCCCTTTTGGGGTGCCTCAAAATCGTGTCAGTACTCCTTTAATTTTGCCGTCATCGTTTCATTATCAGAGGAAAAAATGGCCATAGTATTCTTGAATTGCGCACCTTGCCTCATTGCTCAATGAAGTTTTCTGAAACTTGCTGCGCTAACTCGGATTCCCTCAGTACACAGTGTAATTCATGTTTGCCAATAAAGAATTGTGCAAGCCCCAGCAGACTATAAAAATATACGTCACAGTGTCGGGCTGCGTTGCCACCTGTGCTTCCTTTTTGCCCATTTTCTTGCTTCCTAGTAAGTTTATTCTTGCAGCAGCAGTCGTGCTTTTAGGATCGTCAAAATGTGGTTTACTGATACAAGATTGTTTTTCTCTTTACTCTCCCATGAGCATTTTGGGGTTGCATTATTTTAGTTCCAGACTCATGGAAGTGACTGGCAATGTAGTTACTTTTTTTACCGAAAACAAAAAAAACTGCTACATTTTTCTGAAAGGTGGTCCATACAAGTGAGAAATCTTGTTAGGTATAACTGTTTGGCAGTTTTTGGTTTGAATTTGTGGAAGTTTTCTCTCGTTGAAATGTGTACAACTTTGCTGGAGCCATCTGTGCCATTTGTATTATGGATCAGTTTGTGTGAAGTTTTCAAAATATTGATATTCCACTGTGGAGGAATTTAAGCGAATTGGGAGAGTGAAATTTCGGGAGTGTGAGAAGTGTGGCACCCGAAGCTGAAAATTTGTGCGGTCGGACAGTCATTATAACATTGCCTTTACTATATTCAAAGTTGTGCAACAGATATGGGTTTCTGTTGTCCATAATTTGTTTTGCTCATATTGTGTTGACTTGCCAAGAATAGGACTAGAGTGAAAATGGCTGCCTATAGAAGCATCCTGGGTCCAACACCATATTGCCACTGTCTCATCACTACTATAATGAATGCAGTGGCTGTGTGTAGTGGCATGGTCAGTATTGGATGTTGTTTGGAGAATAATTAGAAATGCTGCCTTGTGCCAGCACCCTGAAGTGACTATGACTAGGGTGCCTGTGGGAACATGCAGTTGTATGCCAGCATGGTTGATGAATCCTTACCAAGAGGGGCTAAACTTGTCTATTGGAATATTTACGGAGACTCCGTATCCGCACTCCTTGTGATACATAGAGGACCACTCGTCGGATATAGCAAAGGTGCTGTAAGTGTGACACATTTGAAAAGGCTTGGGTAGATTTTGGGCAGTGACTAACCAGGTGTGGTATCCTCCTGCCAAGTACAATTAGCGGGCTGTCTTTCAGCACATGCTGATTAGAAAGTACTCGGATGTCTGTGGTTAAAACTGGTGCGCGTTTGCGGTCTCTCGAGCTCTCTCCAGTTAGTGCATGCTGAAATGGACTGTTCACTTAGTGGACCCTTCGCACAACATCCCTCCCTTCCATGTTTTTAGAACTTCTGTAAGGTATGAGAACTTTCTCGCACAGCTTTACTCTATCTTGCTTGGTTTTGCTCGCATTTGGGAAGACTTCTTTTTTTTTTTCTGACATTTTTCAGAGCGTATTTTAAAATTTTAGCCCCTCTTTATAAGTTGATTGATTCTTTTCTCAACTGCTCTAGTGCCCATTACCAACATCTCTGCCACCTCATCACTGTCAGTGCCAAGCACATCAGCTGACACTGAAACATCATTGGACACAAATCCGTTGACTGCCACCCGGGCGCGGTGAGTAGAAGTGCTTTTAATGCTGCTCCAGTGATTGGTACCTTCAAGGGACAGTGGTACAGTTGAACCCGTTCGAACTCAAAAGTGCCGCGATAAGTGGTCGTTATATCAATAGTTCGTTGTATATGGTCTCGCCGTTAAAAACATGCACTTAGCAACCGAATTGTTTTTGCAGTGTATCTTTATGAAAAAGTGCTAATAACCCCTCCGGTGGCAAGTTAGGCCTTTTCGCGTGTTACGCGACGCCAGAGTGATTTAAACCAAGTTTGCAATGAACTTGCGCCATTCTTCTGAAGCGTGGTACTGCCACGTCATCCTTGGCTAGTTGCGTGCAGCACGTCGCTTACTCGGCTCTCGCCGTTGCATTCGGGGCCGTATTCAGTCTAATGTATGTGTGCGTTTGTGTGTTCTTTGTGCATGCTTCACTCTGGATCGTGCTCGGGTGTGGTGAGTAGCCTGTTCGTTCAACTTGACGAAGACATGCATTTTGCAAAACGCAGAAGCGGCTTCGCATGATGCGGCGGCGGCGAACTTGCGAACGGCAGCATGACGCGCTTGTAGTGCCGTCACTTCGCATGTTTAAACATGCACAGCCGAGCAGATATCTGCAGATGACTGTGAAAGTTTTTCGGCGATGAGTCAAAATGACATGTTCATCGCCACCGGCCACCTCGCCGTCGCTTGAGCTTATCCGTAAAGGCACCGTCGCAACCACACTGAAGTCGTTATCATTGATCGACCAGTACCTGCCATTACCAAAAGGCGGAAGACCTTTTGCGGCACATTGTGGCATTGGCGAGTTGAGTGTCGCAATGAACTTTTATGAAACAAAAAGTTATCGCTTCTTGCATTTATGGTTTCTTGCATTTGAAGGCATTGTTTGGTTAATCGGCGGCAGCTGTAGATGCAGAGAACGGCGTCGGGAAAACTTTGCCATGTGAAAGCTGTCCGCAAGTCCTCGTGCTGCCTCCCATTTCTTTTTTTTTCTTTTCCTCACTGCTGTTCTGCCAGTGAAGAAATGTATGGAAAGTGAGTGACCTTGCTCGCAGCATCCGAAATCTGCGCGCGGTGCTCGCTGCGGTGTACGATATCTTCGTCGCAAGTCAACTGCAGCGGGGCACACGCGAGCACGCACCTCTCACACGCTTTAGAATGCCTGTTTTAACTTTCTTTTTGCTTCATATGCGCCATATTTTTAAAAACCGCGACTATGTCGGAAGTGTTCGTTATAAAAGTAGGGGGCTTTGAAAAATGTTCGCTATGTGTGGATGCAGTTTCAATGGGTAGCATAAGGAAATCGTAGGTGTACCGAAATATGGTCGTTATAACCATTTTTAAACAAGTGTGGAAGTGGGTATGATATTTAGAAAATTGCTGAAAAAAAAATTTGAGAAGTTTATCATTTCATTGTCGGTGATGCCTTATCAACACTTGAGTGCTATTTGTCTAGAAGTGTACTCTAAATGTAAGTTTTGTCGCTGCAGACAGTAAGAAAAAACTAAAATTCTTGAAAAAAAAGCCGACAGATCCCACGCACTGTGGGAATCGATGTAATGCGAAGCAGCCAGGAAGGAGCAAATCATGCTTTACATAATTTGCATGTCATGTTTTACATTTTAGGACCTGTCATTTATGTTCCTCATACAGTCACGTCGCGCAACACCAATTTTGGTGTATATCAAGCTAGCGAACTGGACGCAAGCGCACCATGAGCGTGGCATGTAAATGGCGTTGTAGATGACATGCACGCCAAGATTTTCATGTTAGCACCCGCCACTTATGTTCGTTATACAGTCATGTCACTCAATACCAAATTTGGTGTATATCAAGCTAACGAAACGGCCGCGAGCGCGCCATGAGCGTGGAATGCAAGTCATGTCGCCCATGACAGGTCATGATTTCCATATTACCCCTTGTCATTTATGTTCGTCATACAGTCGTGTCACTCAGTACCAATTTGGTGTATATCAATGCTAACGAAACGGCCGCGAGCGCGCCATGAGCGTGAAATGCAAGTCATGTTGCTCATGACATGTCATGATTTCCATATTACCACTTCTCATTTATGTTCGTCATACAGTCGTGTCACTCAATACCAAGTTTGGTGTATATCAAGCTCACGAAATGGCCACGAGCGCGCCATGAGCGTGGGGAATGCAAGTCATGTCGCTCATGACAAGTCATGATTTCCATTTTACCACGTTTCATTTATGTTCGTCATACAGTCACGTCACTCAATACCAAATTTGGTGTATATCAAGCTAACGAACCGGCCGCGAGCGCGCCATGAGCGTGGAATGCAAGTCATGTCGCCCATGACAGGTCATGATTTCCATATTACCACTTCTCATTTATGTTCGTCATACAGTCGTGTCACTCAAGTACCAATTTGGTGTATATCAATGCTAACGAAACGGCCGCGAGCGCGTGAGCGTGGCATGCAAGTCATGCCGCACATGACAAGTCATGATTTCCATATTACCACTGGCCATTTATGTTCTTTATACAGTCACGTCACTCAATACCAAATTTGGTGTATCTCAAGCTAACGAAACGGCCGCGAGCGCGCCATGAGCGTGGCATGTAAATCAGACTTTTCATGACAAGTTAGTCATGATTTTCATGATATGACCAGCCATTTATGTTTGTCATATGGTCATGTTATGCCATAACAAATTTGATAGAAATCCCATTAACGATACGGCCAGGAGAGCACAAAGTCGTAGGCGGCTAGATAGATAGATAGCTTGATAGATGGATAGATACGCTCAAAGTCTCCGAAGTTCGCTAAGAAATGCTTCGCATTTAAAAATACTGAAGCTCCCAGACCCTCCTTCATCTTTCCTTTCACCCCTTTACCGCAGCAAACATGGACAGCAACCATGTTGCATGTAACCCTGATACATATTACATAGCTGGTGTAATTGCGAACCTGATTCGTTACATAGAAACAAAGTTCCATTTAGTCAACCTTTTGTGCAAAGCATACGTTCGCTGGCATATTGTTCTTTGCGCGAAAGGTGCTGCAGAAATATTAGGATAAGGCAGCAATAATATTTAAGAATACATTTTTATTAACCCATATTTGGGGGGACCATGAGTTGATGCAGCGTTGGTAGAGTCCACTTGAGTGTCATCACTAGTTGACATCACTAGGTGCCACTAGATGCCCAAAGTTGGTTTGAAATGCCTTGGTTCGGTTCAGGTTTGTTCAATGCCATAGTTTTAGAACTTTATCATTGCAGTGACTGTGCGTTAGATATTTGCACTAGTACTACCATGCCACTGTTTACATAAGCTAAACTGCTGAATAGTAGTGTTTTTCATAACTTTGTCACCTCATTTCTTTACAGGCAGAGGGCACTTGTGGCAAGTGCAAAGGCAAAAAAGGTAAGTGCAGCATAAGTTAACCCTTTCTTTATGGAAGACTGAGCTCTTTCTGTCGTGTCCTCGCAAACAAAGTATGACATAAGAGTGTGACCTGCCCGGGGCTGTTAAATTTTTCTCTCAACTCCGAAGACAGATGGAGCTCATCGCTTGCTCCATACTTGTTGTAAACACCAGATGACATAGTTACAACAGCAGGGAAGCTGTTGAAGAGAAGTTGTGAATGTAGACATCCTTCTTGTGCTATCAGCTGTCTATATCAACATGGAGTCCTCCATGACAGCACTGTACGCTGAATAATGTGGGAGATGAAAGAAAATGTGGCGATTTAGAGCTCGGCATTGTTTTTCTCTTAGTGGTGGCTTGCCCTTTCGCGATACGGAAAGCATCACTCTTGCCACAAGAGGACACCTGATCCCAGAGGGAACATGTACAACGTTAAAAATACAGGTGGCGATGCCAACTTGACGCTTGCGTGCCATTCATGCTGATGTTATATGTTTTCATGGTGTCTGCTTGGGCCTACATACCTTAAAGGGGCCCTGCAACACTTTTTGAGCATGCTCAGAAAACGCTGCCGATCGGTAGTTCCAGGCTCTCGAGAACACGCGAGCCAAATATTATAGCGCAGCACGCGGCGTGGAATTCACAATAAATTCTCAAAGTCAGCCAGAAATTGCTTTCTCTTCTCTCGACAAATGACGTTGCGTACCCAAAAATCACTCGTCACCGACGAGAGATTTTTTTGTATCAGCCATTGGCTGATTTGAGCATGGCGCGCTCGGTAGTTACAGAGGCCGCCGCGGGAGGCCGCGACTTGTCCACGCGTGCGCGCGCGATCGCAATGAAAATTGGCGTATTCGAACAAAAAAAAGAAAGAGAAAAAGCGCTCAAGATCACGAGGTGCGCGTGACGTATTTTCTTTCCCCGTGCCATCCCTCCCTGCTTAGCTTCCAGCGCTTTCGACGGGACGAGAGAAGAGAGAATGCAATTGCAGCGTGCGAGAAATCTTTGTAACTCCACTCGTACTGGACGGATTCCAAAAATTTTTGCGGCAATGAATTCGTGAGGCAATAAGCTCCTTTAGTGAATCCATTCCATGGCTACTTGGAAAAGTGTTGCAGGGCCCCTTTAATTTGTAAAGATTAAGTAAATTGTCTGGTAAGGGAGACCTAATGTACAGTAGACCCTCATTAAACGGAACCTGAAGGGACCAGGAAAATATGTTCCATTTAACAGGAGTTCCATTTGCTGAGAGATGAACAAGGCTGCAGAATGCAAGTACGAAACCAATCTTGTCAGAAGTACTTGTTCCATTTAAGCAGCAGTTCCGTTTAAGAGATATCCGTTTACTGTGAGTCTACTGTACGTGCCGAATTTCGGGAAATGCCATTGAGCCAATGTATCTGCAATACGAAGAATCTTTTGGAGCTTCCCGCAGTTATCAGCCACACCGTTATCGGCTAGCTCTATAAAATTATGGGGATGTTCTCTGATAAAGCAGACTTGCAAGACTTTTGCGCAGCCAATGCATATAGAGGGGGGCCAAAACTTGACACCATTGGAGCCAGCACTTAGATGAGGGGGCTTGTCTTGATCGACTTTATGATGAAGACTAATTCCTTCGTCAAAACGATTCTCCAGCAGCATTCATTGTTGCCTGACTGATGTCTGCTGTCCGAGTTTCATCTTCCCCTGAACTTGCGTAATGTTCCTGTTGTACAATTGTCAATAACTAATTGAGCTGAATTAATTTTTCTCGCTAGTGTTCCGAAAAACCCTGGATGGTCAGTGTTGCCCTGTAGCCCTTGATTACAATATTTCTTGCAATCTCCGTGTAAATTATTCGGGACGGGGGAACCTCTCAAATTGGCTTCATCTGGCTTCATAGCTGTTGTGTCTTCAATTCTTCCCACCCATCATTTTGCAAGTTTAAAAACCTTGTTGTCAAACATTCTTTCTTACTCTGCTCCAACTACTGCGATCCCCTTGTTCACTTCTGCAGGCAGCAAGCCAGCGCCGTTCCACAGTCTCGAAGAAAACATCGGATGTGGCGCCCGGTGCACCAAAGTCTGCCAAGAAGGCTCGTAAAGTGAGCTTGCGCACACCGCTCGTGCACACCCATTCGACTGCAGGACGGCCCGTTGTGACACCGAAATTTAACATTCGGTAAGAAGCTCATTAAGGGGCATTAAGCAGTGGTCGTACTGCAAAGGAAAGATGTGCATCTTTTTGTAAAATAATGCTAGCTGCATGAAATTTACGCGGAACATAATCATTCTTAATCTTGGATTCATTCTTCCATTTATTATGAATTGCAAACAGGTTGTACATACAAATAGATATTACCTTATTCCAGCACATTAACCTTATACCCCAAAACTCACTCTTACGAGAGAGAACCGTTTAATGTGGCCCTGCAACACTTCTCCAAGTATCCATGGCATGGATTCACTAAAGGAGCTTATTGCCTCATGAATTGACCGCCGCAAAAATTTTTAGAATCCGTCCAGTACGAGTGGAGTTTCAAAGATTTGTTGCACACTGCAAGTGCTTTCTATCTTCTCTCGTCCCGACAAAAGCACTGGAAGCTAAGCAGGGAGGGATGGCATGGGGAAAGAAGGTACGTCACGCGCTCCTCGTGACCTTGAGCACTTTTTTCCTTTGTTCTTTTCTTCGAACGCGCAGCTTTTAGTGTGATCGCGCGCACACACGTGGACAAGTCGCGGCCTCCCGTGGCAGCCCCAGTAACTCCCGAGCGCGCTATGCCCAAATCAGGCCAATGGTGTGACGCAGTGATTTTGGAGTGTGTAGCGCCATTTGTCGAGAGAAGAGAAAGCAATTTTTAGCTGACTTTGAGAATGGTAAATTCCAGGCCGTGTGCTGCACTATATTATTTCGCTCATGTTTTCGCGAGCCTCGACTCAGTGTTTTTTTACCATGCTCAAAAAGTGTTGCAGGGCCACTTTAAGGATTTTTCTAGGCTTGTGCGAATAGTGAATTTTAGGTTCGAAGCGAATTCGAAGCGAATAGTGATTTTGGTCGAATAATTTCGAATCGAATTTGAAGAGTATATATGACATATTATAAATGAAAATGGGCATATTTGTAATGAACCAACTAGCCTGCACAGTGTTTTTTTTTTTTTTTTTTTTTTAATTGAAACAAGGCCTGTCCAAATGCCATTCTTTTTGGTTCAAAGGAAGTGGAAACAACTTTGAATAGTAGCAGGATTTGACTTTCAGAAGAATGCAAGTGATAACCTGTAAAATATGTTACATTTTAAAACTTACTATACTTAGTGCATATCAGACAGTTAACAAGCTTTTAAACTTAAAAAATGATGAATCAATGAGAGGGTAATATGTTCATTTAACCTTGCAGTGGGGTTTCACGGCACTGCCAATTTCCCCCTGGATAGGTGTTTTCACGGCTTAGCACCCCTTCACTGCAGTGAAACCACCTTTACAGTGGGTTACATGCGGTCTAATATGCACCTCGAGAGGTGCTTTCACGGCTTAGCACCCCTCGGATGCGGTGAAACCACCTTTACAGGGGGTTACATGCGGACTAATATACATTTATTCGTTCATTTCGAATACTTCGAAATTTTCAACAATTTAAATTCGAATCGAAGCGAATTCGAATACAGTAATATTCGTTCGAATATTCGAGGCACTCGAATATTCGCACAAGTCTAGATTTTTCCATCTTATTTTGATGGATTCTGCTCGGCCTGTGACAATATCTGCAACATAGCTTTCGGCACGCACTGATTGGCTGATTGTGGAAGGGCAGGAAAATAGTTTCTTCGGTCATTGCACATGTAAGATTTTGTCTCGCGATAGTTACAACTGTCTAAAATGTTGAAAGTGGAAAATGGGAGAACACAGTATGGGGCTGTATTTAAGAGAAGACTGAATTTGGCTAATTTCGGCAAAATTTTTTGGCACAATGGCCAAAAAATGAACAAAAGAAAAATGTTGGTTTAAATTGTCTGGGAAATGTTGCAATTCATGCGATACAGCTATATATGGCCACAGTTTTTAAAATTGACCCACAGATGTGAAATTAACAAGAGCGTATTTTCGAAAGAATACATTATCGGCCTAATCAGAGCTGGTGCTTATTGTCAATGCCAGGTCAGTTGTTTCCTTTTTTATGTTTACAAGCATTCTCATAAATTTGCATTCCTTTATTTACTCTGGAATTCCACTGCTTTCCGTGTGCATGAGTCTTTCTAGTAGCCTGGCAAGACGTTTCTGCAAAGCTGTGCCCTCAAAAAACAAAAGCCTGCTAATTATTACTGACTCATTAATTTTTGTGGATGCCAACACTTACAAATTAGCAAAGCTATCGTTATTACTTCTACAGCGTGAAAATTGGACATAGATTAGGGTAATGCTTGACAGACTTTAGACGTAGGTATTTGCATTGTTTGTAGTACAGTGCACTCCACTCCAACGATATCCATGTGCCAAGGAAATGCCATTGTTATACTGCAAAAGCTTGTTAATTTGAACTCGAAGGGGACTATAAAGTTCGAATTAAGCTGAGTTTGAATTAGCGGGCAGGCGCTAGAATGAACAGACATGGTGCCACACTTGTGCAGGAAGAACCCATAGAAGCCACCTCTGGACTCGTTCCCGCAAATTAGGCGATACTCCACGTTTGTGGCAGGTAATTTATTAAATTAAGTTCTTGCTCTAACAGCGAACAGAATTT
The DNA here is from genome assembly GCA_030522465.1 of Rhipicephalus appendiculatus. NCBI lineage: Eukaryota > Metazoa > Arthropoda > Arachnida > Ixodida > Ixodidae > Rhipicephalus > Rhipicephalus appendiculatus. The sequence goes on from JALIZH010032965.1 coordinate 1,139,187, forward strand.
ATTGATCCGTCAGTGATACGCCAGAAACAAGCAGTGATTTGCATTCATGTGAGCAGTGAGCCCTGATGCCAAAATATACGAAGCTATTTGTGCTCCAAAACACGTTAATTTACGTGGCAGAGTTAAATTTAAAGCCTTTCTTTCTTAGTTTTGTTAGAATAATATTGAAATTGTCCAAAGGGACACTGCTAAGGGCAAACATTGCCTGACTGGGCCGTGCCACCCATACAGCAGTAGCAGCTGACAGACGACATTTACAACCATAAAAGCATACTTGGAAATCAATCGCTGCACTTGTTTTACACAGATGAAAGTAATGAGTAATTTGGGTGATCATTCTGGGCAGATTTTGGTGAGAAGGGACCAGTCAGGGGGCTCCCAGTTCGAATTAACCGTTCTAGATACCGATGCGTTCGAATTATCGGGAGTTTTCCTTCATAGAAGTACATAGGGCTGTGCCAGGACCAGGGCGTCAGTTCGAATTAAGAGTTCGAAATAACAAGCTTTTACTGTAACTGATAATTGTTAAAGGTGGGTTGAGAAAAAAGAAAGACTAGAGAGACAAAAACACTTTATTTGCATGCAAGTAATGTAGTGCAACTATGTACTTGTTTGCAGAAAAGCCAGTCTGTTAGCTTTGGTTACTTCACGCAGAGCTGGTGCACATCTTTCTCAGGAGCATCTAGGTACTCCAATGCAGCTGTGTGGGAGGTCCTTCGCGAAAATGGTCCCGGAAGGACTGTATCATCTACAGTAAAAGCTCGTTAATTCGACTCTCGTTAATTCGGAAAATCGGTTAATTCGGACACGTCATCTGGTCCCTGTAAATATACGCGTCACTCTATGAGACTGGGTGCTCGTTATTTCGGACAGATTTGACCGCAAATCGGATAATTCGGCGACTTTCGGGCCGCTGGTGGGACTCGAAAACGAAAAAGGAACGATTCGGAACAAAAGCGAAGCTCAAACGCAGCATTGCCATGGACATCAATTATCGACCTGGCTTGACTTGAGACTGGCTGAACGCCTTTTCTCGCGTGTGGGGTTAGCGGTGCCATTTAGTTGCTTTGTGCCCGTTGGTGTGCTGCATCGTTTAACGCCGTTTTATCGAGCAATTATTCAGTATGGCTCCTTCAGCTTGATCGTTGCTAGTGCTTTAGTGCTGAGTTCTCCTGTGACCGCACTTTCCGCCGATGGCAAGCGCCGGCAGAAGCGGTCCAAGTACGAGGCCTAGGACTTCACCACCAAAGTAGAAATTTTGCGTGCCCTGAAAAATGGGCTCTGCCGACGAGAAGTGATGAAGAGGTTCAGTGTTAAAAGAAGTACTCTTGGTACATATGTTGTAGCCAGACAGGCCCCCTCTTACTGTGAAGGAAGCCGCGGAGGCCCTCGTCGTCCTTGGAAGAATTTTGTTTTGGCACTGCAGACAGCATGCGGGCTACTGAGCACCTTGAATGGCTCAGAAAAATTGTGTCCGCGCGCATTTCTGCTCGAAAACAGACAAGCATCCGCGATTACTTTGTAAAGTAGAGGTATGTTGAAAAAACTCTTGCATTTGGTGTGTATATTTCGACCATTCGATAATTCGGACATTCGGTTAATTCGGACATTTTTTCCGGTCCCTAGAAATCCGAATTAACGAGCTTTTACTGTATCGGGCCTCCTTCAATGACAGTACCTGGGTAGGCTGCTCAACCGTGTCGTCTAAGTAGTCTCTCTCACCGCTGTCCACAGCACGTATACGCACAACGATCGCCTCGTCACTGGGGCTCTCGGACGTTTCCACGTCTGCATGAAGTCGTCGAGACCTAATGCAGCCTGGTTAAGCGCTGACCACAACTCTGGCACCCCTTTGTCTTCGGGCACTTCGCAGGCCTCTCTTGGCATCGTTTCATTCTCGCCTACTTCCTCCTCGTGACGTCATCGAATGAAGCCTGCCTGCCTGAAACAGTTTTGCACCGTGGAGGCGTGGACTGCGCACCACGCTCCGAAGATAAATTGCACGGCCATCAGCAGTGTTATCTTGGGGTCTGGTTCCTTTCCTCTCCATGCGGCGTTGTCCATATTCAGCAGAAGCCTGTCCAGGATGTGGTGGCGATGCTGTTGGCGCAGAGAGCCATTCTCGGCGCGCACTGTAGCCAGATTCAAATGCTATATCCGATAACGCAGCACTGGAACATCGTAATATGCAGTTTATTTTACCATAGAAATCGTACAAAAGTGCATGGTGCCATCGTTGTATCCGATGTGAGTGGGCTCGACTGTCTTCATACCACCAAGCTTGGTTACATACCATTTTGAAGATATTGTCCTTCTACAGTGTAGTACTAATGGAATTTCACCTGCTTGCATTTACAGTAAGCGGCCACCCTCAGCGCGACCAGTGCGGCGAGGCGAGACATTGATGTCGCTCTCGGGCAGTCCTGTCGAAGCAAAGCCGTCGGCTGTTCCCATTCACGTCCACATCAACAATGGACAGGTGAGCAGAGCTTATTGAGTGAAGTATTCTTTCGTGTCTGTTTTAAGCTCGCACTTAAGTTAGGAATGTATTGGGTAAGAATAAATTGAAAAGCTTTTATAATGAATGATTTGACACTGGAAGGTTGCTGCCGCAGTAGCATTGTGAAAGACGTCAAAGGAAGATGAAAATGGTAGCTTTTACTCTGCTCGTATGCAAAATAAGTACAATAGTTGTGTTTTATTCACCAAGAAAATGAAAGTGTGTTAATGTCTATTATATCAATAAAGTAACAATAATAGACATAGACAAACAGTGCGTATTAAAGATTACAATAGTGCACTAACACTTTATATAATACAATAAATTTGTTATTATAAAGAGCACTTTTATGTATTTGTTTTTAATGTAACCACCCCTTATGTAATATATCCCTCTATGGGTCTTTAAGGTATTAAACTGAACTGAATTGGTTTGTTTTCTTGATATTTTCGATAATTCGGTTACTTCGGACTTCTTTCCTGTCTTGTGAAATCTGAATTAAGCTTTTGCTGTACTGATCAACTCTTACAGATATTAAATATTTACGCATTGTCGGGTATGGTGTCATTGGGTAGGTGTTATACAATGTTGCCTGTGTAATGCACATCTTATTGTTGCTCATCCTAAGTGAACCAGTGTTGTCTTGAATGCGTAGTGTATTAAATAAAAATGAATTTTCTAAATGTTTGTGCACCCCTAATTCAAAGCATTCGTCTGTGCAGGTGGTGAAGGTCACGGCCCGGGACTCATCACTTAATGAGCTGTGCAAGGCCATCAAGACCCTCTGCGATAAAATGTGAGGACGCAGCCCTGAAATGTCCCTGCAAGCGTTGTATACAATTTTTTCGACTTTTTACTTTTTAAAGGACTGGCTACCTGCACGTGGTATCAATGTCCTCATTTTATCTCCAACGCAACTTTAGACAAGGGTCTTTGTTGAAAGAAAAATAAAGTAATGCAATCTTTTAGTTCTGTCTTTCAATTTTTGCTGCTTGCATGGATTGTAACAGAGAAGCAGTGTAATTAACATTTGACCATCATGAATACATATACATAGTACTACAGAATTATCTCTGGGGTAACAATCTAGAAAGAAAAGTGGACGAAAAGATAACTTGCCGTTGGCAGGGACCAAACCTGCGACCTTTGAATAATGCGTCCGATGCTCTACCAACTGTGCTCCCGTGGCGGTCATCCCTTTGTCCACTTTATAAGGTGCATTTAAACATGGGAGTGTGTCAGTGCCGCTAGCAGCCGCGACAGCAAGTGGAGAACACTTTTTCTGCATGTTGGCGTCGCGTAGCACTTGATCTTATTACGATCTTGCGGCTGACCAATAATCCCTTGCATGCTACCTGAAGGCATGCAGTCTGCCAGAACAAGACCCTCTAGGGGATGTTAGTAGTAAATGTAATGTAAATGTGAAAGAAGAAAAGTGGACGAAAAGATAACTTGCTGCTGGCAGGGACCAAACATGCGACCTTCTGGTTCCAACTAGGCCGAATCTGTTTTGCTCCGACATTGGGCTCAGTGTCTGTCTGGCTCGCGACCTTCAATGTAGAGCATGCGCCCGTTGGTGCGGGCGTGTGTGAATCTGTTTTTGACGTGGCCGCTGCCTTCTGAAGTTGCACAGGACTATAGAATCAATACAGTGATATTTCTAGATGTTACTTTTTCCCGCCTAAAGCGGTACGGGTGGTGGGGCTGTTTGGCACTCCAGTCTAACATTGCCAACAACACCACCTGCTTTAACAGGCCCTGCAACGTTTTATCCTCTGCATTCTGCAGCGCTGGAGTGCGTGTAGTGCTGAATACTGATACGAACGCAAGAAGAATTGTCAAAATTGGTGCACGGGAACGGAAGTTATTGGTCATCCAACTTCAGAGCCCCAGGAGACGAGAAAAAAATGTTCCCTTTTGTATTTCGCTCTCCCACCAATGTCAAAGGCCAGTTCCAATCACCACGCCCCTTTTACAAAGACATACCAGATGACTCTCCTGATGGATGGATGGATGCTATGAGTGTCTCCTTTAAAACGGGGCGGTTACATGTGTGCCACCAGGTTTGACAAACACACACACAAGAAAAAAAAATTTTTTTTTTGAAGTTTGCCTAATGCCTTTTCTACTTCAATTAAATTTATCTTACCATAGAAAAAAAACATAAAATCTCAGCGCAGTTCTTTGCCCCTTACAGCAGGCTAGCCTTATTTTTTCTACTACAGTTGAACCCCTTTATAAGAGATGCACTGGGGAGAAATTCTTGCCTTTTATATGAGGTGTCTCTTATAAGCAGGGTACCACGTATGCATTTTCTTATCACCCCCTATTCTAATTCTTATCACCCCCTATTCTTATACCCACTTGTCTTTCACATCAGTGTCTCTTATAAAGGGGTACGACTGTATTTTTGTCCTTTCTCTAGTTTTTTGCCACCAATACTCTGTCTCTTACTTATTTCTATTGTGAGCGTGTTCAGCTTTCTATTGTCCCTAAAACCCGAAAGCTTCGTGTAGGCTCGTGCCCAAATGTACACCTGGATGGATATATCTACATGCAATCGGAACATGCTCCGTCGTTTACTTATCTTCCTCATCATAGCATGTGCCTTGTTCTTCTTTGTTACTGAATCTCTTTTTATAACTACGCATTCTGAGACAACCCAATCTCTCGTCAAACAGTAAAGCGCTTCCCCTTGAATTATCATAAAATGCGTCCCTCCTTATTTCGTTTTTGCCCTTTTGGTAGTTACTCAGACCCGTTTTTTTTTCGATTACTGCCGTCCAGTAAATCTTCTGACTTTTCGCTTAACGGTCTTTGTTGTCATATTCGAACCTTATTTTGCTCTGAGCTGCCCTTGCCTCAGAACTTGCCCATCCCATATTTCCCTTTACAGCCTTGTCTGTGGTCTTCCCGCGAGTGCCCAATGCGAGGCGTCCCGCCGTTCTTTCATTCACATCCATTCCTGATTGCACCTCTGACCTCATACACACTGCTGAGTTCCCAAATGTAAGCCGCGGTACCATTACACCTTTCCACAGACCTCAAAGCACCTCATACCTATTGTATCCCCATAATGCTCTTGTACCTCCATGTACCTATCACCCTCATCTACTTATACTCCGAGGCATAGGCGTGCGCACGAGGGGGGGGGGGGTGCAGGGGGGGGCGCAAAGTCCTTAAACTGTAAAATAGAATATTGCTTAAATCATGCACGTGAACGTTCATTCTGTTATATATTATTCCCTTTGTTAACTAGGGATTCACGATATTTCGCAAATCATGCCCAAAAGTTCATTTCCAACTCACGGTTGAGAAAACAGGCGCAAAGTCTGCCCCATACATTGACATAATAGTAATAGAGAAGGGGCGGCGCCGCAATAAACCTACCCTCTACCCCCCTCCCCCCCCCTCGAAGGGGAACCCTGCGCACGCCTATGCTTCAAGGTACTTGTATGCGCTTACCCTTTATTTCTTGGCCCTCTATGGACACCACTTGATCACTGGGATCATTGAATACCATAAATCCACATTTTGTTACACTAATTTGTAACTAAATCCCAGTCCTAGAGCTTCAGCTTCCTAGTCGCTGTATATATATTTTTATTTTACTTATTCAAAATGCCTTACAGGCCCATTGAAGGGCATTGAGTAAGGGGGGGCATCAGTATTTCCATAGCAACAAAAAAATAGACAAAAAGCAAAGGATCAAGAAGGAAAAAAAGAAACAAAGATTATAAAGACGTAATGTGCAACAAAGTTATACAATACTAAAATGCAACGAAATCGGCTTATGAAAAGTTTCACGATTAAAGATGGATACAATGTGATCTGGAAGACCGTTCCAATGTAATGAATGGCATGAAACTACGTGTATTGTGAATACATCGAAATGTGCGCAGAGGAAGCTGAAGCAGCAAACTGAAGTTTATTTCTATAAATGTACCTATGAAACAAACAAAGGGGAAATGACGCGGCATTCTTCCGGTGACTGAAATGCAAGGTCTTGTTTTATTAGGGTAATGCTTGAATGATAGTAGTAGTTGCCAGAGATGACTCTTGCTGCTCTATTCTGGACGGCTTCCAACATATGGACTAGGTAATCTTCATATGGTGACCTTGTGGATGATGCATACTCTCTATAGTTGTGGGCGAACATAAGTAATATATGTACGTGATAATACGTTTATGTTAGAAAGAGCATTGTGCAAATTTCTGTGGAGATAGCAGAGAGATTGGGAGGCTTTTGATGAGACAGCTGTTATATGCGCAGTCCAGGATAAGTCCGATAAAAGGTGAACGCCGAGATATTTGTACGATGGAGCAGCTGAAATAATGGTGTTATTAATTGTATAGGGAAATGATGAGTTAGTACGCTTTCTAGTGAACGAGATTGACTTGCATTTAGAGCGGTTAAGGGACATCTGCCAAGTTTTGCACCACCTGAAGGTTAGGTCAGGGTAATTTTGGAGGATGCAATGATCATCAAAACATTTAACACTGCGGTAGACGCAATCGTCGGCGAACAGTCTAACTGAGGATGAAAGGTTAGCGGGCAAATATCGCTTCGACTATCCGCAAATAAGGCAATATCGTCGGCATAAAATAAACCTGGAAGGTTCTGCTCAATCTTCACGCTGCCCTGTTTGTGTGACAGATTAAAACCAATGTTGCTACCTTCGAGCGCTTTTTCTATCCTCACCATGTATAAAGCATGAATAACAGCGGGGAGAAAGGGCCTCCATGTCTCAGCCCCTTGTTTATATCAACGTTCTCTTTGTATAGAATGGGAAGGAGTGAGTAGCAAACTGTGTTTTCTTGGTATATCTTCCCAATTTTAGATATTTCTACACACTGAGTAAGAACAAATAGGTTATCGTCTAACCGCCTGTCGGCTCCAAATCCATTCTGAAGTTCTCCCAAAATATTGTTATGTTGTGCTCGTGTTTCTAATGTTAATTTTACTGCCTGCATCGCCAACCTGTAAAGTACCAATGTGATAGTTAGCTGTCTGTACGAGCGAATGTTATCATTTTCTCCCTTAGCTTTACAGATTAAGTTCATTCTGCTTTTTCGCCAACCGTCGGGTATTTGCATGTGCTGTAAGCATTTTTCTACGGCTTCCAACACTTCTTTAGTGTTATGCCCTAGTTCGTGAATGAGGCTGACTAGAACCCCATCTAAACCCGGGGCAGTGAGCTTTGGAATGTTTCCTTTGGCCCTTCCAGTTGAAATTCTCACGTACTAGCTCTTCCTCGTTTGCGCTCTCTGTCATACTTTTACCATGCTTTTACTCACCGGAGAAATCCCCAGGACAATCTTTTTAAATGAATCGGCTGTTACGAATCGGAGTCCGCCACGGTGGTGTAGCAGTTACAGTGCTCGGCTGTTAATCCGAAGGTTGTGAGTTCGATCCTGGCCGCGGCTGTCGCATTTCGATGGAGGCGAAATGCTTGAGGCCCGTGTACTGTGTGATGGTCGAAATTTCCTCCACTATGGCGTCCCTCATAATCATGTAGTGGTTTTGGAATGTTAAACCCTAGATGTTATTTTTATTGCGATAGCAATTATATGGACACTCTCGGCAGATTTTTGCTGTTTCGTCGCCGTCATGTCCCGGATATGTATATATGTGTAAAAGGGACAAAGAAAAATAAATCGCAAGAAAAAATCCGAAGCACCCGACCGGGAATTCGCACCAGTGACCCCTCGCTCTGCAGCGCGCTGCGTTAAAAAAAAATGGCGCGTGGCTGAGTTGTTTGTTATTTTTTTGACATGAAAGTGTTTTATGCCGGGGTCCACCACGGCTCCACTGACGAATTTTCGTCCCGGATATGACGTTGTAAAATGTACACTAACAGATGGCAAAGAAAACTAGAAGAAAAAAGTCAGTTTCACCGCAAGGGTGAAGCAATGAATGCGATAGCAAAAAATTGTAATGTTATACGAAGTGAGGCTGGCAGCTAACTCTTTTTGGATCCGATCTCACGCAACTCTAGAAAACGCTTGTTTAAGAGAATTCTCTTCGAGTTGAGAGCGCAGCACGTAGAAGGGTACACCGGCCCCCCCGCTGTCGGCCGCCGAGAAGGGGAGATAACGCGCGCGCCCGCGCTCGTAAAATCGAAGGTCCCCCCCCCCCTCCCCCCCGCTGTCGGCCGCCGAGAAGGGGAGATAACGCGCGCGCCCCCCGCTCGTAAAATCGAAGGTCGCTCGAGGGACCCCCCCCCCCTCGCGTCTTTTCACGCTCACGAACGACGGGCGGGGCCGGTTATATATATACATATACGGCAAATAACGCCGACGGCGAAAACCAGCCAAGAGTGTCCATATAATTGCTATCGCAATAAAATGCCCCCCACCTCCCCGAAGGGAATCGTGAAGAAATGCGAATGCATTTCTTGCGCCGAGAGATTTCGCCTTCACCGACTTCTGCCATCGCCTTGAGAGGCGCCCAGCTAGGGTGGCTACTAGCCCAGCCAGCGAACGGTCGAAAGTGAGGCGCGAGCGGACGGGAGAGTGGGGCGCAGGGAGAGAAGGAGCGGCGAAGCACTGCACCTACCCTCTCCTACACTCTCTCGCACCACATGCTCCGGTTGCTAGGGGCGAGGATAAGCGCGCGCGCCCGCAGCTGTTGCTATGGGAGAGGGGGGTGAGAGCGGAGAGATAACACCTGCCGGCGCGCGGACGCCGCCGCGGACAACGCCGGACGCCTCACACAGCCCGACTAAGAAATGCATTCGCATTTAAAAGTTCCGTCGCCGGGAGTTGAACCTACGACCCCTATCTCCGCAGCGCGAGGCGCAGTCGACTCGGCCACAGAACGTACAGTCGCCCAAATCTTTAGCTATCCTTCGCGAGCGGCGATCTTTTCTGTGTATCTTCGCCGTATGACTGAATTAAGTTACACAAATGGTGAGGGTAAGTGCATGCCCACATACCACATGCCCACGAAACAATTTTTCGGCACTTCGTTCCATCACGGGGCGCTGACACACAGAAAAGTCGCCGCTGCGCGGGATAGTTAAAGATTTGGCCGACTGTACGTTTTTCAGCGTACTAACGGCGAGCTATCTATATTCACCATTTACTGTTGGCAGTACTCAGAGTTCGGTAACTTCAGCGTGTTTATGTCATCCCTGGGTAGATGGCGCGAAGGGCGCTCTTTAAACGTCGTTGCCCCGCGCGTTGCGATGCTCGCGCGCCTCTCCAGGGTGTGGTCACTCGTGCGCTCGCGCTTATCCAGGCTTTTCTCACAATGGGGCGGTTTGCACCTCTTGTGCTTTCACTTAAGTGTGCGTTGAAGTTACAGAGAGCACGTAGGTCACTTCGCTCCAGGAGCGTAGCCAGAAATTTTTTTCGCGGGGGGGGGGGGGGGGGGGGCACCTCCTTGATCTGAATTGGGGGGCCAGGCGGGCAAATGGTCATTTTGCGCTATGTATGCCATGGCAAAAAAAAAAAAAATCACGCCATATCCACGAAGTGAATGATGATGAGTGGGCGAAGCTCGATCGTTTTCATCCATGGCAGAAAGAGAATGTGTGGTCTGGAACGCGCTTACACTTCATGGTCATCAGCGTCATCGTCATCTTTATCACGTGTAGTGGGTACATTCCACTATACCGGAACGCGCTTATACTTCATCGTTATCACGTGTAGTGGGTACATTCCACTATACTGCGTCATCGTAATCTTTATCACGTGGAGTGGGTACATTCCACTACACGTGGCTACCTACCTACCTACTACTACTACTACTACTACTACTACTACTACTACTACTACTACTACTACTACAGAGGAGGGACAGACCCCCACCCTTAGGAGCTTGGACCCCAAAGAAATTCGGGGGGGGGTGGGGGGGCAAAAGGCTCGGCTTGCCATTCCCTGGCTAAGCCACTGCTTCGCTCGCTGCGGCTCCGTGACTTCCACGAAATATACATCGCAGTCAATTATCTGCCATTGCCATGACGGGAGCTGTGCAGCCGGAGCCATCAAACGGTGTTCAAACCAAAAATCGCCCGCCTGAACTTGTTTCATCATTGAACTCTTCACGGTACACTCATTCTTCCACCAAAGTATATGTCCCACCTCATTGACCATCGCCATAAAGTAGGTGTTCCATTTTCAAAAACGAAAACATTCTCCGAATCATTTTCACTGCGCACCGCGATCGAGTGGAACCACCTTCCGGCTGAAATCACATCAATCACCGACAATAAACGTTTTCGAGAAGCACTAACCAATTTTATTTAAATATAGAAGCCTGTTTTACTTTATTGTTATTAATGCTCACTGTATTTGTTTCGATTGGTGTATGTAAGTATTTTTGTTCACAACCCCCTCTGTAATGTATTTGGCCTTGAGGGGTAAAATAAATTAAAAAAAAAAAAAAGGCGCCAGGCCTGCGCGGAACGCGGAGCAGAGTCACAGCGAAAGCTGGAAGAGCGGCCTTTCTAGAGCTTTTTTTAAACTCTCTTGGGACAACTACTACAAGCACACTTGCATGGTACCCACTACGCCATAAATCATCATAACTTTTGTGTAGTGGGGAAGCGTCCACTGTGCCATTATTCGTCATTCTTCAAAAAAGCGTGGTACCCGCTACACACTTGTAACGCATTATGTGCACTTTGTTGATGCTGTGGCTGACGACGATGAATTATGCCCGAGGCTTTTGTAATGGGTTGGAGCATTGAACTACCCAATCGTTACGCAATTCGCATTGTGTGACGCCTGGTTGTTACTTTACTGTTCTAAAACGCTTTATTATACATGTTAACGCGATTCCTTACCGAACATGAAGCCTGCATAGGGTCAGTTTGCAACGCAGTTCCAAGCACCGGCGTAGCTCAGTGGTAGAGTTCTGGCCTGTCACGCAGAGGGCCCGGGTTCGATTCCCCTTCTGTCCTGGGCATTTTTTATTTAGTTTTTATTTCTGATTTCGCGCGATAGTGGTTACGGATACCGGCGGCGGACAACTACGGCGCGAAAACGGCCCTTGTCGTGATCTCATAACAGCTTTCGCTGTAAAAGTAGTGGCATCCCCATTTCCTCAGCTAAACCTCTCACACGAAATGGGTAGGGCTGTCTGAACGAAGGACGGTTGTCAAACAGGACAGAACTGGATAAATCATTCACAGGGAGCTCTTTCAGATCAAGTACAGGCCGTCCAGAGGGCCCATAATACGGCGGTAAGGTTAAACCTTACTGTCCCAACGTGGGAGCCGCCTGAGGGTTGATCTTCAGGACCTTAATAAAGTTTAACATACCATACCATTGACAGTGGAGTGTGAATGGTGTTCCTTGTCAGCATTCACTTTGAGAAAATACGCAAAAGCCATGTAAGATCTCTGAAAGTGGAGTGACCACTCGTTCGAATCAACGTAGAGGCTTTCTAAGGGGGTGGTGCGAAAAGCACCCGTAGAAAGGCGAATATCTAAATGATGGACAGGGTCAAGCATCTTCAAGGCACTTGGTGCCGCAGACTGATACATTATCGCCCCTTATTCAAGGCGCGTGCGTATGAGGATTTTATAGAGACTTATGAGACACTTCTTGCCACTACCCCACGCAGTGCGTGACAACACCTTCAGAATATTCATGGTTTTTAAGCACTTGTTCTTTATATACTTGATGTGTGGAATGAAGGTTAGTTTGGTATCCAGGATTACGCCTAAGAATTTATCTTGATAAAACGGAAGCTTGGGCTAGTAGGTGATTTGGAATCAATATGTTTGCACAGCGCAAGAAAAACTAGGACGTAGGGAGGATACAACACGGGCGCTGCTGTTGTGTCCTTCCTACGTCCTCGTTTTTCTTGCGCTGTGCGAACATGTTAAAGGGGTGGTGCCACCAAATTTGTGGCTAGCGCGTTCTTTGCTGCAAGCGTTCCTTATAGCTCTAGGAAGCACGATACACGCACCAAGATTCATGTATTTTCGCTAAATAATTTAATATCACCTTATTTATGTGGACAACTTTCGGTTTCGATTTCTGGGCGACGACTTGGGCGGTGACGTAGAAGTGTAGTAAGCTTGATCACGTGGCCACACAAGGCTGTGACGCACGTCGTGCTGGGTATTGTCTGTGCTCGCACACACGTGCCTCACAAGCACCAGCAAAACAAACGCGCCGACAGGTGCGATGGCTACGAACCAATGCTTTGCCGGTACGTACGTTGCGGAGTTGGCGGAGGTCTAGAGGTCACCACAGATCTGGTGTGACGTCACTACAACTTTCGTTGTCCTTCCTATAGAGCTACGTCAGTTTTCATGCGCTAGCGGTGGGTCTAGATCGGGAGTATGAGCATTTAGGTACATTTTAGAAGTGAATTAAAATATATTCTAAACGTTTGCTGTGTCCGACCCTTCGTGTGGAGTGTCCTTGCATACAGAGGAAACCCACAACAGGCTTGTCTTAGCCTCAAAATTTGATGTCACCGCCCCTTTAAGAATTTATGTTCAGTCTTTACAGACAGATGTTGACCATGCAGGTCAATATCAGGATCGGAATGAATGCCTGTCTTCCTGGAGAATAAGACGCATGCTTTTTTGTGGGTTCAGTCGGAACCTGTTTTCCTCTGCCCATTTGGAAATTTTGTTTAAACCAAGCTGAACCTGCCGGCACAGTGCAAGGTTAGAGGATTTAAAGCCAACTTGGACATCATCCACATATGTGGAAGAGAACATGTTGCGCGGGATGAACAGCCGCAGGGAATTCATTTTGATAATGAAAAGTGTACAACTCAGTACACCAAATTGCGGTACTCCTGTTTCCTGGACAAATGTTCGGGATAAAACTTTGCCTACTCGAACACGGAATGTCCGATTGGTCAAGTAACTTTCTATTATGGTCAGCATTCTACCCCGCACACCAAGGTGGGACAGGTCTCTTAATCTTCCAAAGTGACGTGTCGTAAGCCTTTTAGGGGCGAAGCTCCTTATGCCGTGGGTCGTACGTGCGTCCCATGTTTGTAGTAGTAGCCACCTGCGTGATGACGATGACGATCGCGATGCCATACAACACATGGCATCGGGTCGTGCGTCCCTTGTAGTTTGTAGTACGTAGTAGCCACCTGCGTAACCAGCAGTATCTCCCTGTGTCATGACGATGACGCTGCCATCACGGCACACCACATGGAATGTACCCACTATGCGTCATAACGATGACGCTGATGACGATGACGATCGCGATGCCATACAACACATGGCATCGCGATATGGTCTCACATGCATATCGTCTGACCACATGCAACCAACCACCATCACGTCTTTGATGATGTACCTCCGGAGCTTCGCCCACTCATCATCATTCACTCCGCGGATATGCTGCGATTTTTTCATATCGAGGAACACAGAACGAAAGAATTGTTTGTGGACGAAAGATACTTGCCCATTCTGTGCCACTAAAGCGTCCGCGGCTACGATCAAGCACCTGTTGTGGACATGCCCTGGCCTGAACCAGATACGACGGCGCTACCTGACAACAGTGGGCCTCCATCCGACGAGACCACCAGATTATGATTTGTGGCTCTATGGGCCCCACCATAGAGCACTGTTGATGTACATAGCGGAAACCGGCCTCTATTTGTATATTTAACTATGTATGCCGTTGGGCAAACTCTCGAAAAAAAAAAAAAAAAAGAGTTTCTGACGTGTGCCTCGATACGTACCAGGTGGTCAGTGGTGGATCTACCTTTCTGGAAACCCGCACTGGAATTGGTCGATCAATTTGTTCGCTTCCAGGAAATGTATTAACCGGCAGTTTACCATTTGTTCAAAGACTTTACATTGGCAACTTGTTAGCGCGATGGGCCTGTAACTAGTGACAGAGGATGGATCTTTGCCCTGTTTCAAAATAGTTATCGTTATAGTTTCTTTCCAGGAAGCAGGGATCTCGCCAGAGAACCATATCGCATTGTAGAGGAAAGGCAGTGTTTTTGTGTTTCGTGCGACAAGTGTTTTAACATATATCGTATACAATATGATCAGAGCCTGGGGTAGATTCGTTGCAGCAGCTCAGTGCTGCCTGCAGCTCTGCTAAGCGGTACGGTTCACTGTAGGGTTCATTATTTCTAGACTTCCTTTCTAACCTCTGTCGCTCCACTCTCGTTTTATACCTTTGGAAGGTTTCAGAATAATGTGTAGAACTGGATACTAATTCGAAATGTGCTCACAAAAAGTCAGCTTGGTCATCCAGGCTTTTCTCTTGGGTGTCCAATAAGGGAACCGAATGCGCTGGTCGACCTTTTAAACTCCTGACGCTATTCCAGACCTGGGCCTCGTCTCTGTACGAGTTTATGCCTGATATAAACTTCAGCCAACTGTCCCTTCTCGCCTGCCGGCGCGTTCTCCGGCCTTACGATTTGACCTGTTTAAAGTTGATGAGGTTTTCGGCTGTCGGCGAATCGCGCAGGAGACCCCACGCTTTATTCTGTTTCTTACGAGCCTTCCGGCACTCGTTGCACCAGGAAACACGACGTTTGCCTTGTCGCCCTGGTTACTTGTGTTATACATTTGGAAGTACTCGACAGCAGCGTCGATACTGTGGGTGTCGGGCTTGTTGCGTCCCGCCCATAGTTAAAGCAAGGACGACGGACGCTTAAAGTCAAAACAAACAACAACAATTTATTTAACTATGCGCTGCATGCGGCAGGGTCGGCCCACGGACGCGAGGCAGCGAAGCGGTGACCATGGTTCACGGGCAGCAGCAATCGGCCATCGTGGGTGGCGGCAACCGTCCTTCCTGGCAGCCAAGTCACCTCTCCTCTGGGCAGCGCGCAGGCTGCCCCTTTTGAAGCGCGCAGGTGGGCCACGCGCACCGCCACTGCGCAACACGTGGCGCTATCTCTAAATAGCCGGAGTGCCTGGTTCCCACTCATCCCCCCGCCTCAAGAAGGCGGCCTGTGGACCGGAGGTCGGCTCATGATGTCCGGCCGCTGGGACCCTAAAGCATAGCGAGGACAAACAAAAACCATAAACATTTTCTGCTGGCCACCAAAAAAAATAGTAGAGGCATTTTGCACCGAACAAAACATCAGGGTACTTTGAGGAGAGAAAAAAGAAAACAAGCCCAGGGG
This sequence comes from Rhipicephalus appendiculatus, assembly GCA_030522465.1. NCBI lineage: Eukaryota > Metazoa > Arthropoda > Arachnida > Ixodida > Ixodidae > Rhipicephalus > Rhipicephalus appendiculatus. The sequence goes on from JALIZH010032965.1 coordinate 1,154,765, forward strand.
AAGGAAATGCGTCATCTTCCCAAAACCCTCCTTACGTTACCGAGGACGCAGGTTATACTGGTTATACCACTTGCTTGACGGTGTCGGCGACTGTGTGGCCAAGCTCTGGTGAGGAACGTCTGGATCCCGAGCAGTTGCAACCTTGTCGTGCATAAATAGGTTTTAGATCGGAGACATGAATAGGGCCACACACTTGGTTAGTCAAGCAATCTGTCAACAGGTACGATTGCCTGGATTTCTGGGTGATTTTATATGGTCCGTCCCACCTGTTAGCCAGGGAAGCTGCAAAACCTTTTCGAGGCGTCGCTGAGGGGGGGGTGTCCGTTTCCAGGTTCCCCAACCTCAAAGCTAATGCTCGCCTACGCTTATCATATTGCCCTGCCTGTTCCCATGCGCGATACATCGAGGTGCTGTCTGGCTTGTTGTACAGCATCGGTCCAGCCTATGCCTCAGGGTCACCTGCAAACCTTTGCATAAGGTCTCGGAGAAGCGTTTGCACATGTCAAAACACTGTCCTGCGGGAAGCCCAATTCTTTGCCCAGGTTAAGTTTAGCAGGAGTGAAACCTGTTGAGCGATTCACTGTCGTTCTAGTCGCAAACGCCAGTTTCAGATCCCAATCTTTGTGACGCTCGGTATGCGCGACAAGCATAGATTTAAGATTTCGGTTTACCCTTTCCGTGATGTTGGCTTGCGGGTGATAGACAGACGTGCGCTTGTGACGGAATTCCCAGGGGCGTCACATGAATCCGTGAACACCTTGCTGGTGAAGTACGTCGCGTTGTCCGTTATCAGCAGGGCAGGGAATCCGAACATCGTGAAGGTTTCGAGAGGCAGTCCCACACTTTCTGCGAAGTGAGCTTGCGCAAAGCAAACAATTCGACCCATTTCGTGAAATGGTCAGTCACTACAAGGAGATACTGGCTACGCCAAGGGCTCTTCGGAAATGGACCCATTACGTCACATGCTACTATTTGCCATGGCGACGTACTCTCAACTGACTGCATTGTTCCTAGCGGTAAACCATCACGCGGTTTCGCCTTTTCACAATTTTGACAAACTGAACAGGAACGTGCATAGCGTAATACATCCTGTTTCATGCCTGGCCATGTTACCGTATGACGCAGCTTCTCGCAAGTTTTCTGCCCTGAAGAGTGACCAGCTAAAGCACTGTCATGGTAGTACGTTATGAACGATTTGCGAACTTTGCGAGGAATAGCAACTCGAAATGGTGATTCCACATTACCATCGTCAACCTGGGGAAAGTACCGGAACAAGAGGCCTTCTTCTCCGAGCAGGTAGAAGTACGTTTCCTTGTCGCTTCCTGTGTCAGCTGGATCACGAGCCGCCAGCTTTTCTGACACTTTACGAAAGAGGCCATCGCTCTGCAGCGCTGCAAAAAGCTCCTGTTTAGTCACCAAAGTACCCCGACGGGACTGCATGGTTTCAGGTGCTGTCGTGACCACACACACTGTTTCCGGCCCGACCTGGGTTTCAATAGACAACGGCGCACGTGAAAGTGCGTTAGCAACTGTGTTAGTGCTACCTTTCTTGTACTCAGTGACGTAGTCGTAGCGCTGCAAGGTCAGCGCACACCGGGCCAATCGGCCAGAGGGATTATAGGTAACAGTTTCAGCCAAGACAGCGCTTGATGATCAGTCTGAATAACAAACTGAGTCCCATCCAAAAAACATTTCGAACTTCTTTAATGCAAAAATGATGGCCAGGCATTCCTTCTCTGTTAACGAGTAGTTGCGTTCCGCACCGGTCAAAGTGTGGCTTGCGAAAGCAACGGCCTCAGAGCGCCTGCGCATTCCTGTAAAAGTACTGCGCCAATTCCATAATCGCTGGCATCGGTCTGTAACACGAAATGTTTGTTAAGATCTGGCAACTGAAGGGAGGCGTTACAGGTAATCTCTTTCAAAAGCGTGTCGAAAGCTGTTGCTCACTGCTCCAGAGCCATTTCACGCCTTTCTTCAGCAGCTGTGTTCGTGGTCGAGAGATGTCTGCGCACTGTGCAATGAAATCAGATAAAAAGCAATCATTCCAAGAGACCTTTGCAAAATTTTAGTATTTCGTGGCGGAGGAAAGTCCGAAATCACTCGGAGCTTATCTGGGTTTGGTTTTATAGTACACCATTGTCGACAACAAACCCAAGAATGTTGATCTTGTTAGTAGCGAGCTGCAGTTTACCGGGATGAACTGTTAATCCGGCTGCTGACATGCGCTGTAGAACAGTATGCAAGTGTTCAAGATGCTCTTCAAACGTGCGCGAAAACACCGTCACATCATCAAGATAACAAAGTGCATAATTAAACTTTGCATCACCCAAGACCATATCCATCATGCGCTGATAGGAACTTGAACTATTGGAAAGATCAAAAGGCATACGCACAAACTCAAACAAGCCTCTGTGGCATGTGAATGCCGTTTTCGGGACATCGTCAGGGTGAACCTCGATTTGCAGATACCCACGAGAGCAGTCGATAGTGGTGAAGAACTTTGCGTTTTCCAGCGCATAGGTTGTGCTCGATATTGCCGGCAAAGGGTAGGAATCTATCACCGTGACCGCGTTGAGCTTGCGGTAGTCCCCGCAAAGACGTGTAGTACCGTCTTTCTTTGGTGCCAGTACCACCGGAAAGGCCCAAGGCGATTGTAGCTTCCACCATCGTCCTGCGGCATCCCGTAAAGTCAACGGCAGAATTCGAGCCATCACGTACGCTTCCGAGGCGCCAGTAGCCCTGGCATATAGCTGTCTACTTCAGCTAGGAAGTCACCCACTGATTTAGGGTCGTCGTAGCCCGTATACGTGGGTAGGTCAACCTCTAGTCTGAGCTGTGGCTCACTTACCCTCTGTGGCTCCACGGCCAGACTGCTCACGCGGTCCATGACCGTGTTGCACAACTCAGCGACACGCTGAAATGTGTGCAGCTGCTGTGCCAGCAGCTGGTCAGCCGGTTGGGGAGATGATTCCTCCTTGCCGCCGGTAGGCAAGATCGTCCCGCACCGGAGCTGCTTTCCATCTGCCTGCGCCATTGAAAAAAAAAAAACAGAACACACACAAGTACGCGCTACACGGAAGCTTGGCAAACAAAACAAAGGACCGGACCTACGTCCACCATGCTATTCCTACGGGCGGGAGCAAAAACCACGTTGGGCGCCAACTGTGGGTTTCGGGCTTGTTGCGTCCCGTCCGTAGTTAAAGCAAGGACGACGGACGCTTCAAGTCAAAACAAACAACAATTTATTTAACTATGCGCTGCATACGGCAGGATCGGCCCCGGGACTCGAGACAGCGAAGTGGCGACTATGGTTCACGCCGGGCAGCAGCAATCGGCCAGCGCGGGTGGCGGCAACCGTCCTTCCTGGCAGCCAAGTCACCTCTCCCCTGGGTAGCGCGCAGGCTGCTGCTTTTGAAGCGCGCAGGTGGCGGTGCGCAGGTGGGCCACGCGCACCGCCACTGCGCAACACGTGGCGCTATCTCTAGATAGCCGGAGTGCGTGGTTCCCACAATACTTAAAGAAGCCATGTCCACCCACGAGATATTAGTAGTGTTGTGAAACTCCTCCCAAACTTTCTCAAGCTTCCACCGAGAAGCCTGGGGTGGAGATTCATTTTGTTTTTGTGTTTGGAGGAGCATTGGGAAGTGGTCACTCCCATAAGGGCTTTTTAATCACTTCCCAGTTAAAATGAAGTAAAATAGATGGAAAGACGATGCTGAGATCGATGGATGAATACGATTTATTTGCGAGGCTAAAAAACATGGGTTCTTTTTTGTTGAGTAAACATGCGCCAGTAGAATACAGGAAATTCTCAATGAGGCGGCCCCGCGGGTCGCTGCGAGAGTCGCCCCACAGGCTGCTGTGAGCATTAAAATCGTCGAGAACGAGGTAAGGCGTATCGCAGAACACCGATTATGTGAGCTATTGGCGTTAAACTGACAGCGTGATCTATAAAGCTAATTTTACGCTGACGGAGTCGCGAGTCGACTTACAAGGCCTCACTCGGTGAATTAGTGAGTCTGGCTGAGTAATATGTTGGTCAGCTTGAGTCCGGTTGAGAAAAAGGTTAGTCATTCTGGGTGAGATCGATTAAGGACATTTTTAAATGCGAATGCATTTCATAGTCGGGCTATGTCAGGCATCCGGCGCTTGGCGTTGTGCGGCGTTGGCGTTGTCCGCGGAGGAGGAGGATAGGTTGAGGAGGTGTGCGCGCCGGCAGGTGTTAGATGAAGCATCTTATGGCGAAGCTTAATCCGGTGGTGGTGGTGTGCGGCGTGACCACCCTTACTGCGCATGCGCAAACCATTTCAAAAAAATAAAATTAAAAAACCTCCTCTTTCCTTCTCTCTCCTCTAGGCATCCCTCCCCGCGGCAACCACACCCTCACTGCGCATGCGCCTCCCCCTCCTCTCTCCCCGTACGCTCTCCTCTAGGCATCCCTGCCCGCGCCGTCCACACTCCCCACTGCGCATGCGCGTCCCACCTCTCTTCTCCTCTCCTACGCTCCCCCTCTCTTCTCTAGGCATCTCTGCCCGCAGCGTCCACACTCCCACTGCGCATGCGCCCCCCCTCTCTCTCCTCTCCTACGCTCCCCCCTCTCCCTCTCGCCTCGCGACGCCGATACAGGCAGCGTCTGCTAGCGAGTTTCTTGGTTGAAAAAACCGACTGCTCGCGCTGCACAACCGTTCACTGGCCACCCCGTATATATGGCAATGAATCTTGACCTCCAAGGTGGTGCCGGTGAGAGATTTCTCCTGTGCGTTGTTGAACAATAAAAATTCGCAGCGTGCGCGTTAACTAAAAGCGGACTGCGGCGGAGCTCGGCGGAGCTATATATGAAAAAAAAAATTAAAAAAAAAATAAATAAAAAAAATTAAAAAAAAAAACAAGAAAAAGCAAAAAAAAAAAAAAGGCGCTGCGCCTTGCTCCCGACCGGGCTGCAGAAATCAGGCGCCTTTTTCCTTCTTCGAACCACAACCACCATATATAAATGGAGTGAAGCGCGCGCGAAATGCATTCGCATTTCCTCACGATTCCCTTCGGGGAGGTGGGCGCATTTTTGTACGAGTGAGCCCTCGGAGCAAAATGTATCTCTTGAGTGAGTCTGAGTGAGCTCCACATTTTTTGTCGACGTATGCGTCTGCTATTTTATACGTTCGTTAACGATTTGTTCTTCGAGCAAAAAAAAATATATATAAAAAAACAGAATTCTTTAAACACGGGACGAAAAGAATAACTCCTTTCTTGCAGAACAGACAGACAGACAAAGAACTTTATTGAAGTCCTGAGGGACTAGCCGGGAAGGACCCGCAATATTTTTTTTTCTTTCGCGAAGAAGAAACTTCAAGTCACAAATCTACCAACTAACCAGATCATGCACATTTCTAAGTTGATTGGCGATTCAGAGCGGCTACTTCAAGTGTACTTTTATAAACAGAAGCTTTATAAACACATTCTATAAACACAAGTGCATTTCTATAAGCGCATTGTTGCAAAAGCATCCTAGAATTTTTTCAGAAATATTGCGCTGGTTTCGGAAAGAACTCACAGAACAGATGGGGTGTACATTCGTCGCGACATGCACTGAAAATATTCGCACTATACTCAGATGTTCACTGTTATAGCTTTTTACGCGCACGTCAGCAGAGAACATGAGTTTGACACGACTCTATCGCCTCTACACGCAGCGGCACGTCTGGCAGGGGCCTTCTTTCGGAAGAGAGTCTGGGATGCATTCGGGTGTCACCCGCACATGGCGAGGTTGTACGACGAAGGCGTCGAGGAGGCCATGATAACTGCGCTTGAACATCCCCGGGTGGTCGCGCTTGGATAAATAGGCCTCGACTATTCATCCAAGTGAGTACCCTTTTGGAGGTATACATCAGATGTTGCCAATCCAGCGAGAAATGCTAAGTAGTCCCCTTGAAGTGTATTCTGGAAGGCGAGAGGGAACCAATAGTTCGAGAACTGACCCGGAAGTTTCAGCTCACGTTGGCGCGAAAAGGGAAGTAGCCGCTGGTTATCCACTCAAGGGATGCCTCGCAGGACACTCAATGAACGCATTCTTGCAGAGTCATCCTAGAAGTCCTGAGCAATATTGCGCAGGTTTCAGAAAGAGCCCACAAAACAGACAAGGTGTACATTCTTCGCGACATGGATACTGAAAATATTCGGACAATACTCGGATGTTCACCATTATAGCTCCTTGTGTGCACGTCAACAGAGAACATGAGTTTGACACGACTCTATCGCCTCTACACGCAGCGGCACGTCTGGCAGGGCCTTCTTTCGGAAGAGGTAGTGCATTCGGGTGTCACGCGCACATGGCGAGGCTCTACGACGAGGGCATCGAGGAGGCCAATGATAACTGCGCTTGAACATCCCCGGGTGGTCGCGCTTGGATAAATAGGCCTCGACTATTCATCCAAGTGAGTACCCTTTTGGAGGTATACATCAGATGTTGCCAATCCAGCGAGAAATGCTAAGTGGTCCCCTTGAAGTGTATTCTGGAAGGCGAGAGGGAACCAATAGTTCGAGAACTGCCCGGAAGTTTCAGCTCACGTTGGCGCGAAAAGGGAAGTAGCCGCTGGTTATCCACTCGAGGGATGCCTCGCAGGACACTCAATGAACGCATTCTTGCAGAGTCATCCTAGAAGTCCTGAGCAATATTGCGCAGGTTTCAGAAAGAGCCCACAGAACAGACAAGGTGTACATTCTTCGCGACATGGATACTGAAAATATTCGGACAATACTCGGATGTTCACCATTATAGCTCCTTGTGTGCACGTCAACAGAGAACATGAGTTTGACACGGCTCTATCGCCTCTACACGCAGCGGCACGTCTGGCGGGGCCTTCTTTCGGAAGAGGTAGTGTGGGGTGCATTCCGGGTGTCACGCGCACATGGCGAGGCTCTACGACGAGGGCATCGAGGAGGCCAATGATAACTGCGCTGGAACATCCCCGGGTGGTCGCGCTTGGATAAATAGGCCTCGACTATTCATCCAAGTGAGTACCCTTTTTGCAGGTATACATCAGATGTTGCCAATCCAGCGAGAAATGCTAAGTGGTCCCCTTGAAGTGTATTCTGGAAGGCGAGAGGGAACCAATAGTTCGAGAACTGACCCGGAAGTTCTGGCATAAGGCATCAGCATTATTTGCATGTGAACGGGCGTGCAAATAATTTGCAGTAATCACAGAATGAAGCGCGCCAATTTAGGGCTAAGTACCGCTCGTTTTTTTTTATTTTTTGTTTGCACCGTTTTCAGTTGGTGGCATCTATCCAATACGTAAGGTCGTGTTCAGTAGGACTGTCCAGTGAATAACTATTTGTTGCTGCTCTACATTGGTTGACGTGACTCGCTGCGTCTTGCTTGCGAAATTGCGCTCGCTTCGCGTAAGACGCCAAAACCCGCGTTAGCTCCAGGTAACGTGCCCTAGATAAGCCCGCATTTTCAGGTGTTTTCTGTGTAAGACAAGCTCCAACTGGGACCTATCGCTTTTCCGCATTGAATATAGAGGCTAGAAAATCTTAATAGCCCGCTCTTCAATCAATGATCACAGAACGCTGTCACCCTTTCAGGCCGTGTTAATCCAGATGAGACATCAGTTTACCTCAAGAGTGCCTCTTCTGTGACCTAAAATTCTCGCAATGTGTACCCTACATGTGTTGTTATAGCGCATCACTTGAATGAAAATGTCTTCGTTGCTGCAACAAGGGCGACCACCATGGTCAAGCAGCGGGCGTTCCGGCAGCAGCTCAAGTTGGCGCGGAATGGGAAGCTGCCCCTGATGATCATTCCAGGGATGCCTCGCTGCACATTCCTAGAATCCTGAAGGAGGTACGGTGACTGTCTTGCGGCACTACTAAATGAAAATGCACTTGACCTCGAGCCCTTTCAGGTGCCGAGTACACATCTTGCCCGCAATTCGTTCATGACCTTTGTAACCCCTTTGTAACCGCTGTTGATAATGACAAAGCAACATGAAGTGAGGTTACGATGAATTGGTGCCTCTTCATATTCTGTTTGTGTTCATGTCTCTGAGCTTCGGAGAGGATTACCTGAAGTGTGCCTGTTTCGTGAGGGAGCATTCTGGTACATTTTACGGCGCATTATTATGACGCGTTACTTAATGGACGATTGCTCGTTGTAGCAATAAGTGTGACTACCTGGTGCAGCAGCGGGTTTGTAGGCGGCAACTGAAATTAGCTCACAACGTGAAGCTCCCCCTAGTTATTCATTCCAGGGATGCCTCGCTGGACACCCTGCGGATCCTCAAGGAGGTTCGATGGACTTCTTGCGACACTAGTAATTGAAAATACGCTTTATCTTTGCCATAATAGGTGGTGAAGGCTGAGCTGCTGCGCACACCTTCCACACTTATTATGGCATTGTTCCGCATTCGATAAAGGGCGAGTGGCCATAGAGTCTTTGAAATGCAGGAATTATCGTAAAGCGCTGCTTACAGATCCGGACGCGCAGCTCTTATTTGCACAATATGGAAGTCAAAGCGGCATGGTCAGGGGGGTGTAGCAGGACTGTCAACCCACATTACTGACCACACCCCGCCTCAGTACAAGTGACTGCTACTTAAATGAGTTGAAACCCTGATACACTGAACGACCAGTGTAGTCTGACAAAGTCCCGCCTATCCCCACAGAGTACATGTGCTTCCCTATTTCTTAGTAAAGGACTTTCCAACTATCTATTAGTCGTTGGAACACTTTGCAAGTCCACTGACTATACGCGTTAGGAAGAGGGGGACAGTCGCACCACTTCAGCACTCTCTCACAATTGCGCGATTTAGAGCCGCCTTCTTTCTCCTCGTGATGCAAGAGGCTGCTGATTGGCTAACATTTTGTCTGCAAGGAACGGCAGTGGGGTACGTGAAAAAGTCTCTCCGTCTCCCCCCCCCCCCCCAATAGACGTGCGCAGGGTTCCCCTTCAGGGGGGGGCGAAGACTCGTCGCAGCGCCCCCCCCTTCCCTATTAAGTCAATGTATGGGCAGACTTTGCGCTCCCCCCCCCCCTTCTTAGGTGACTAGGGGGGCGGCCGCCCCCTCTGCCCCCCCCTCGTGCGCACGCCTATGCCCCCCCCCCCCCCCTTTTCTCCATATATAAGCCGTGAGCTTTGTCGCCTGCCATTCTCTCCAAAATTTTTTGAACGAGAACTGGATTTCACGACCGAATGGTACGCGTTTTTTGGTTACATCTACTCGCGCAATTTACTCGCATTTTTTATTGCTTCGAAGTTGTAGCGGCGTAGTTATCGGGAGGTAAAGTCTAGTTATATGATCGCTGTTTGTTGCGACATTAGGCCCGGTAAATGAACGCATTTTTTCGATGGTGCTGTAGCGCGCAGTTAGCACCGCAAAGCTCTTGCGTGTTCTTTTATGTCCTTCACTTTATATTATACTTTCTAATCTGACAAAGACGGGATTATCATATTCTGCAAACAAACGTCGCGATTTCTATCCATTGGTATGCAGCTCACAGCAGTTACGATAATCACAGCCACAATCCGTGGCACGTACGGAACTACGTCTTTTTTTTTTTTCAGAGGAAGTCCTTGTAATGCGAAGCACTGTGATTTACAAGTCATTCACGCTACCTTGCGCCTTTCTGTATATGCAAAGAAAAATAAACTGTTGTATCATTCGTACGCAGGAAGGCAACGTGTGTCGCCAAGATGGCCTTCTGCCAAGACAAGCAGTCCTCCAAAGGTGACAAAACCTCGAAGTCGGCCGTAGAGGTGTCGGGTGTGGTCAAACAGTGGCCTTACTCGGTGTCCTAGCACGTGGGTCTCGTCGACACCCACTGCCACCCGGACTTCCTCTTCCGGAAGGCAAGGCAACACGGATCATTTCCTCAGTTCCGGAACATGTATAAGGCCACATTCTCGAACAAGGTGCGTGGACGTCTTCAGCGATCCGGAGACATTCAAGAAGGTATGCAGCATTTTTCGATAACATACAGAATTCAGAAGATCTTTGGGCCGAGTAGCGGTTTGAATAAAGACAGCTTGGGTAGCGATAAGATTTCGCGCCAATGAATAAAAACTATCAACCACGAAGCTGTGATAGCAGGCTCACTAGACTACATTCAATTTTAAATGTTATGTTTTCTCCAAGATTACATATTTTCTGCGCATATATGTTGGTGTGCAGGTCGATGAGCAATTGAGAACGACCCTTTAAACTGCATCTCTGAAACGAATTTCAGTATTATTCGTAAGCTACTCTGGAATTCTTCAGAAAATTGGCCCAGAATTTGAAGAATTCCGGAGGGCATATATGCCAGAAAATGTTGCGAAGCATTCACACAGCACAGATGTCAATCGATATAGAGCTTGCTTAATTCTTACATACGCGAACTGAGAACTTCAGTTTAACATCGTCTTGTCATGTGCGTATGCAGCGACACGTCTGGCAGTGCTTGTTTTTTTAGTAGGGTGTACAAGGTGCCTTCGGATGTCACCCGCACATTTTCAGACGGCAGAAAGAGGGCATTGATGACGACATCATCGACGCACAAGAGCATCCAAGGGTGGTTGCGCTTGGGGAAGTAGGCCTGGACTATTCATCTAAATGATTCCTATTTTCCAGGTCTATATAACAGTCGGTGGTTTCGGCAATTCACCTAATAATATTATTCGTCCTTTTTGAGCGTATTTGTTGAAGTCGATAGAAGGGAAATCCTGGCGAAATGATACAGATGTTGTGCCATAAGGACGTAAGCATTATTTGTACGAATATGCGCGAAGCTTCGTTGTTAAGCGGGCGGAATGCGTCAGATTGTTGCTGTTTTCTATAGGGGGTATGCACTTAATTGACTTCATCCGCGAGGAAACGCTATGGGCGGGGGTGGCCACATTGGAAGTTCTGAGCACCCGCCACATGCGCAAAAAGCTCGCTGCACGCGCTGTGCCCGAGGTGCGCGCGGCGATATGGAACACATGAGACCTCCGAAACACCTCCTGCACGCCGACGCACGGACAGGCGCGTACGACCGGAGCTTCAAAATGGCGCGACGATGGTGTTGCCGTCTTGCGGTAAAAGGCTGAGTGCATACCCCCGATAGCGGCTCCCAAACGTACAGTGCTTATATGAAATATGCCACCGTGCTTGTTTTGCGCAACGTTGCTTGACATGGCTCGCTCAATCTTGCTAGCGAATTTCTGCACGCTTCTCTGGAGGCGCCAAGGTGGCGTTAGCGCCACATGACACATCCGAAATGGGCCAACCTTGTCAGGTGTCTTTCGTGTTAGACAGCTTCTATGGGGAAATATATAGCATATGACGTGTATGCATTGAGCTATTGCGGCTACAAGACGTTGATAGCCACGCTGTTCACTCAGCGGAGAAAGATGTCACCTTTTTCAACTATTATTCTGTGACTGATAAGAAAGCCTCCGATAAAGCAACATGCATTAAAGTTAAAATGAGCTGACACCTGTTCATATTCTATTTGTGTTCATGTCTCAAGTTTCGGAGAAGCATACGGGAAGTGTGCTTATTTTGTGACCGAGAATTTCGTATTTTTTTACGACGCATCAGTATGCCGCTTTACTTAACTGTACAATTTCTCGTTGCAACGACACGCGCGCCAACACCCTGGTGCAGCAGCGTGTTTTTAGGCGGCAACTGAAGTTGGCTCACAACGGCAAGCTCCCCCTCGTAATCCATTCGACGGACGCCTCGCTGGACACTGCAGATCCCAGAAGAAGGTGCGATGGACTTCTTCCGGCACTACTAATTGAAAATACGTTTTATCTTTGCAATATTAAGTGGTCAAATCAGCGCCGACACATAGACCTGCATCATTTATTATGGCAAAGTTCCGCATTAGATAAAGGGCGAGTGGCCATACAGGCTTTGCAATGCACAAATTATCGTGAAACGCTGCGTAAGGATCCGGACGCGCAGCTAGCTATTATGGCACAATATGGAATACAGAGCGCCCTGATCAGGGTGGCTTAGGGGGGACTGACAATACGCTGAACTGCCAATCCTCAGTACAAGTAACTGCTATTTAAATGAGTAGAAACCCTGATACACTGAACGATCAATGTAGTGCGACAAAGTTCCGCCTATCCCGACAGATGACATGCGCCTCCCTATTTCTCAATAAAGGACTTTCCACCTATCCATTAGTCATTGCACCTCGCTGCAGTCCATTGACTATACCCATTAGGAGCCGGGGTGGGGGGGTCAGTCGCACTCCTTCCCCCCTCTCTACCCAATTGCGCCAGTTAGAACCACCTTGTTTCTCCTTGGCACATTAGAGGCTGCGGATCGGCGAGCGTCTTGTCTTCAAGGAAAGGGAGTGGGGTACGTGACAAAGGGTATCCTCCTCCCACCCGTCCCCTTTTCTCCATATAGAAGCCACGAGCTCAGTCGCCTGGTACTTTCTGCAAAATTTTTGTACGAGAACTGAACTTCACGCTACATCGGCTCTTGGAATTTGCCTCGTGCTTCTTTTTGTAAGAAGTTTCGGTGGTGCAGCCACTCGCCTGCTTCTGACACCCAGTCTTAGGAGGTAAGGTATACTTTTCCTGATTACTGTTTGTCGCGACTATAAGACCGTCGAAAAAAAAAAACGCGTTTTTTTCGATAGTGCTGTCACGCGCAATTATCACCGTGAATGTATTGCTCGTTCTAGCATGCCTATTACTTTATAATTTACTTTTTGTTTCACAGACAACCGATTATCGTATTCCACAAACCAGCGCCGCGATGTTAGCCCACTGGCATGCGACTCAGAGCAGTTGCAGTAATCGAAGCGAGAATCGACAGCACGTACGTAAATAGACTTTTTTTTGTTGTTGTTGTAGACGGCAGTCCACATAATACAAAGCACTGTGTACACCTAATACAACGAAAATTACATTGTTGTATCATTCGATCGTACGCAGGAGCCAAATGTGTATCGGCTTCTGCCAATACAAGCCATCCAAGTCGGTCAAGGAGGTTTCGAACGTGGGCATGCAGTGGCCCATACTCGGTGTCCTCGTCAGTGGGCCGCCACCTGGACTTCCTGTTCCGGAAGACCAGGAACCGCGGCTCATTTGAGAAGCTCCGGGAGAAGCATGAGCCCAAGTTCCGCCTCAACTACGAGGGGTGCGTGGCCGTGTTCTGCGACCCGGAGACTTTTGAGAAGGTATGTAGCTTTTTTCTGATAACATTAAGAATTCAGAAATTCTTGGATGGTCTGATGTGGTGAAAGGGTAAAGACAGCCTTTAGATGGCGCGGTAACTTGTTGCACTAATCCCTACGATGTATCCAATAGTAAAGCTGCGATCGCATCTCAGCTGCAGTTTTGATGATTATATTTCACGTTACAGTTTTCGCAGCCGAAATGTAATCGTATGCCCACAGGTCGGCGAATTCGCTTGGACTCACATCGCGCCGTGAGTCTGACCGAGTCCGGGTGAGTATTAATTTTGAGTCCGGTTGAGGAATAGATTGCCGAGTCTGGGTGAGCCCCATTCGTGAAATATATTTCTTGATTGAGCCCACTCACAAGAAGTCCCTTTCTCCACTTGGAACACGACAGGTAGACTGCGCAACCAACGCCACCACTGCCCGAACACTTTACGTCTTCAGACACCTGCTGGACTACGCCGAAGTGATGCCACTCTGCTTTGCCGTCTGTGGCTGAGAGTGGCTTTCACGAAGTCATTCTCCTATAGAATCGAAATGGCTGACAACCCTTTCTGCGATAACTGTGGTAGCGAGGAAACATTACAACACATCTTCTGTGACTTTCCTCGCTATAATGCGCAGAGAACATCACTAGCAGCCGCTCTAGCTCGCATTGAACAGAGACCGATGACGGTAGAAACCATTCTGGAAAGTCGACCAGAGAGGTCATCGCGGGTGAAGGCGACGAAGGCAGTGGTAAACTTCTTAAAGGCAACGGACTTGCACTGACGATTATATAGACTTATGGCTGTGATGACTGTGAAGTGAGACTTCGTGTGTGTGCGTGCTCTCTCCTCTCTCTCTCTCTTTCTCCATCTTTAAATCTCCCTCACCCCTTTCCCCAGTGTAGGGTAGCATACCGGTCCTACTAGACTGGTTAACATCCCTGCCTTTCCTTTCCCTCCTCTTGTTTCCTTCCTTCCTTGATTGAGCCCCACCTTTTATTGCCGCCCTATGGTCCTATCTACCTAAGTTCAGCATTACCACCCACCTGATACCAGCTTACGTTTATACTGAAGTCTGTATTTCACACGGCTCAACGCACTAGAGTTCATACGGCCCCTCAATATTTATTGATGAGAGGCGTCAGTTAGGGGGGAGCGAATGCCATGATTTTCACCCTCAAACTCTTACGTGGGAAGTTTGATAAAAACATCCTGTGCGAGTCACTCACTACGAAAAATGTCCTAGTGTATTGAAAACACTGATAACTTGTATTTGAAAGAACAAGATAAAAAGGCGTATCGCAGAACACCGATTATGTGAGATATTGGCGTTAAACTGAAACCGTGAACAATAAAGCTAATTTTACGCTGACGGAGTCGTGAGTCGACTTACAAGGCCCACTCAGTGAATTAGTGAGTCTGGCTGAGTAATATGTTGTTCAGGTTGAGAAAACGGTTAGCGAGTCTGAGTGAGTTCGATTAAGGACAATTATGTCCGAGTGAGCCCTCGGAGCAAAATATATTTCTTGAGAGAGTCTCAGTGAGCTCCACATTTTTTGTCGACCTATGCGTCTGCTATTTTATACGTTGGTTAACGATTTATTCTTCGAGCAAAAAAAAAAATTCTTTAAACACGGGACGAGAAGAATGACTCCTTTCTTGCAGAATGTTTTTTTTTTTCTTTGCGAAGACGAAATGTTCAATCAGAAATCTAGTAACTAACCCGATCATGAACATTGCTAAGTTGATTAGCGATTTGAAAACGGCTGCTTCAGGAGTACTTTTATAAACAGAAGCTTTATAAACACATTCTATAAACACAAGTGCATTTCCGTAAGCGCATTGTTGCAAAAGCGTCTTAGAATTTTTGAGAAATATTGCGCAGGTTTCGGAAAGAACTCACAGAACAGATGGGGTGTACATTCGTCGCGACATGTACTGAAACTGTTCGGACTATACTCGGATGTTCACTATTGTAGCTTCTTGCGCGCACGTCAGCTGAGAACACGAGTTTGAAAACTGCTCTATCGTCTGTACACGCAGCGGCACGTCTGGCGGGGTCTTCTGTCGGAAGAGGGAGTCTGGGGTGCCTTCGGGTGTCATCCACACATGGCGAGGCTGTACAACGAGGACGTCGAGGTAGCCATGATTACTGTCCTTTGAACATCCCCGGGTGGTCGCGCTTGGAGAAATAGGCCTCGACTATTCCTCCAAGTGAGTACTCTTTTCCAGGTAGTCAGCAGATCCTGGCAATTCAGCTAGAAATGCTAAGTGGTCCCCTTGAAGTGTATCTGGATGGCAATAGGGAACGAATATAGTTCGAGAACTGCCGCGGAAGTTCTGGCATAAGGCATAAGCATTATTTGCACGTGGATAAGCGTGCAAATAATTTGCACTAACAGAATGAAGCGTGCCAGTGTTGTGCTATGCACCACTGGATTTTTTTTTTTTGTAAATTTGCAACAGGTGTTGATAAGGATTGAGCAACATGCGTTCAGGTTACAGTGAGTTGACATCTCTTGATTTTCTTTTTTGTGTTCGTGTCTGAAGTTTCGGAGATGATTACCTGAAGCGTGCGTACTTTGTGGAGGACAATTCCGGTATTTTTTACGGCGCATTATTAGGGCGCGTTACTTAACTGGATAATTGCTCGTCCCAGTGAACCAAGCGGACCATGGAGCAGCAGCGTGTTTTCAGGCGGCAACAGATCACAGCGGAGAGCTGCCGCTCGTAATCCATTCGACGCATGCCTCGCAGGACACCCCCCGAATCCTGAAGGAGGTACGAACACGATGACAGGTGCTGTTTTCTCTTTTTCTAACACGTCCTAATTTCTGTCTTAAATAGGTCTGAGCCTTGCTGCAGAAATTTAGGGAATGTAGGGATTAAAGTTGTTGGGAAGGGGGGCCGGCAGTCTTCATCGATGTCTGTTGGCCCTGTCATCCTTTCGGCGAAGTACTGGCCAGGCCCCCTCTGGTTCCCGGAAGTACTCCATATAAGACTGGCAATATCTCCAGAGGAGAATCAGTCCAGTCGCATATTGCCTGAGGCTCGTTGTGCATCGAGGGAACGAAGCGTACTCTCCCGAATTGCCTCAAATACCGGGACACGACCATAGATGTTCGGCTGTCCGTTTAGATGGGCAAGCTGGACATTAGCGACTTCAATGGTATCCCGGTTGGTAAGATGAAGCCTGGCTGGTGAGAGCAGCGTACCAGTGTGAGAGCAAGCGACGCACGCTTGCTCGGATTATTGGTTTTAGTATGACGTACTCAGCCCCACCGGCATGACTGGTGGTGTATGCTGCTTGTGAATCCGTATGAACGTGGTACACTGGCGTAGCCAGGGAGGCAGGGGCGGGGTCCGGGAGTTCAAACCTTTCCAGAATTTTTTTCAATTTTGCAAGTGTGTACATACACGAACACATACAAACGCGCGCACAGGACACGCAGCAAGTGTAGTTGACACCCCCCCCCCCCCCCTGAAAGAACGCTACGCTATATACTGACGTACGTGGTAAGTACTACAACGAAGTTGAGTGTTGCCGTTATTCTACCTATAGGAAACAGCAAGGCATGCTGACATACGTTCTAAGTTAGTCACGGTGTTATCGATAGACGCACGTATACGACAGTGGGGATAGCCGACTTTTCGTCATAGCAAGCTGTAGCTGCACCATTTGCAGAATGGGCCGCGTCAGTGTGACCCCCGCAGGGGCGCCTGCTTACGCGAACGTCCCTGCGGGGGTTAGTGAAGCGAGTCTGGGTGAGTTCGATTAAGGGACAAGTTTTGTTCGAGTGAGCCCCCCGAAGCAAAATATGTTGAGTGAGTCTGAGTGAGCTCCACATTTTTGTCGACCTATGCGTCTGCTATTTTATACGTTGGTTAACGATTTGCTCTTCAAGCAAAAAAAGAATTCTTTACAATGACTTCTTTCGTGCAGATTATTGTTTTTCTGCTTTCGCGAAGAAATCTTCAATCAGAAATCTAGCAACTAACCCGATCATGCACATTGCTAAGTTGATTAGCGATTCAGGGCGGCTACTTCAAGTGTACTTTTATAAACAGAAGTTTTATGAACACGTTCTATAAACACAATTGTACTTCTATAAGCGCATTGTTGCAAAATCATCGTAAAATTTCTGAGAAATATTGCGCAGGTTTCTGAAAGAGCCCACAGAACAGATGGGTATACATTCGTCGCGACATCTACTGAAAATATTTGCACTACACTCGGACGTTCACCATTATAGCTTCTTGCGCGCACGTCAGCAGAGAACACGAGTTTTGACACTGCTCTATCGTCTGTACACGCAGCGGCACGTCTGGCGGGGTCTTCTGTCGGAAGAGGGAGTCTGGGGTGCCTTCGGATGTCATCCACAACACATGGCAAGACATTACAGCGAGGACGTCGAGGACGCCATGATAGCAGCGCTGGAGCATCCCCGGGTGGTCGCGCTTGGAGAAATAAGCCTCGACTATTCCTCCAAATGAGTACTCTTTTCCAGGTATACATCAGATGTTGCCATTTGAACCTAGAAATGCTAAGTGGTCCCCTAGAAGTGTATTCTGGATGACGATAGGGAACGAATAGTTCGAGAACTGGCGAGGAAGTTCTGGCATAAGGCATCAGCATTATTTGCACGTGAATGGGCGTGCAAATAATTTGCACTACTCACAGAATGAAGCGCGCCAATTTTGGGCTATGTACCACTCGTTTTTTTTTCTTTTTTTTGTAACTTTGCAACCGGTGTTGATAAGGATTGAGCAAGATGCAATGAGGTTACAATGAGTTGACACCTCTTTATGTTCTTTTTGTGTTCATGTCTGAAGTTTCCGAGATGATTATCTGAAGTGTGCGTATATTGTAGAGGACAATTCTGGTATTGTTTACGACGCATTATTATGCCGCGTTATTTAACTGGACAATTGCTCGTCCCATCGAACCTAGCAGGTCATGGAGCAGCAGCGTGTTTTTAGGCGGCAACAGCTCACAACGGAGAGCTGCCCATCGTAATCCATTCGACGCATGCCTCGCTGGACACCCCTCGAATCCTGAAGGAGGCACGGTGGGTTTCTTACGGCACTTGTAATTCAAGATACGCTTTATCTCGAGCCGCTACAGGTGCCGCCTACGCATTTATCACGCCATTTGTCCACGAACGTTCCAACCGGTGTTGATCAGGATTGAGCAACATGCATTGAGGTTACGATGAGTTGACACCTCTTCTGTACACAATTATTTCATGTTGTCAAAAGTGTTTCATATATATGCTGCGCAATTTCGGTGGTTTTTCACAGCTGCTATTTCACAGCTGCTATTTCGGTGGTGTTTGTATTAAACGTGCTGTTATGAGAATGACCTGTAGATTACGTACGCTCATTAAGGACTGTTGCGTATTTGTAATAACGCAATAACGCTGCTCCTGCGTGCCTGCGCATTAGCAACATATTATACATCAGCAAACGTTTATCAACTGCCTTTTTGTGCACGCCATTTCAAAAAGTTGTGTGATAACCACACTTTCGTTGCATGGTTCGTTTATGTGGAAACCAACGTACTCGGTATTTTGTCGCACCAACCAGAAGATGCCGGTGGACTGGTTCATCCACTGGCATTGCTTCACCGGCGGATGGACAGAGGCCAAACAGTGGCTGGACACGTTTTCGAATCTGTCCATGGGCCTCACTCCGCTGGTGGGCCCCGCAACGCGGGTCCCCTCGCTGAGGTTGGCCGCAGGATTCCCCTGGACCGCCTTCTGCTGGAGACGGACACGCGGTACTTTCTTCCAAAGAGCGTACGTGCTATATGAATGCGATCAATAGGCAGTCATATTCACGCTAACAAGGGTAGATTAGTACAAGCTGTGTTTGCCGATGCTGCTGGCATGAGAGAACCAAGAGATGCCGGTGGCCCAACAGTTGCTGGACACGTTTCCGAACCTGTCCACGGGACTCACTGCGCTGGTGGGCTTCCGCAACGCGGGTCCCCTCGCTGAGGTTGGCCGCAGGTTTCCCATGGACCGCCTGCTGCTGGAGACGGACGCAGCGTACTTTCTTCCAAAAAGCGTACGTGGTATATCAATGCGATCAATGGGCAATCATATTCACGCTAACAATGGTAGATTAGTACAAGCTGTGTTTGCCGATGCTGCTGGCATGAGAGAACCAGGAGATGCCGGTGGCCCAACAGTTGCTGGACACGTTTCCGAACCTGTCCATGGGACTCACTGCGCTGGTGGGCTTCCGCAACGCGGGTCCCCTCGCTGAGGTTGGCCGCAGGTTTCCCATGGACCGCCTGTTGCTGGAGACGGACGCAGCGTACTTTCTTCCAAAAAGTGTACGTGGTATATCAATGCGATCAATGGGCAATCATATTCACGCTAACAATGGTAGATTAGTACAAGCTGTGTTTGCCGATGCTGCTGGCATGAGAGAACCAGGAGATGCCGGTGGCCCAACAGTTGCTGGACACGTTTCCGAACCTGTCCATGGGACTCACTGCGCTGGTGGCCTTCCGCAACGTGGGTCCCCTCGCTGAGGTTGGCGGCAGGTTTCCCATGAACCGCCTGTTGCTGGAGACGGACGCAGCGTACTTTCTTCCAAAGAGTGTGCGTGCTATATCATTGCGATCAATGGGCAATCATATTCACGCTAACAAGGGTAGATTAGTACAAGCTGTGTTTGTCGATGCTGCTGGCATGAGAACCAGGAGATGCCGGTGGACTGCTTCATCCACTGGCATTGCTTCACCGGCGGATGGACAGAGGCCAAACAGTGGCTGGACACGTTTTCGAACCTGTCCATGGGCCTCACTCCGCTGGTGGGCCCCGCAACGCGGGTCCCCTCGCTGAGGTTGGCCGCGGGTTTCCCCTGGACCGCCTGTTGCTGGAGACGGACGCGCCGTACTTTCTTCCAAAGAGCGTACGTGCTACATCAATGCGATCAATGGGCAATCATATTCACGCCAGCAAGGCTATATTAGTACAAGCTGTGTTTGTCGATGCTGCTGGCATGAGAGATTTTCTAAACAGTTGATAGTATCTCCATAGGACAATCAGTCCAGTCGCATATTGCCTGAGGTCGTTGTGCATCGAGGGAACGAAGCATACTCTCCCGAATTGCCTCGAATACCGGGCACGACCATAGAAGATGTTCGGCTGTGCGTTTAGATGGGCAAGCTGTACATTAGCGACTTCAATGCTATCCCGGTTGTTAAGGTGATGCCTGGCTGGTGAGAGCAGCGTACTAGTTTGAGCGCAAACGACGCACGCTTGGTCGGATTATTGGTTGTATATAGTATGACATACTCAGCCCCACCGGCATGACAGGCGGTGTATGCTGCTTGTGAATACGTATGAACGTGGTACACTGGCGTAGCCAGGGAGGGAGCGGCGGGGTACGGGGGTTCAAGCTTTCCCTAATTTTTTTTTTCAATTTTGCAAGTGTGTACTGTGGGAATCGCCGCCGATAAACCCCCCTCGCCCTCACTGGCCATGACACGAGGCACGATCGGAGACCAGTGCGCATGTTCCAAGTGCGGAGAACAAGGTGTAAGAGGCGACCATGGGCCGCCATGGGGGAGTGGCCGATAGACTGTCGCAGGGAAGTGTTTGTGCGCGCAGCGTGCGCCCCGCCGGGGCCAAGGTTAGGGGCCCGAACTATTGGTGTCATTTTGCCTAACCGTGGAAGCTTTGTTAAACTAATAAATGTTATTGTAGTTGTCAACCAGTCTCCGACTGCACCTTTGGAGCAGACGGCCACGAACCCCACAGTACATACACGCACACATACGAACGCGCGCGCGGACATGCAACAAGTATAGTTGATCCCCCCCCCCCCCCCTCCGCGGAAAAACTTCTGGCAGCGCTACTGACGTACGTGGTAAGTACAACGAGTTCAGTGTTGCCGTTTTTCTACCCAGGAAGCAGCAAGGTATACTGACATCCGTTCTAAGTTAGTCACGGTGTTATCGATAGACGCACGTACGACAGTGGGGATAGAGCTGTGCACGGGCCTAATTTTGAAGCCCGAGCCCGGCCCGGGCCCACTGACTGCGTCGAAGGCCCGCCCGAGCCCGACCTTAAAGGGCTTCGAGCCCGTCCGGCCCGGCCCGACGTACAAAAACACAAACCCGGGCCCGGTCCGGCCCGACCCTATGAAAGTTTGCTGCGGAGACAAGATATCACTTTTTGATCATGGGGCATTTTATTCAACATATAAAAGTTAAACACATGCAAACGACACATGTTAGTGTGTATACATAGATTACAAGTTGTGTAAAAATAACAAGCTGTGTAGTGATTCGGACTTGAGGGGAAGTGCCGCGCTCCTGCATCACATATCCCGTCGAACTGAAGTTCCGTTCGCTGCTCACACTGGTAGCCGGAATCGCAAATATCTTTTTCGCAAGCGTAGCAAGCTTGGAATAATTAGACTCGTTCTTCCAGGAGTCTGGTATCTCTGATGCAGGACAGGAGAATGATTGTATGGATGAATAATCACAAAGGTGATCTTGTGTGCTCATCGCTAAGTGCTAGAAAACAATTCCGGCACAACGTCTATATTTTCGGTTTGATGCGGGCTTTAGACCTGGCCCGGCCCACCCGATGCCCGAGATGATTAGCCCGAGCCCGGCCCGGGCCCGAGATAGGAAGACCTCCGCATACCCGAACCCGGCCCGCGGGCCGGGCCGGACTCGGGCTTTCGGGCTACCCGGAGCCCGTGCACACCTCTAGTGGGGATAGCCGACTTCTGGTCATAGCAAGCTGTAGCTGCAACATTTGCAGAATGGTCCGCGTCAGTGTATAGTTGTATGACCCCGTCACGAGCAAGTGTGTTGGACAATTTCGCATGACGCTTTGCAGCTGCTTTACGTAGTGGCCCACTGGCTGAGCTCATGTTTTTGAGTAAAGGCATGTCATCAACCAATTCAGTCAGTTCCCACGGCGGTGCCGGGAATGGGAGTGGATCGTGGTTCTCGGTGGAGTAGCGCAATGTCTGTAGGATTTGGCGGCCAGCCGTCGTCTCGTGGAGAGACGGACGCGCTGGGCTTGCAATTGCTGCTCCGCCAAATCCCGCAAGGCATTGAGCCGACTAAATGCATGTAAGTCAGCGATGGTCGTATGTTGGGGTAACCCGTGTGATCAGTCGCATTGCTTTACGGTTAATTCGTTCGAGCTGGAGAGATTGCGCGTGCGGCTGTTCTGCGCGTAAGGAAATGCATACACGATTTTTGATACCACGAGAGCTAAAGCAATCTGTCGAAGGCGCGCTTCCTTGATCCCCCATACGCGTCCAGTAACACGCCGCGTGCTGTGCAATTCTTGTTGGTAGCTTCGGGAAGGGTTCGCGCTGCCATGTCAGCTTGCGATTTTTTTTTCATTAAACATTCAGTTGATAGACAGCGTTTGTGTCGTCGTTCTCTTCTCTGTCCGTGTTTAGTTTGCGCTGGCCGTCATGACCATTTTCCAACTCGCTACCCTCTTACAGTTTTATTACTAGTTCAACGGGCTCTTACGTGTGTTAACTTAGGCTTCTATAGCCCCGCGGTCCTGTCTTCGCTTATTGTTGTCTGTGAGTGCAGGGCACGCGTCGCCTAGCTCTTGGTACTCCAAGCGCTCTTTGTGCCCCAGAGACATACAGGTGAATTGTGGGTGGCTTCAGCCTTCGCCCTGTCATGCTAGGGGGATGTGTCGCCTGTTACGTTCCGAGTGGTGGTGTCAGGCTCGTCACTTTCGTCAGTGCCTAGGCGTCAGATGATGTGGCTTGAGTGGAGTGTTCCGTGTGTTAGCGGACTGGACTAAGACTACAGATCACCTTAACCGAGTTCCTATTGGAAGGCTGCGCTACCGACGCTTCCCAGCAAAGCCAAGGTCCGGACCAAGTGACGGGCGTTCGGTTGTTCCTCAAATTTGGACCGAAATTCTGTCTCGAGCCTCGCTCATCTCCATGTTGAAAAGGTGTCCCTCGCCCGTGAGGTGTCACGACAATTTCCCGAGTCAGAGTATGTGCACAGCCTAAAAGAATCTGTGCTAGCCTTTCGGAAGGTGGGAGAAAAAGGGAGGTTTGGTTTTGGTTTGCGGTGCTTAGTGGATTGGTTTAGAATAACTGCCAGTTGGGCGTGTTGGTATACGTTCATGATGGTAAAGCGCTTTCTAAATAAACTCAGTTGCTAGTAGCGCTTCGTCCTGTGTTCTTCATAAGTCTCCGTTTTCTTTTAGCGCTTTACCATCATGGATTGGTTTGTTGACAATGACCTCCGTGCCTGTGGTTTCTGACAAAGAAGGTTGTTTTGTGGCTATGTGCCACAGGATTTGTTTCGGACGAAGGCTAGGGATGCGGTGGAAAGGAATTTCAAGCAGGTGTCTGAAAAATCATCTAGGATAAAGAAGCGTGCCTTGGCCCTTCTTAATGACCTGAGCCTAGCACGTTTGAAGTCAGAAGTAAAAGGCGCCAAGAGCCTTGAGCTAAAGATATTTTTTCACAGCCAGGACACACAAGGCTGATATTCCTTTCCGCGCCATTGTAACAGAGCGAAACACATGGCATTACGTTGTGTCTGGTTTCCTCCAAAAACACCTATTAACGGTGGTCGACCCGTTTCTAGTACGCAACTCGGAAGAAGTGGTCAAGGTGTGGGCGGAGCGTAACCCTTCAGACTGCTCTGCTTTTAGCGTAGACGTAGAGGACCTGTTTTATTCGTTGCCTCAGGACCACTTAATGAAGGTGCGTGAAGGAGCCTATCACTGAGGCATAATGATGAAGTATCCTTCAGAAACAACGCTGGGATTCCAGTAGATAGCTTCCTAGAGCTGTTATGGTTTTATTTAGGCTCGACTGTTGTTTCGTTTGGGCAGGGCCTGTATGTACAAAAGTCGGGGGTTTGTATCGGCTCAAGAGTGGCACCTGTACTCAGCAGTATTTTTCTAGGAAAAAGTTGACCGTGCACTACAACATGACCTAGACGGTATTGCGCGTCACTTGTTTAGGTATGTTGATGATTACCTTGTGTTTGTAGATCGAAGGAATTTCACGCGCTCGATGATTGATGTCCTGAAGTTATTCAAGCAAAGGGGCTGGGGTCTAACCTTCACCTCAGAAGTTCCAAGGAACGATGTTTTACAATTTCTTGACCTTTCCATTCGATTCCAGGCGACACACGTTTGCTAGGTCGTACCAACCCCGTTCAGTAAAAAAACTTTGAAGTTACAAGTCCGCTCATTCGAAGACTGAAGAATGGGTTGGCCATGGCGTGCCTTTCATCAGCTATAAAGAAATCCTGTCCGCATACTATGCGCGAAAGCTTCATGCGTCAGGTGGAGAGATTAGAAGCGGCCGGTTTTCCGCGCTTGGCTCTTGGGTCTATTTCCCAGCGTTTGTTGCGCCGCTTGAAGCTGGCGCAAAAGAATGGTGCAGGTGTAGCGGCTTTGCCTCCGGAAAGACGTAGCAAGATTGCAGTCATTCCCTATTTGCACACTGTTTCTCACCGCCTTAAGGTGGCCGGTTATTACGACATCAATGTCGTCTTTCGCGCCAGGCAGGAACCTCGGAAGCGTGTGCGCTTCCATTGACAAAAAGGTGGCAACAAAGAGAGGTGACTTTTGTAGATGGTGGGTGTTCCATGAAACACGCCACACGGTTCGTTGACTGCGCTTGCGGCGTTGTGTACACCATACCCTTGTCTTGCGGTAGTTCCTACATAGGACAGACGGGGAGGTGTCTCAACGTCCGTTTGAGGGAGCACGCTAGCTCTTTGAAGGGCACGCCGTCGTCACACCTTGCCCTCCATTGCCGACAGTGCGGCTGCGCACCCGAGCTCAATAAGACTGGTCGTGGTGACTAGGGCACAAGAGCCAGCGTACTCGGGAAATCGCGGAGGCGTTTGAAATTATAAAAAAGAGAAACGTGCGTGAGCTGCCCTTCTATCGCTTTAATTGATGAGGAAGTGGCTTTTCTGGAAGGTGCGCAGTTGCGTTAGTGTACGTATGAGTTTTTTCTCTGTTGGTTATCTTTGTGGCGTGTGCTGTTTCGTTAATCTTTTTTTCCTACCCATATATATGCGATTTTTTTTTCCATTGTACATTCAGTTGATAGACATGTCGTCGTTCTCTTCTCTGTCCGTGTTTCGTTTGCGCTGGCCGTCATGATGTCTTAGCTCCCCCATTCCTGGTCTACTTGGAAGCCAGAGTATGCGTATCGTCTCCTTGCGGGAAATAATCGAATCACCCAAATGAAGAGAGATAAGAGAGACTCAACCCTCTGCTTCGGACCATGAATTACTGTCACGTACTGTTTTTTCCGGGGAGGTTTCCATGCCACATGCCCGGATTTAATCACAGATAGCATCAAGACCAGCTTGGGGCGCTCCCCTGCTCCCCAGGTGATCCAGAGTTGGTCCAGAGTGTTACGTCGTCCGCATATAGAGCATGTTTCAGTCCTGGTATTGGCTTCAGATTTTTTAAGAAGATCTGACAGCGACAGTGAATAAGGCCGAAGAAATAACGGCACACTGAGGGACGCCAGTCGCGTTAGTTTGCCTCTCTCCAGTGGTGTCACCGAGAAAAACTGAAAAGGTACGGTCTGGAAGAAAAGCTTTTGCGAAACGATATAAATTACCCTTTATTCGAACAGCTAAGAGCCGTTCCAGTATAGTGGCATGTGGAATAAAATCGATAGCTTTTCTGACGCCTACTCCAACTATAACTCGAAGCTGGGCCCGGCTGGGCTTGGAGAGTACATTGAGTACTGGGCTTTGCGAGTACTGCGTATATCCTAGGGGTATCTTGGGCGCAGAGTCATCGACGGAATCCTACCTGAGCCAAAGAGAGAACGTTATACTTTTCCACGTGCCATTCCCGCCTTCTCAGAGCCATTCGCCCAATTACTTTGCAGATGTTCGAAGTTAGAGATATTGACCTCAGATCTTGCAGCGTGCGAATGGGCTTGCCCGGGCTTCAGCATCGGAATCGCTGCTAACTCTTTCCATGAAGCGGGTACACGTCCCATTTCTCAGCACTTGTTAATATCTTTCAGAAGCGCAAGTTTATGCGACTCTGGAAGATTACACATCATTCAGTAGCGAACTCCACAGGAACCAGGAGCACTGCGACGGTTAGAGTCATGCAACGATGCCTCCAACTTGTCTGTATAGTGAAAGGAACGTCGTATTCATCGTATCGGTAGGTCTACGGGTATCGCCGGTGTTTTTGTGGGCTGGGGGGAAAGATACTTGCCCCGCTTGTAATGCTAACTCGTCGGGTGGAACGTTCAGCTTCATTACCATACTTAGCACTGGAGTATTCGGCTGTTTGCGTCCCAGTACAGCTCTGAAGATATGCCATGCCTTGGACATATGACGTGAGTCGTTTAAACTTTCACAGAGGAGCTGCCAGTCACGTACAGCAAGAAGGGACGTATACTGTTCCACCTGTTTGGTTATGCGAGTAAGAATGCGTTTGCGACGAGCTATCCTACCGGAACAGCGGTAAGGCTTAAAGGAGTATTGACATGAATTTTAAAAAGTTTCGGATTGTTGCTCGAAATACAACCATGGTGTCGAGAAACCTATAACGAGTATTGTGGTGCTTGGGAATGCATGGAATCTATTTTTATTACCGCTACCTTAAAAAGAAAATTCCGGTTTCGGTATTGAGGGGGTGGCTTCTCAGTGACGTGTCAGAGCAGTGCTACGTCGCGGGAAGACAGCAACTGGCGACGTACTAGCGGCATATCTGTCATCTGCTCGTTGTGCACGTAAACAACGATGAGTGAATTGTCGCCCACTGGCCCTGACAGTGATTTCTGCGATTTTGGCTGCGTGCAGGACGCAGAGCTCGCAAATTCAGGAACTGTCTTAACTCGTCGGGATAATGTCTATTGCAGTGGAGCTGGCTCGCAGATGCTCAGCGAGGAAAACTTTAAAATCAAAATAAAATATTTTATACGTGTTGCCTGTCTCCGGTGTGTGGAGAGCGTTGACACTACATACCAAAGAAACGAAAAATGTCCCTTTCGCGATGTCTTCAAATCGTGTCAGTACTCCTTTAAAGGCGCGAAGCTATAAGATTCTACAATGTCAGCAAGTGAGTCATTTCGGAGCATCAAGCTTGACAGAAAGCTTAGTTGTAGCAATCTGCTTCGCTGCATGAATCTGAGTGACAAGCTCGTCCAATCCTCGGGGAATGTAGCACTCGCTAAGTGTCTTGCGATATTTGTCCCACTTGCCGTGCTTCTCTTTACGATAACGTGCTTGTAGTGGTCGTGCTTTACACTCTCGAACAGCGCAGGACAGCATTAATGGATAATGATCAGTGCCCATCAGATCCTCCGCCCGAGTCCAAGTTATTTCGGTGAGCTGTCCTGTTGGCCTGTGTTGGCTAAAATGAGCAGGTGAAGTTATATTTATTTGACAATAAAGAACCTGGCTCTCGTTATCCGATCCCGCAAGTGCTGACCATGTGCGTCAGTCGAATCATGCCCCAAACGCGTGTGCATCGCGTAGAAGTCGCCGCATACAACTACGCGATCTTGGGCGTGGATCCTTTTAAAATGTTCAACCCATGATATAACGACTCTATAGTATGTTTGGCGGTATATCTACAGTCCTCGCATAAACAGAGAGATGCAGTACTTGAACTTCGGTGTATAACGAAAGCTAGGCGCACTCCTGCTACCTCTTGCGTCTGCGAGCACCACGCAGAAGTGTCGAGCTCAGCGTGAGGAACTCGTGAAGGAACCAGGACGCATGCTTGACCGTTAGCTGCAGAGGCAGTGTTCTGCGATATATCGGACCGGGGCGCCCATGCTCCATAGAAAGGGGTGCAGCAGGCTGTGTAGCCGATCAAAAGTGGTTATGTCTGTGCCAGTCTCTTGCAGTAAAATGACCATAGGTAGCGTTGAAGTCACTGATAACCTGCTAATGAGCTGCGCAAGTTTACACCGGATTCCCCTGCAGTTCCACTGAAGAAACCGAACAGGGAAATCCGGCGAGAAAAACGTCGCATTGTTGCGGGTACTTATTCGCCACCGTGGTTCCTTTAGTTAAACGATGGGTATGCGGATGGTACAGTAGCTTGTCTAGACTCCAGTCGAATGGGAGCAGTTTGCATACTCAGAAGAGAAAGGATGCGCTTGATCACGTCAGCCGTGACCTGCTCAACAATGCGCTTCAACTGATCCTCGTCAAGGCGCACAGTATTTGAGAAATATGTCCTGAAGACTGCTTCAGTGCCCTGTCGCACGGCGGGAAGGACTTCATATGTAGGGGGCATATGTACCTGTTGGGGCTGCATCGATTGTTGATTAGCAGGGAGCGCTTGCCTTGGTACACTAGAGGCGCCGTAGTCACCGCTGCCTCCCCGTGCTTCAATAGAGTACGTTCGTGGGGTGTACTGCTTTTAACAGTAAAGCTGTTCTTAGTGGAGGCTTTCATGTCCGGGGTCGGCTGAACACGTGGCCTCGTATTGTGGCGAGAGTGAGCCTTGATAGGAGGGGGGAAGGCTGCGCCGTGCTGCGAGAGGCGAGGGCGGAGGATGTCGAGGGGGGTGAGCCTTCAAGAAACGCGCAAAGATGGAAGACGGCGAGGCGCAGTGAAGTGTAAAATAGCGTGTCTGTGTCAGTGATGGCGAACATTTCTCATTCTCCCGATGAAGAAGCCGCCCGACGAGAGCATCAGCTAGAACAAGCATGTCGTCGCCGAGCCAACCGCGATGTTCGCAACAGAGAGGCCGAAGCTAAGCGCTAACGAACTGAAGACTTGAAAAATATAGAACTTCGATATAGCCTGATGATGCACGGACATAAACATCGCTGTTTCGACAATGTTCGCGAAGTGGAGCTGGCTGGATTTTTTTTTATTTAGCCCTCTGTACGGGGCTGTCTCTGCGGTACTAGGGGAGGAAACTTGATGGTGGAAGCCATAGGTCGGCGAACTCTCTCATGAGTCGACTCACTCAGACTCAGACTGAGCCGTGAGTCTGAGTGAGTCCGAGCGAGTAATATTTTGGCGAGTTTGAGTCCGAGTGAGTCCGGTTGAAGAAAACTTTCGTGATTGCGAGTCCGAGTAAGTTCGGCTCAGGAAAATTTTGGCGAGTCTGAGTCCGAGTGAGTCCAAAAGTGCAAGATATATTCTTGAGTGAGTCTGAGTGAGTTCCACTTTTTTTGCCGACTTGCGGTCATATCTACTCATCATCAACATTACTATCAGCCTTGCCTGGATTCACGTTTATACTCACGTCTACTCACACGTATTCCTTAGCAGTGTCTTTCATACACCATTTCAATATTTATTGATCAGAGGCGCGAATTACGTAGGGGAGTGCCTTGACCTCCCCCCCCCCCTGCCAACTCTTCGAAGTTCTTGATAAATATATCTTATGTTGGCATCTCTTTCAAGAAAGATGACCTTACTGATTTACGAGCACTCATGACTCGTATTCGAAGTTACTATATCAAAAGATGCCAAGAAGAGCACCGATTATGTGAGATATTGGTGTTATAGAGCATTGACACCATGGTCGAAAAAGATAATTCTAGGCCAACGGACTCGATGAGTCGATTCACTCGGACTCGCTCAGACTCAGATCGAGCCGTGAGTCCGGGTGAGTAATGTTTTGGTGAGTTTGAGTCCGAGTAAGTCTGGTTGAAAAAAAATTATCGAGAGTGGGAGTCTGAGTCCGAGTGAGCGCTAAGCGCAAAATATATTTCATGAGCGAGTCAGAGTGAGCTCCACAAGTTTTGCCGACCTAGTGGGAGCGTTTGAAAAGCTAGGAGGCAAATCTGCTCCTTGCTTCGCGTCGAACTTGCACAGGCATCCGATTAACTGGCTGCACAGTTCCCCACGCTTCTCCCTCTCGTGTTGCCACGAGGCCAGGATGCGCAGGCATGTAGCATTTCTAAGGGCCATAGCAGCCTTCTTCAGAAGAGGACGCTTTCTGCCTGTCGCCAAATGCTTGCCTCCCCGCAGTTGCGGCAAAGCGGGTTCACCCTTTCTGAGCAGTTATCAGATTCACCATTCGCAATACGGCCGCAGTCGCCGCATCCACGCTCGACTGCAGCTGGGCACGACTCCTGCCTGTCTCCAATTTCATGGCACAGTTCACAGATTGCGACTTTGGTTGATAAGAAAAAGTGCACTATAAAGATGAATTTTGTGCGGCAGTTTAGAGCCCTCAAATCTAATTAGAGCTGCACCCTTGCTTCCCATTGTTAGAACGCTAACTACCTTGCACGAATAGGAAATGCGAGGTTAGACATAAGGTCTTGAGTGGTAAGCCCATTGGCGCGGATCACGCCGCGGACCCAACCACGATGAATAGTATCGTAAGCTTGAATTGACATTTCGTTGCCCACACAAAGTGATCGCATCGCGACAAAGTGATCTAACATGCGTGGATGTGACATGTCTTCACCAAACTGATCGCTACGTTCTAGTGGCAGTGTCTGAAGTCCGGTATGAAAGTGGATTTTTCGCAGTTCACTGGCTATTGCAGCGTGCAAAAGAGGCGGCCGTATTGTATTTAAGTTATCCACATAGGCGTGCGCACGAGGGGGGCAGAGCCCCCCCCCCGCTAGTCACATGAGAGAGGGGGGGGGCGCTACGATGAACCTTCGCCCCCCCCCCCTGAAGGGGAACCCTGCGCACGCCTATGGTTATCCAGGTGACACCAATTTGACTACCACAGTAAGTTTAACTGCTATTGGACCAGGCGTACGATTACCGTTCTTTCGGCGTATAGATCTTTGCATCGAGCGAGGAGGACCGGTCTGGCAACCAGCGCTTTCCTCCTTTCTGGCTCGTGCGTGACGGCGCTGAGTGTGGGGGCTGGTGCTCGGATAAGTGGCGTTGTCGAATATTTTTTGCGTGTTTCAGATCGACCCGCAGAATTTTCTTCACTTCTATTGCGATGTCAGCCAGAAAAACCACTGTGCTGTTTTTGGTTGTTCTAACAACTACAGAAAAAAAAAAAAAGGAAACTGCTGTCTGATAAGTATGAGACGTGCATCACCAAACGCGGAGTGTTTGCGGCCGCGGACTCTTCCAAGGTAGTGCATCGTTTGTGCTACGTTACAGGTTTCAAATCGGCAAGTGCCGCAATATATCCTAAATGCCCAATGTCCCACGCAGTCAAATGATAATCGGATATGGCCAGATTGGCGAACAAGCGTAAGCGGTCAAGTACGACCCTGTCCGGTTAAGTGCGAAACATCTAAGCACCACTCGTGAATCAACATTCCTGAGTAGCCATCTGTGTGGCTTTCGCTTCCTTTTATTATTATAGTTTAATGTAATGTGTTTGGTCTAACAATTAACCTGGTAGCTCGGATCAACGCGGTGATCGCTGCAGTTGATGTGGCGTTATTAGCACGGACAAGAAATTCCTCACATCGTATCGGGGTAACCGGCATCATATATTTAATTTGTGCTCCGCACCGGCCTTATGAAACCTGGGCATTCAGTGAACACTACATGAAAAAGGATTTTCCGAGATCCTTGTTAGGTTAAAACTTCCCTAAAACACAGGTGTGTATCGTATACGATATGCGATATGAAAGCCAAACAGTAAAATAAATACATAAATAAAAATAAAAAAAGCTTTGTCGCTTCGTGTGCAGAACAACTTTTTCTTACTACCTTAGGAAGACAAATTTTTACGTGGTCAAGAACCGCGTCCGATAAGTCGCGCGATGATATGCAACATATTTCATTCTCTTCTCAGCAACGAAACAAAAACCACGTTGTCACGCTTGTCTAGTGTCACTTGAACTGCTAATTTTGCTCCTCAGCTTTGCTAACGACAGCAAGAATTTCTCAAAAACAGTACATCTAGTAGACGAAGGTATTAAAAAAAAAAAAAAAAAAAAAAAAAAAAAAAAAAAAAAAAAAAAAAAACGAACCACCTCCGATGCCGGTCATATAGGCCATATCCCGAGCGCGCTTCGGCCTCAACGGCAGAGGAAAGTAAACCATTTTCACCTCATCGCCGCCAAAAGCCGATCAAATATCGCGACTCAACAAAAAAAAAAAAAAAAAAAAAAAAAAAAAAAAAAAAAAAAAAAAAAAGAAAGAAGCGCGCCGGCATGTCAACATCAGCATCGTTTTTATGCACCAGCACTTGCCTGTAAACAGCTGTAATTTCATCCACACCTGAGGGCAATAAACGAGCGAGTAATAAACGGTCGCTTAAAAGTTGAGAAACAATTGATGGACAACAGCTTGTGAACATCAAAAGATGACATCCTCGCCATTACACCGAGGCTGTGCGCTCACGCACGACCGCATCTAGTACGAGTGGTAGTCGGTGCGAAAGGAAAAGAAACTGTGAATGGCAAAAAAACCAAACTAATAGATTACAGTTACAGAAAAAAAAATTAAGGGTGCCACCACTTGCTTGCCCTGCTAGAACGAGTCGAAAAAATATTTGCGCGTTTTTCTAACAGAAAAACTACTTGCAACACGTTCGCGCCGCTGAATTTAACATCTTTGACCCTCAGCAGATCAAACCTTTTTCAGGACGTCTCACAGACTCGCTTCCTACCTAGACCGCTCGCTAGACAATATGGCGACGCCCACAAAAATGCTAATAATAATAATATCTGGGGGTTCTACGTCCCAAAACCGCGATATGATTGTGAGAGAAGCCGTAGTGGAGGGCTCCGGAGATTTTGACCATCTGGTGTTCTTTAACGTGCACTGACATCGCACAGTACACGGGCCTCTAACCATTTCGCCTCCATCGAAATGCGACCGCCGCGGCCGGGATCGAACCCGCGACCTTCGGGTCAGAAGCCGCGAGCACCTTAACCACTGCTCCACCGCGGCGGACGCCCACGAAAATGCTATTCGTTCTCATCGTCTATGGGGAGTTTATCGCCATGGGCCCTTTCACTATGGCAGCGACTTCGACGGGCTGCCTAGTCGCGGTATTGCCGTTCGGCATGTTTGTCTGCCTGTCGAACCTCAGCCCGAGCAGTCCGGGTAACATTCAAACCAACCTTGGGTGTCTTTCGGCAGATTTAGATGAATGTGGAATGTTCTGTCCTACCTTAGAGAAGGTACTCGCAGTCATGTTTTCAGCGCTGAGGACGGAGAAGGGGTTGGAGACCGGTACCGCCTGGACCTCTCGTGATGACTTGACTGTCATGCTGCTATCGGCGGCGGCATTGCTTGGTGCAGGTCTTCGTCTGCCATGCAGGCGTCAGCGGCGGGCGTATCCGGGATGTAAGAACGATTTTTCTTGCCTGCCTGGCAAGTAGAAGTGCCGAAATAACTGTTCGTTGGTGACGACGAGCACCGCGGTGTTATCCCTTTCATTTTTGGGGGGGCGTATCCATGGGCGTATCCCTGAAAATTCAGGGCAAAAACAACGATATCTTGAGAGCGATACGTCCGAACGGTGTGGCTGCTTGCAGCGCCCCCCTAGCGAAATGTGTTTTTATACGAAAGACGAAACTCAATGTCATTTCTTATTAACTAGCCTTTTGTTCTTTTTTTTTCGACCTTTCTACGCATTCTGTGCCTATGGGGGGACACGTGACATCGACGACGTACTACGTCCTGCTTTTTGTGATAAGGTAACTGAGCTGGTGAACACAAACGTTCCTCGGGGGGCATTTAAAAGGCACAAATGAGCACAACCTTTGGTTTAACAAAGAGATGCGCAAACTTATCAGAAAGGCAGGTAATGATCACTAAATATTCCTTGAACGCAAAACAATTGCTAATGAGGCACGGCCCAAGTGTGCAAAGACACAGCTCAAGTTGAAATGAAACAGCCTAAGCATTCTTTTTTTTTTTATTTTTTGCCAAGCTGAACACTGACCTGAGGCGCAATCCCAATCTTTTTTTTTTTTTTTGCTAAGATGTTATATCTAGCATAAAAGTTGACACAGCTACCCCCGATTTAGTTAGTGCGGATAACGGATGATTTAGAAAAAGCAGAAATATTGAACATCTCTCTCAAGCGGCGTTTACTATGTGGCGGCAGCCAAGCCAAGCCAAGCCGCCAGGCAGCGCCACCCTCCGCTGCTCTCCGGAACCTGCAGAGAACCTGAATAAAACCAGTCGATGTTTGGGATCCACGCCGCGCGGTCGTGTCTTCTTCTCCCACGCGTACACGCGTCCCAACAGTGGTGACCCGGACGAGGCTTACCGCCTTTTTTCAAGCGATCGACGCCATGGAGACTCCCTCTGACGCACCGGCCATTTCCGCCGTCGACATCAGGCTCCCGCCGTTTTGGACAGCGGACCCGCAGCTGTGGTTCCTGCAGGTGGAGTCCCAATTCACCGCTCGTGGTATTGCCGCTGAGCAAACAAAGTACCACCACGTGGTCGCTAGCCTCCCACCGGCAATAGCGAGCGAAATACGAGATCTGCTGGTCGCTCCACCTGCAGAGAACGCGTACACAACGCTGAAACAACTGCTCATCAGTCGCCTCACGCCGTCGGAGCCTCAGCGACTGCAGCAGCTACTGCACAACACCGACCTCGGGGACCGGACGCCCAGCCAATTGTTGCGCCACATGAGGCAGCTGTTGCACACGGCCGGCGCAGCCACCACCGATGCCGACAGCAGACTGCTTCGCGAGCTGTTCCTACAGCGACTTCCGATCAACGTGCGTATGGTCCTCGCCTCGGCTGCCGACAAACGCCTGTCTCAACTAGCCGAGCTCGCGGACTCGGTGCTGGCGGTCGCTCCGCCGTCCGTCGCGGCGCTACAGCCAGACATCGCCGGCGGCGCGCCAACGACCACGCTGCACGACATCCGGGAGCAGATATCCCGCCTCGCCGATACCGTCGCAGCGATGCAGGCCCGCAGCACTCCCGAGGAGCGCCAGCGCCCAGCAGCGCATCAGAGAATCTGCTGGTATCACAGGAAGCATTACAATGCTGCTCGCAAATGCATTCCTCCTTGCGACTATGCGGGAAACGGGAGCAGCCGGCACTGAGGACGACCAGTGTCACAGAGGCCCCCGAACGTCGTCCATCAGTGTTTTTCCTCACCGACCGCGACAGTGGCCTTCGATTCCTCGTGGACACCGGCGCTGAGGTGAGCGTGTTACCGGTTGGGTCCACCGATCGCCGTGTCCCTAGTGCGTCCCCCCTTCAGGCGGTCAACAACACAACCATCGCCACCTACGGACATCGCTCGCTGCCACTCGATTTAGGCTTGAACAGAACGTTCCGGTGGATTTTCATCGTGGCAGCAGTGAAGTTCGCCATCTTGGGTGCGGACTTTCTTCGGCATTTCGGCCTTCTCGTCGACGTGCGCAACCGCCGCCTTCACGATCCCGTGTCGCAGGCAACTGTGCAAGGCAATCCCTCGCACCACCCTCCGCTGAGCCCCACTCTGCTCGGGCCGTCCGGTGCAGAACGTTTCACTCGCATTCTGCAGGATTTTCCCGAGTTGACGAGGCAGCCGCCAGCCAGCGCCGCGGTGAAGCACGAGGTACGCCATTACATCGCCACCAGCGGCCCACCCGTGCACGCGCGGCCTCGCCGTTTGCCTCCAGAGAAGTTGAAGGTCGCACGACAGGAATTTGAACACATGATGGCGCTAGGGATCATCAGACCCTCGTCGAGCGCCTGGGCATCTCCACTTCATATGGTGCCAAAGTCAACGCCGGGAGACTGGCGACCATGCGGGGACTATAGGGCGCTGAACCAGGTAACGACTCCAGACAGATACCCGGTACCGCACATACACGATGTCACGACGAGGCTTCACGGTGCCACTATCTTCTCGAAGATCGACCTGGTGCGGGCATACCATCAGATTCCCGTTGCCCCGGAGGACGTCCCGAAGACCGCCATCGCAACGCCTTTCGGACTTTTCGAATTCCTCCGAATGCCATTCGGACTCCGAAACGCGGGTCAGACATTCCAGCGGTTCATGGACGGTGCTATACGCGGCCTCAGCTTCTGCCACGCCTATCTTGACGACTTGCTAATCGCCAGCAGCACTCCGGAAGAGCACGTGAATCATCTGCGCATCGTCTTCCAGCGCTTGGTGGAGCATGGCGTGGTCGTGAACATGGCCAAATGCGAGCTTGGTGTGCGACAGCTCTCGTTTCTTGGACACGTCATCTCCGCCTCAGGAGTTCTTCCTCAACCCAACAAGGTTGAAGCCGTGCAAGGATTTCCGCAGCCGACCGCCAAGCGCCAGCTTCGGGAATTTCTGGGTTTGGTAAACTTCTACCGCCGTTTCATTCCCCGCTGCGCCCAGATCCTTCAACCTCTCCACGACCTGCCGGCCACTTCACGGAATGGCTCAGACACCCTCTCCTGGTCTCAAGAAGCAAAAGAAGCCTTCTGCGAGGTCAAGGACGCTTTGGCAAACGCCGCACTGCTTGAATACCCCAGGTCCGGTGTCCCGCAGAGCGTAATGGTGGATGCCTCCGATACAGCCGTCGGGGCTGTATTACAGCAGCTCGTTGGGGGAATCTGGCGCCCGATTTCCTTCTTTTCGAGGAAGCTAACACCTACCGAGCGCCGCTACAGCACCTTCGGGAGAGAACTGCTGGCCGTGTACGCTGCCATACGACATTTTCGCCATTTCCTGGAAGGTGTAGAGTTTTTCGTCCTCACCGACCACAAGCCGCTTACTTATGCATTGCGCTCGCTAAGCTCCGACGGTGGAACGCACACAGCACGTGAACGGCGCCAAATGTCCTATATATCAGAGTTCACGACTGATATCCGCCACGTCAAAGGCGGCGACAACGAGGTAGCGGACGCCCTCTCACGGAATCCTGTGAACGCCATCATGCCCACACTACAGGTTGATCTTCCCGCTTTGGCAGCCGCTCAACGTGAAGATGACGAACTGAAACACCTGTTGACCGCGACCACTGCCCTGAATCTTGAGTGGATCCCTGTTCCCGGATCCGAGGACAAGGTTTGCTGTGACACAAGCGTCAGTAGAACTCGCCCGTTCGTGCCCGCGAGCCTCCGTCGCCACGTGTTCGAGTCCTTGCACAGACTGTCTCATCCGGGGATTAGAGCCACCCAAAGACTGGTGACGGCAAGATTTGTCTGGCCGGGCGTAAATCGGGACGTCCGACGCTGGGCACGCGAATGTGTAGCTTGCCAGCGCTCTAAGATACAACGCCATACCTCGACAGCACTGGGAACACTCCCCACTCCGGATTCTCGCTTTGATCATGTCCACCTGGACATCGTCGGCCCACTGCCACCCTGCCACGGAAAGGCTTACCTGCTGACCTGTGTCGACAGGTTCACCCGCTGGGCGGAGGCCATTCCTATCGCGGACATCACTGCCGAGACGGTTGCGAGTGCTTTCCTGTACCACTGGGTAGCCCGTTTCGGTGTGCCCTCCACGATAACAACAGACCGCGGCCGACAATTCGAATCAGCCCTTTTCACTGCCATCAGTCAGCTCATGGGCACCTCACGCATACGCACGACAGCGTACCACCCCATGAGCAACGGCATGGTGGAGCGCTTTCACCGCCAGCTGAAGGCTGCGCTCACGGCAACCGAGGAACACAACTGGGTGGAGGCCCTCCCACTCGTTCTTTTGGGTATAAGGTCCACCTTGAAAGAGGACATTGGCTGCAGCGCCGCTGAGCTGGTCTACGGCACGACACTCAGGCTGCCGGGAGAGCTCTTTGCGCGCGGCTCAGAGGAGGCATCCATAGCTTGCAGCGACTATGCACTTCGCCTACGCAACGTCATGAGCAAACTGCGCGCGGTACCTCCACGGCCCCCAGGGTCGCGTGTGGTGCACGTCGACCCACAGCTCACATCGTGCCCATATGTGTTTGTACGACATGACGCGGTTCGGCGACCTCTTCAGCCACCCTATGATGGGCCGTTTCAAGTCCTCCGCCGTGGCAACAAACAATTCACAATCAAGAGAAACGGCCGTGAGGAGGTCGTGTCGTTGGACCGCATCAAGCCAGCACACATGGACCGTGACGACGCCGTGTTGCCTCCACTAAGGGAATCATCGCCAGGACCCCCCAGCTTCAATGCCAGCCCAAGTCCACGAGGTGCCCTCCCGGCTGACGCACAGCGGGCGGCTATCAAGAGCACCCACTCGCCTGGACCTTTAACTCCGTTCGGCAACTCACTAGGGGGGAGTGCTGTGGCGGCAGCCAAGCCAAGCCAAGCCGCCAGGCAGCGCCACCCTCCGCTGCTCTCCGGAACCTGCAGAGAACCTGAATAAAACCAGTCGATGTTTGGGATCCACGCCGCGCGGTCGTGTCTTCTTCTCCCACGCGTACACGCGTCCCAACAACTAAAAAATAACTCAAAGCTCGCCGACATTATCTCTTAAGAACATCGGTAAAGAGATGAAAGAAATTGAAATTGATAATGTTGGTTGGGTCAGTCTGCTGCGTGGACAGAACACTTCCAAAACTACCGGGCCAGACGGGATTCACCCTAAGTGCTTAAGGAGCGTCATGTTGTTATTGCAAAATACTTGTGCGTCATGTTCAAAGCGTCTCTCGATACTGGCGTGCGTCTCTTGATACTGGCGTTAGTCCAAAGGACTGGAAGACGGCAAACGTGGTCCCCGCGGTGCATAAGGCAGGTATAGCGAAAAAAAAAAAACTTATACAAAACTACCACCCTATTATATCCTTAAGTTCAATTCGCTACAAGTTGTTAGAGCACGTTATTTAAAGCGCAATATGGAAGTATCTTGAATCTACTAAGTTTTTCACTAACTCGCAGCATGGATTATTCGACAGGGACGCTGATGTATAACGCAACTAGCAGAATTTCTACATGACAGCAGTAACTGCGTTGACACTTTGTTTCTTGACTTTCACGAAGCATTTGACACGGTACCCCATAATCTGTTAGCCATCAAACTCACTTCCACAAGCATACATCCTAAACTACGAACCTGAATCCGAAATATTCAAGCAGTCGCGAACAGTGCGTCGTTCTCAACGCACCAAATGCAGACGGCCTGGGTTCGATCCTCACTCGGACCCGGAAATTTTAGATGCGAAGCATCTTATGCTCGGGGCTTTGTCCGACCCGCGTCCGGCCACTTTCATGAAGTAGGGAAGCACCCACTATGCGAACCAGAACACACTAGTACAATAAGGCCTTCAACCACCACCACAGTCACCAGAGTCATGGCCGAGAGCACAGAGGGGCTGCTTAGCAATGGCTAGGCAGGTGGTGTCTGTCGCCCAGGTTGACTCCATTCCTTGATCTTGCTTGCATGTGCACCTTACCGCGTCCCACACCCCCACAGCGCATGCGCGTCCCCTCCCCCCTCTCTCTTCTCTCATACGCTCACCCACTTTCTCTCCTCTAAGAACTTCTACTCTACTGAGCGGCGCCCGCGTCCTACACCCCCCACAGCGCATGCGCGTCCCCTCTCCTTCTCCTCCCCTACGCTCACCCCCCTTTCTCTCCTCTAGGAATCCTCTACTCTACGGAGCGGCGCCCGCGTCCCACACACTCCCACAGCGCATGCGCGTCCCCGCCCCTTCTCTCCTACGCTCACACCTTTCTCTCCTCTAGGAATCCTCTACTCTACGGAGCGGCGCCAGCGTCCCACAACCCCCTACAGCGCATGCGCGTCCCCTCCCTCTCTCTCTCCTCTCCTACGCTCAACCCCCTCTCTCCTCTAGGAATCATTTACTCTACGGAGTGGCTCCCGCGTCCCACACCCCCCACAGCGCATGCGCGTCCCCTCACCCTATCTCCCCTCTCCTACGCTCACCCGCTTTCTCACCTCTTGGAATCCTCTGCTCTACGGAGCGGCTCCCGCGTCCTCTCCCCCCTCTCTCCTCCAGGAATCCTCTACTCTACGGAGCGGCTCCCGCGTCCCACACCCCCCACAGCGCATGCGTGTCCCCTCCCCCTTTCCTCTCCTACGGTCCGCCCGTTCTCTCCTCTAGGAATGCTCTACGGAGGAGCAGCGCGCACGCCAGGTGGTGCGACAGTTCCATACTCCGCTGGGGGGCGCCACGGTAGTCCCGCGCGCGTGCCTCATTCTCTCTCCTGTGCAGCGCCGCGATGAGCGCCCGGGCCGCTGCCGCGAAACGAGAGCGGCGACGTTTCTCCCGCTCAAGCTAACCATCTTCCCGCTCCTTCGCACCCGCACATGGTTCCCTTTAGCGGGAGGTGGGGAAGTTTTAGGGGCGAAGATCCTTAGGGCATAGGCTAGTCCCGCGCCGTCCGTCGTAGCCACCGTATAGTGGAATGTACCCACTACACGTGATAACGATGACGATGACGCTGATGACCATGAAGAATAATCGCGTTCCAGACCACACATTCTCTTTCTGCCATGGATGAAAACGATCGTGAACGCGCTCTCGCCCTCGAAAGGCAAAACGGCAACGCCGACAACAAACGTTCCCCTGAGCTTAAATATGACGAAAACAAAATCAGGGGAACCCCCCTTCTTGTGGTCCGTAGAGCTCTTGAACAAAATCATCATCTACCCCATATGTAAATAATAAAACATTGTGTATATACAGTATGTATAATCACACCACACCCTCGGAGCTTCGCCCACTCATCATCATTCACTTCGTGGATATGGCGTGATTTTTTTTAGGGGCGAAGCTCCTCTTAGTCTAACCTTGTCCCGCGTCAGGCGTAACCGGCAGTATCTCGTGATAATGATGACGATGACGCTGATGACCATGAAGAATAAGCGCGTTCCAGACCACCTCTAGTTCCCATCGTGTGCACCGAGGAAGCAGAGCGTCCCGCAGGCGGTGTGGCTATCTATGTCATGCAGAACACTGTAGTACAATAAGGCCGTCCACCACCACTACAGTCACTAGTGTCATGGCCGAGAGCATAGAGGGGTAGCTTAGCAATGGCTAGGCAGGTGGTGTCTGTCGCCCAGGTTGGCTCCATTCCTTGATCTTGCTTGGATGTGCTTGCGGGGGCTTAGTCCATCCCTCCTTCCCGCGTCCGACACCCCTCCAGAGCATGCGCGTCCCCTCCACCTCTCTCTCCTCTCTAACGCTCCCCCCCCCCTTTCTCTCCTCTAGCAATCCTCTACTGTACGGAGCGGCGCGCGCGTCCCCTCTCTATCCTCTCCTACGCTCACCCCCCTTTCTCTCCTCTAGGAATCCTCTACTCTACGGAGCGGCGTCCGCGTTCCACATCCCCACAGCGGATGTGCGTCCTCTCCTCCTCTACGCTCACCCCCTCTCTCCCCTCTAGGAATCCTCTACTCTACAGAGCGGCGTCCGCGTTCCACATCCCCACAGCGGATGTGAGTCCTCTCCTCCTCTCTCTCCTCTACGCTCACCCCCCTCTAGGAATCCTCTACGGAGCCATATAAGAACCCCCTATCCCTCCACTTCACCGACCATAAAGCCGTTATAATGAAGGGGGACCGGAAGCCACGTCTAGCTACCATTTACGAATAAATAAAATTCCTTGTATATATACACACAGTGTTTGTCACGTCTTTGATGATGTACTGGACGAAAATTCACGAAAGATTCACGGTTTACCGATGAACCTCCAGAGCTTCGCCCACTCATCATCATTCACTCCGTGGATATGCTGTGATTTTTTGTTCATCCACGACAAAACTGCACATATTCTGCAGAAATACTGCAGAAATTCTGTAGACATACTGCAGACTTTCCACAGACATTCTGCAGGCATTATGGTCGTCGGTAGGATTTTCTCTTGGGGGGGTGCAAACGAGCGTTGCATCGCGGCTGGGGGGCGGGGGAGAGCACTGGTCTAGCTTGGGTGAGGGCAAGTGCTGGTGAGGCTTGAGGGGGGGGGGGGCAAGTGCCCCTTTGGGCCTTGGCACCCCCCTGCCGACGCCCATGGCAGGCATGCTGCATGGCTACAGATGCTCTGCAGGCGTTCTGCAGAAAGGGCGTACCGATTGCCTACTGGGAGGTGACAGGGGGTGACAGAAAGTCTGTCACTATTTGTCTTCATGCATTCCACATCCCGGAGGAATCATGATATGTAGAATTTCTGCAGCGAGGCTGTAAGATTTTTTGTGAGGGAAACAGCATATAAAATGCGTTAAGCGCTGGGGCAGACCGACGATTCAAAGTCTAAATATTCAGTGCAATATTCTATAAATGCGCACGTGTTTTATGTACCCACTGAATGTTCGAACTTGGTGCAGATCGGCAAGTAGAAGTGCAAATATTGTAGGCATTTATTGTAAATATGCAAATTCTGTATGTACTGCTGTGATTGTTCCGAGTATCTGCGTGAATTTATTACCCTCCGCCGTTGCTCGCTTGTTCGTGAATGAAATAAATGATTTACAAACCGTGGCGAACCCAAGCTTGTGTATTTTATCCCACAGTATTTACACGATTGTAAGGCGACTCGAACGTAGGTCGACACCCTAAAAAGCACAGCAGAAAAAAAAGCGTGATCACATTTGATAAAGGAAGCTTATTTACGTAGTCTCTGGATTGACTACACTTTGACCAACTTCATAGTTGAAGTCAGCGCCCTCCTGTCCCGCAAGTCGCTCCTGTTGTCGTAAACAGTAGCGTTGGAATATTGTATGTAGGAATGTATCACCAACTAATCCCGCAACGTCTTTTTGTGAAATCACGACAACGAACGTGGATTGCGGTGCGCAAAAGTGGCTTTACGCCAGTGTTTCACAGTTATGCAGAAAAGCTAGCTTCGCGGTAAATAGGCGGGATCATATTTGGAAAATTTTCCGCGAATCGTTGCCGAGAGTGTGGGTTATACGCGAGAAAATACGGTATATGCCACAGGTGGAGCCGTAACACCAACGCCATGTCATAACCATGCCACAATGTCCTTGATTTCTCGCTTGTCCCGCCGTGACTGGTGCTGCTATAGTTTCGGTTTCGATTGCAAGTAGACCCCCCCAACTTTGGTATTCAAGTTTAGATAAAATGGGTCGACCTACAATCGTGTAAATACGTATTTGACTCCATCTCAGATCGCATGGAATTTGTGATAAAATACCTGCCGACGCATGTACGGGATCCCAACGTATATCCGACGAAGCGGCAGAGTGTTACGTGTACGCTCAATTCGTTTGATCAAGCAACGGAAGCATCCGAGTGATTGTATGTCAGACGGCCAGCAGACTGGCCGAAAGAGTAATACAGTATGTTTGATTTCATTTAATCATGACTAATAGGTAGAATTATAGGCAGGGATCAACAGCGACGGCTAATTTTTTCCCATCTAGGCCAAATGAGACAATCACAAACTCTGCTATTCACAAGTGTGTATCAAAATAAACGCCGGTCATATTTACCGAATTAAAATCGGCACGAAAAGGAGTCAGTTGAATTTCACAGACTTCTTTTTGATGGCATTACATCATTTCGTCCGTAGTGCCGTTCTTCGATGTTCCCGCTTTAGTTTTGTATAATTCTCAACAACCATACCATAACCTCGAAAATGCCAAGGGGTTATGGTAGGTTAAACTGGTTATCTTGCTTTCAGTTTCATATCTCAGGAACTTTTCCATACTTTATCGTGAAATTTCGTATGCTCAATAAGAAAGCTTTTGGCCTTCATTCTATGCGATTTCAACCATGTAGCTTTTGTTACTACTTTGTACTTGACCAAATTTTATTCAGGGGCGTAAAATTAAATGTATCTTTTCTCAGACATGAAGTACACCGCAGGCCCCATGGGGAGCACTGAGTAAAAGGGGACATCACGGAATAAAATGACAAAGAAAAACCGACACGACAGCCAGCCAGAAAACGTTTACAATAATAATCAGTTAGTAAAACATTTACAAAATATTAAAACAACGTTTATCGTGGAAAGCGCAGCGCAGTAAAAGCTGCAAGAGCGGAAGTTCGAGAGCCCGTTGTAAACTGTCTTGGGGGGTACTAACAAGGTCTATTGAAATAGGTCGCGAAACTTCGGGCGAAAAGCGGTTCAGGAGCTATTGCCAGCGACACCAGCATGGGGAGTTATGGGAGCTGCGATTGAAGCGCGACTATGTTTGGAGGGAACAAACACTAATAGTGAAAAACCAAGTTTTATCCAAAGGCGAAGCAGTCGTTTTGTTTTACAAGTGA
This sequence comes from Rhipicephalus appendiculatus, assembly GCA_030522465.1. Classification (NCBI taxonomy): domain Eukaryota; kingdom Metazoa; phylum Arthropoda; class Arachnida; order Ixodida; family Ixodidae; genus Rhipicephalus; species Rhipicephalus appendiculatus. Next base: position 1,198,933 of record JALIZH010032965.1, read on the forward strand.
CATTTATTTCCTCAACAATATTATGTAGGTGCAATGAGCAAAGGATTTATGACAGTGTTTTATTATTGCGAAAATTCTTTTTTCTAGCGCCCTCTGCGCACACCATTATTAGCCATATACTAGAGCTGTGCGCAAGCCTAATTTTCAAGCCCGAGCCCGGCCCGGGCCCACTGACTGCGTCGAAGGCCCGCCCGAGCCCGACCCTAAAGGGCTTCGAGCCCGTCCGGCCCGGCCCGACGTACAAAAACACAAACCCGGGCCCGGTCCGGCCCGACCCTATGAAAGTTTGCTGCGGAGACAAGATACCACTGTTTCATCATGTGGCATTCTATTCAACATATCAAAGTTAAACATGCGCAAACGACACATCTTAGTGTGTATACACAGATTACAAATTGTGTAAAAATAACAAGCTGTGCAGTGATTCGGACTTCAGTAAAATGCGGCGCTCCTGCATCACATATCCCGTCGAACTGAAGTTCCGTTCGCAGCTCGCACTGGTAGCCGGAATCGCAAATATTTTTTTCGCAAGCATAGCAAGCTTGGAATAATTAGACTCCTTGTTCTTCCAGAAGTTTAGTATCTGTGATGCAGGACAGGAGGATGATTGCATGGATAAATAATCACAAAGGTGATCTGTGTGCTCATCGCTAAGTGTTAGAAGACGATTCCGGCACAAGGTCTCTATATTTGGTTTCATGCGGGCTTTGCACCTGGCCCGGCCCACCCGATGCCCGAGATGAGTAGCCCGAGCCCGGCCCGGGCCCGAGATGGGAAGACGTCGGCATACCCGAGCCCGGCCCGCGGGCCGGGCTCGGGCTTTCGGGCTACCCTGAGCCCGTGCACACCTCTTCCATGCAGCCCTTGCGCTGCATGGAAGGGTGCGCTCGTAAAATTCGTCTGTGATGACACGCCCCCTCACGAGTTCTAGTGTTTTGCACTTGGTTGCGTTCTCTGAATTATTGTGGTGAAAATTTAAGTTGTGCTGTGCACGAAGTTGTGACGCGCGTTTCATCGTTGGTGAACGTCTTGAGTACAGTGTCCAACGGACAGCAGGACGATGCGGATAACATTTAACGCCGAGTACTTGCCTCGGTACCTGCGGAAACGATGTGCTGTGCAAGGATGCAGTAGCAACACACATATGCCTGGTGACTCATGCCTTCTAGATAAGAAACAAGGGCAACGGTTTGGAGGACTGCGCTCGCTGGACTTTCATGCATCAGTATTCCTGTGGCCCGGTTTCCTTCTTGAACACGCAGTGCCTACTATTATTCGTGTTATCGGTGAGCAGATCGCTAAGTTATCTATCGCGCTACAGTTCGCATACATGCATTCGCATACGTAACGGAAATTTATCGGAGCATAAGGCAAAACAAAGCGTACGTAGTGTCCGCACACTTTTAGAGCTTATTCACTCGGTGCTCATTGTGTGCAGTGTAATAAAATTGAGTTATTGTGACCTTTGAATAAAACTTGCGTGGTAATTTTGGCGTGACTAGGCGTTATTTCTTCTTGTTGGAACTGAAGAACACTAGCAATGTGCACACCAAGGAACCTGCGTATGTGCGAAGCAAGTAAGCAACGCTGCAAATATGAAAAGTACACTGCTGCTTGCTTTATACCATCTGAGGAAGATGCCACGAACGCCGAATAAAAGTTGCAAGAATAAGTTTCCTAGTGAAACCGAGGCGAATTGAACGGTAGTACACTTAAACATCACTATCTATTCATGAGTCGGTATTAGTTTAGCTGGCGTTGACTTGAAGCGCACCCGTAGTGGACTTGCCGGCGATCGCCTCAGCGCGAGTCCTTAGCGATCAGGAGCCTACTAAAGCTAATTTGAGATCAAATTTCGCGCTAGTGCCAACAAAATGACGTCACTTGTTTACTGGGTATTACGTCACATCCGCTTTATTTTTTGTTCCGCCGGAAGTGTTCCCTCCTCACATAGATGGCGCTAAGCCCCATGAGCAGCTGATGAGCCGCTACCAGTTACATTTACCTTGGTACTAATTCCAGTACAGTTTCGAGGTGCCCACTACGCCATAAATAATTTTTATCAAGTTAGGAAACACCCATTAGGCCGTTATTTGTCATTCTGAGGAGAAGGGAGGTACCTGCTACACATCTGCAAGGCATTATGTGCACTTAATATATGCGGTAGCTGATGAAGAATTATGGCTCGGCCAGTTGTAATGGGTTGAAAGCTTTAAACGACCCACGAGTTGCGAAATTGGCATTGTTGTGTGACGCACGGTCGTTATCGTACTCTCCTACCATGCTATATTACAAGCATTAACATGACAAAGAACTTTATTGAAGTCCTGAAGGAAATTATCATTGGGCACCGATGGGCTTCCTTGGCAACTAACACAAGTACACTTGTGAGGTACCCACTACGCTTTAAATAATTTTTGTGAAGTAGGGAAGCATCCAATATGGCATAATTCGTCATTCTGGAAGCCCTGTGGTACCTGCGACACACCTGCAAGGCATTATGTGCGCTTTGTTGATGCTGTGGCTGCTGACAATGAAGCATTATGACTCTCCCTTTTGTAATGGGTTGGAAGCATTCAATGACTCTCTAGTTAGGCAATTCGCACTGTGTGACACCTGGTTGTCATTTTACTCTTACACCACACTGTATCACAAGTGTTAACGTCCTTCCTTCCCGACACAAGTTTCAAGCACCGGCATGGCTCTGTGGTAGAATACCGCACTGCCATGGAGAGAGCCCAGGTTAGAGATCCGTTCCATCCTGGATATTTTTACAGCAAAAGCTGTTACGAGATCACAACAACGGCCGTTTTTGGTGCCGTAGTAGTCCGCCGCTGCTGCCGGAAAAAAAACATGACTGATACCTCTGTCAGAGGAATCGGTATAACGCGAAAGTGAACGTGTCTTCATAGATGTAGTTGAGCTATTATTGTGCATTATTTCGCCACAAGATCGAAGGAATGAATGCTATAGCAACAAATTGTAATGTCAGGCGAAGAACGACAAGCCGCTCGAAACTTGCAGCACGTTCCTCAAGCAGAAAGGACGCACGAAAAGAACATACAGATGACGAGCGCAAACTAACAACAATCGCAGCTCGACACTGAAAGCGCTCTGCTCAAATACAAAGGAGGACGCCCGGAACGAACACACAAGTATACACAAGATGAGCGCGAACTAACAACTGTCAGAATACGTAGTTGTGTGAGCAGCGCGTTCTCTCGCCCCGATCTTGAGATAAGCGCGGGCGCACGAGCAACCACGCCCTGTTGAGGCACACGCACATCGCAACGACTTTTAAAGCGCGCTGTCCTAATGACCCTGTATATGCTACTGTAGGCAGCATACAGGAGGTATTCACTAATCACTTCCCGCAACGCGGCACTAGCGAGTGCGCCGCCATAGTCGTAGTCCGTCAGCAATCCGGCATACGACAGCCGGACTTTTGGCAGCGCTGCACTTCATTAACCAGCTTTCTTGGAAAAATAACATAACAAAAATATCAACATAAGAAGCAGCATTCGCAGAATTGCCAGACAGCATTGCAGATAGGGTGCACTACAGAAGACTCCAAAACGGGGCGTAGTGCACCGCATAGTAGGCCGATGAGGTATGCAACGCCAGAGGTGGCTCTATACGCAAGGAACGAGGCATGATGAGCCAAATGGCTTTTGCAGTTCTGAACGCAACACTAGTCCCGTCACTCAAGCTTGAGCGTGGAAGTAGCCCTAGCGATACAGGAAGACCTTTGGAATTTCTTTTTGTTTTGATGCAACTATCGCATATGCAGAAAAATAGATGCCGAAGAGCGTTTTCATGTGCTTTATGAAGGAAGTTTTCTTGCATTCTGAAGGTAACTTGGGCTTGTAGTTGGAGCCCTAGGACCTCGTTTGCTGCGTGCACTAGGCAGTCTACTAAAAACTGCGCCGAAGTGGACAAAAAGAACACAGAGGCCAAAAAACCATTGCACAAGTTTATTTGCAATGTCAATCGTTAAACTTTGAATGCAGAATGGTTCCAGAGCACTAAAAACATGGTCAAGTGTGCACCAACATTAGCCAGAAGAGTAGAGACGCAACATTCCTTGCTTAAAACCTGCAAAAGCTCTCGATGTTCTATACAATGACTAATGGACATTCAATGGCAGGCAATACCATCTTGTGGTACTGGCAGCACAGAATTATTAATAAAATGGCAGACTGCCGTGTCACGATTTCTCTGCCGCCAGCGTCAAAATGGAAAAAAAAAAAAGCTGCTGCGATGGTACATGCTGGTTTTGAGAGGATGGAAGCGACAGTTTGTGCAGCTGCATGTAGAAAAAGAAAAAAAAAAAGTGCTAAAAGCCTTGTCGTCCATAAAATTGCCCACTCATTTCTTCAGGGCCGGCCGGCCATCTCGCGGAGCTTGGCTGCGTGGGACACGATCACTGTGCTGACACGCTCCAGCCGGCTGTGCTTGTACTTGTCATACGGGGCCTGCACAGAGGAAAGCCAGCGCAGATATGTAAAAATTGATCTAGTCCACGACCACTGCAGATGTAATGTATTCTCCCAATCAACCTTGTTGCGTCAACAGCATCCCAAGCCTTTAAAAGGGCCCTACGTCGCACAGTACACCGAGCCTCTACCATTTCACCTCCATTGAGATGCAACTGCCATGGCCAGGGATTGAACCCGTGACCTTCGGGTCAGTAGCCGAGCACCATAACCACTACACCACGACAGCGGACTAGTCAGAAAACTCTGCCGAATGGTAGTCAAGGCTCCCGAGAACAAAGCGAGCCAAACATTATGGGGCAGCATGTGACCTGGAATCTACAATTACTAGTTCCTAAAGTCTGCTAAAAATCGCTCCCTTTTCTCTATACAAATGATGCCATATACCCAAATAACTGTCCATGGCTGTCTGCCGATTTTAGAATAGTGAGCGGCACAGTTAACGTGGCTGCCGTGTGCCCACGCGATCACACTGAAAGTAAGCTGCACTGACTAAGGACTCATCTTGTCCCTCGTCATCCACTTCCCTGCGTAGCTTTTGGCACGTTCACTGGTATGAAAGGTGAGAGAGAAAGCACTTGAAGTGTGTAGGCAAATCCCCGCAACTCGGTAGATCTTAAAAATATTTGCAGCACTCATTTCATGAGGCAATAAGCTTTTTTAATGAAGCCATTAGACGACTGTCTTGTAATATGCCTTGATGGGCCAATGCCAAGACTAGAACTGGAATCAGTCTTTGCACTGTTTTATTTGCCATCTCTACTGCATCATTCACTTTTACAAACTGCGACCCAGCTGCCATGCTATTGCTCATTCAGCAGTACTCTGTGTGGTGCAGCCCTCAAAACTAAAAATTAGCATTACTTGCCAATGTCCAATGCGTCGGGACATCAACAAAAGTTTTTGCAAGAACCTCTGAAGAGTCTAACCATCTCCCTGCCTCCATCACTGCCATCTACAAGACATTCAATAACAGATCTATTCTTGACTCTCCTGTTTAAAGCTTTTGTGCTATGGAGTGCAGGGAAATTAAATAGAAGTTCAAGCTCCTCCATATAAACTCATTGCAAAGTTGCACCCACTTCAACAGCGAAAGAGCGACCCTCTAAGCCGCACTGGGCCAGCTGGACAACCGGCCCCTCACAGAGAACAAAATCCTGGGGCCCTGGCCTACCCGGTCTGCAACACGAGCCGCTCTGAAGGCGTTGATGCGGTTTCTGCAAACTACCGGACTGAATGACAAACTGACTGTGCGCAAACAATGTTGCTGCCTAGTACATGGACGGTGTTCCAGACACAACTTTTTCTTTTTTTGCCTACTGTCACAAACTCTTCTTCCTCTCTTTCACACCCCCTTTTCCCCTTCCCAAGTACTACAGGGTAGCAAACCGGAGTCTTCCTCTGGTTAACCTCCCTGTCTTTCCTTTATCTTTCTCTCTCTCTCTTGGTTGTGCAATGGAAGTCTCAAGGTGCCACATGGGAAGCATTTCATCAAAATTATGATTCATATAGGCTCACTATTTGAGGAGTTAAATAACATTGCCCTGTTTCAATAGCGCCAGTAAAAGAGCTTCCCTGCTAATACACACTCCCTAGGCACCAGATATTCTTCCTCTGTCTTGTTCTAGAGAAGGTCATCCATATTTTATGGCACACAGCCACTAAAGGGGGGTGGGCCAAGAAAACGGGCAGCTAGAAGGTTGCGATGAGGGTCTATCAAGAGAAACTGGAGATTTAAATTTAACTGCAAATAAAGGAAAATAATGGGCAAGCAGCCAGAAAATCAGATTATATGCAAGACAATTATTCGAGGCATGGAAATGGTATGAAGTTATATGGAATTGACTTAGAGCATGCAACAACCCAGTCTATCCCTATTTCACTTTATAGCACAATGTAAGATTGCTGAAGCTGCAAGTAGAGCAAGCTGAATAGGGTATTGATGCACGACATCCCAGGCACAAAAACAAGGCCAACAAGTCGGAACAGGAGCTACTGATCAGGCTGGCCTTGCCATGCAAGAATGTGCCGTCAGGCATAAATCAATGTGGCAGCTGCACTGTCAGGAACGATGAAATGGTGCAGGCAAATTGCTGTAGTAAAGAGAAGACAGAAGCTGTTTAAGTGTCATGCTGCAGAGGAACACATGACGCAATGGAGCAAATAAAAGAAAAAAAAAAAAGAGAAAGGAAAGCAAAACAGGAAGAAAAACACTTGTAGCTTTATCTTGTCACACAATAGAAAAACAAGCACTTGCCGAGAGCAGCAACTCCAGTTTGAGGTGCCTTGACAAAATGTTTTCCCGAACTTTTGCATCCCAAAGTGGGAAGATGGGTTATACACAAGGGCATCTTAAACACTAGTAAATACGGTATACAGATTGAAGGAAGTGTACAGGCAACTGACTTTGTGGGCACTTTTTGGCGCGTCAAGGAGAAGTCCAGCCATGCGCTGGACAGTGGGCTGCAGGGCCTCTTCAGTGTAGCGGCCATAGTGTGCCATCAGGGCACCCCACCTGCATGTCAAGGGGACGGCTATTGGTATAGCTTCGTAGTACAGTAGACTCCCGTTAAGACGAACTCGAAGGGACCACGGAAATTTGTTCGTCTTATCAGGAGTTCGGCTTATCAGAAGTGCCCCCTTAAAAAGACATGCTAACATGCCAAGTGCATCCAAATATGTTTCTTGACAACATAGGTCGGCAAAACTTGTGGAGCTCACTCAGACTCACTCATGAAATATATTTTGCGCTCAGGGCTCACTCGGACTCAGACTCACCAAAATTTTCCTGAGCCGGGCTCACTCGGACTCACACTCACCAAAATTTTCTTCAACCGGACTCACTCGGACTCAAACTCACCACAACATAACTCACCCGGACTCATTCAGACTCAGACTCACGGCTCGATCTGAGTCTGAGTGAGTCCGAGTGAGTCGACTCATGAGTCCGTTAGCCTAGAATTAGCTTTGTCGACCATGGTGTCAGTGCTCTTTAGCACCAATATCACGTAAACGGAGCTCTTCTTGGTACCTTTTGATCTGTACCTTCGATACGAGTTATGAGTGCTCGCAAACCAGTAAGGTCATTTTTCTTTGAAGGCATGACAACATAAGATATATTTATTTAGAACTTCCCTGGAAAAGTTGACGGGGAAGGGGGGGGGGGTCAAGGCATCTCCCCCTACGTAATTCGCGCCTCTGATCAATAATTATTGAAATGATTTATGGACGACACTGCTTTGGAATATGTGTGAGTAGACGTGAGTATAACCGTGAATCCTGGCAAGGCTGATAGTAATGCTGAAGATGAGTAGATATGATCATAGGTCGGCAAAAGAAGGTGCAACTCACTCAGACTCACTCAAGAAACATATCTTGCGCTTTGGACTCACTCGGACTCAGACTCACCAAAATTTTGTTGAGCCGAACTCACTCGGACTCACACTCACGAAAATTTTCTTCAACCGGACTCACTCGGACTCACACTCACCAAAATATTCCTCACCCGGACTCACTCAGACTCAGACTCGCGACTCGATCTGAGTTTGAGTGAGTCCGAGTGAGTCGACTCATGAGTGAGTTCGCCGACCTATGCTTGACAACACTGAATGCAGTAGTCTTGAAATTGGGTGGAAATAATCAGAAACAGCATTTATTTGGCTCAACTTGATAAAAACTACGCCTTCCAGTAGAGCATTTACACGAATCTAACGAGCACCCGATTTCGCGGGTTCATAATAATGCTCTTGAATGTATTGCTAACACATTTTAACAACAAGTCCGTAGCATGGCCTCATGTTGACAATTCGAAAACCATAAAAAAAGGGAGAGATAAGCACGCTTTTCCTTCAAAGAATGGAAAATTTATTCTCCTGGCAGTTCATTTTTTCCGGTGAGCCTGCTTTGCTGGCTCTGATATCACTTCTGTATAAGCCTCGATCGCGTGCCAACAAAGCCAATATACGCCGAGCTGCTTAAGAAAGTGCGAGCTTTTCTTCGAGGTCCGCATATTTTTCTGTTTTCGGCCCGTAGTAACGTTTCCTGATCGACGTGTAGCTGAAGATCCCCGTTCGCGCTACTCACGGTCAAAAGCCTCAGGCACACGAAAAAGATGCAGCTCAGGTGTATTCGGTGTGCAAAACAACCTTCCTTTGTTGTGAGCTTTCATAATGGAAATGGCGCGTCACAATTTGCACTTTACTGGGAAAAGATACGACGCGCACAGGCCCTATGCGAAACAACGCGAACAGCACCCAACATGTGCTCGGCCGCCATTGTGGGAGGGCTATGACAATGCACCCGACCCCTCTGACTGGAGTGCTAGCGTCGGCAAACGTGGTTTCGGTTTTGTACGCGATTGTAAGGCACAGGAAATTTTTGTTCTTGGTGTCGTTTTGTTTTGTTGGTCACTGCGAAAGTTCGGCTTAACCGAATAGACCTGTTCGGCGGTTCGTCCTAAGCGGATTTTTTTTGCATTGAGTCTATGGGAAACGAAACAAACGTTCCCATGTTGTTCGGCATAAGCGAGAATTCGTCTTAACCGAGTTCGTCTTAACGGGAGTTCACTGTATAAGCAGTTAAGGAGAGTGGGATGGAAATTCATTTTTTCTTAAATAGGATAATATAACTTCGAATACAGTTTCATCATACTTCTGCTGCAAGGAGTCAAAAGAAAATACGTGCGAGAAGTGAAAAATTTGTCCGAACGAGTCATGGCAACTTTAAAAAAAACTAATGTACAGGTGAACGCTGCCAATAACGACTGGGCACTGGACAGGCTAAAAAAATAGTGATAATACATACACAAGCAATTCCTAATGGCTTGTTTGTGTAATAACGCGAATTCCTTTGTAAAGACCAATGACCCTTGAGACCAAGGACGATATGCTGAGCCGTAATGAACACTACTTGATTACAGCCAGAACATCTCCCAGCTTCTTCCGGACAGTGTGAGAGCAGGCAGGTATGCAAAGATGTCGCAGAACACACCTCTGCTGGCCGTCCTTGCCAAATAGGTGCAGGGAGAGGTACAGGGCAGCAGCGGCCAGTTCGGAGGGCCGCACCCAGGACATGGGGTAGTCGAGGAGGCACAGTTCCAGCACCAACTTTGCCAAGTTGTGCTCCACTACGTCTGCCTGCATTGCACAGAGGGCACCACATTAAAACACCACTGGCATGCTGTGTCACACCGTTGCTAGCAAGAAGGAGTCTATTTTCTAGTACACAACGACAAGAGTAGGTTCAAACAGGACTACAAACCCGTGAAAACCGCAGTTAGTCGTGGAAGCGGTACGAGTAAATGCAGCAAGCTCTCATTTGAAAGCAATCGCGGTTGTTCAGGCAACAGATCTCGCCAAATCAGGTTCTTGCATTGATTTCATGGACTTCGTATGAAATCTCTTAGTTTTTGTGGTGTGTGGAAGTTTCAGATGGTGGATAGCATTTATTAACGAAGCAGAGAGCAAGTGGTTCAGTTCAGTGAACACAACAGCATCCGCCTTGCGCTCCTCTGGGCAACACCAGAGGTTTTGATGACACCCCGTGGCAGCAGAATGCATGCGATAGCCTCGCTTGCATGGCTGCAAATAAGCCGTGGCATAGGTGAGAAAGAATATCACACTATTGAAAGGCCGAAAAGGCGGTAATTCAGGGCAAGATAGGAGCTGGAAAAAAGATTAGAATTTCGTGAACACGAGGTGTCACTAGAGCCAACATTTCAAAAAGCAGACTTGACACATTTGTCAACATAAGGTGTTGCCAAAGTGTTGGCATCTCTTTAAGCTATTGAAAGGGAGGGTGGCAGGGGAAATGAGATTCCGCAATCTTGATATTCACAAAAAGTCGTGCTAGATTTGAGTTTTGTAACTGAACACAACAGGCTTTTCACCGAACTGGGTCCTAAGCTGCACATAATGAAAGAAAATATTCTCATGATGGTGGCACACAGTGTCAAAAATGACTATGAACACCACATTTGGTGCCATGGCCACTTCACCCAAAATTTGGGGTGTTGGGTCACCTGCCTTAGCAAGTGCAGCATACTAATCCTACTGCTAGTAAAACGTGCGCACGCACACATACAAACGCAGCATTTTTTCAGCTGCACACAACTGAAAGCCAAATTAGTGCCAACTGCTGGACACACCTGTGCCGCCTTGGAGTTTCGTCGCAGGAAGTGCAGGGGCAGGGGGCGCCCCAGAGACCAGTCGAGCGAGCGCAAGATTTGCTGCTCCATTCGAAGCACTTCCCTGCCCTGGTAGGCACCATCAGTGACGTACACCATGTCACCGAGCGTGGGTGGCATCATCTCCTCAAACTTGCTGGCCACGAAGATGGCCGCCACACCCAGCAGTTGAAGTTTGGACCGGCTCACATTCTGCACCTGCACACGGGCACACACACTTCGCTGAAATTGCATGGACCAACTTGCAACTGCACAATCATCCATTGCATGCAAACCAGAGCAAATGGGCAGAAAGATTTTACGAAAATGACCGGGACGTAGCATTCTGCAGTCCCCTCTCTGCTTCGAGGTGCTGACACAATAAATATGCTGCTACAGCTGTGCCAAGGCACAAATGTAGCATAACTGACACCCCATGAGAATGTGGCACATCAGAAATAGAGGCAGGCAAGCTGACCTGCAGAAATCTGTCCGTGAGCGAGACTGCCAGGAACAGAGTCTCCTGGAGCAGTTGGAACCGTTGATGCACCATCATCATCCAGTTGACGAGGATGGCCCTCATCTCTGGCGTCACTGAAGACTGCAGGCGCAGGAACTTGGGCGTCATGGGCCACTTTGTCTGCAAGCCGTTTGGGCACTGTTCAAGAATCTCCTCAAGGTATTTTCAGTGCTGCATAAACACAAGTGCCTTTCACAGAGGGATTATTACAGTGGCTGCTTCGTGGTACTCTTTAAGATGCAGCAAAACCTCCGATGGTTGGCAATACATCTAACAATACGTCTTGAGATCACCCGTAGGCTTTCTCAAGACCATCACATTCTCAATTTTGCGGTTTTGTGAGTCGAAGAGGTTGCGGTCGATTATGCCAAAGCGTGCAATGGTTATGAAGTTTAGGAGGCCACTGGAGCCGAAGATGTGTTAAAAGGTCACTAGCACTTAAGCGAGGCATTTGGCAGTCTATGGGCCATGGAAGTGAAACAGTGCCTGTAGACAGCCAAGAAACTTCACTCGGGCATGCTGCCGCATCTACCAACAATTTTGAAAAAGTGAAAGGCAACGAAAGAATTACTATAGAATACTGTCCCAAGTGCCAGAAGCCAATGTTCTCATCAAGCTTAGCAGTAGCAGATTTATCGAACAGACAGGTACACTAAAGTGGAGATTAGAAGAGTTGCTCGAACCACTTTCGTTATTTTCACGGCAGTAAAATAAATCAATAGCAGCTAGTCCAGTATGTCCTAGCACCGAAATTTTTTTTACACTGAAATTTATGAATATACAAACCTTTGATAAAATGCTACCTAGTGGTTTTTGAACCATTACTCGTTCAAATGTACATGCATGAAAGAAAACTGAACATAAAGCTAATTGTAGACATTGTATACAAAATATTCCATCAAGAAAACTGAAAAAGAGAAAGCTCCCTCCAACAACAGGCAAAAGGAGTACCAGATGTACGTCTATGCAGACCTAGCTTGCTACAGGAAGACACAGCCTGAACATAGCAACACGACCGGGATTTGGGGACATGTTTATGTACGCCAGCGCTCGTTGGCGACAGCAGTGGCCCTGTCGTAACTGAATGGGAAATAGGCTGAAAAACCATATCCGACGAAAAAAGCGAGTTGCCAAAAACGATGCCCGGTTAATTGCAGCAGTGACCCACTGGAACATTCTGGTAAAATTACAGTGTCGCAGCGCAAACTGCATGGCTTCCCCAAGTAATAGTTTTACAATGGGGCCCCCATGCGTTTCCAATGGGTGGTGTTCAATTGTCCCTGGAAGCCACACGCTTTGTAGTGCGATACTGCAATTTTACCAGATTGCTCCAGTGGGGCTCTGCTGCATATACCTGGGACAAACTAGCTTTTTTCATCAGATACGATGTTTTTCGCCCATTTCCCATTCAGTTTTGACAGGACACCGTTGCTACCGCCGAGATGACACCACGTAGAGATGTCCCCAAATCCTAGGGAATGATGCCAATAAAAATAAACATTTAAAGGATGTACAAGGTTACTTGGATCAGTGCCATAAGGGTTGACATAACGGCTCTTACGAGTTTTATGCCTTGGATAACAGTCCTTAATTTCACCTGTAAATTCTTTCATGTCTGAGACAGTCCCAAGCCTTACCAGCTAGACAATCTTTCCTGCTTAAAGAGAGGAAAAAAAAGGGCAGTTTGCACTAGTGGTGCAAGGCTGGACTAACAAAGCTTGTGGTTGAACTAGCTTGGCTTAACAGCATGGCTTAACTAGCATGGCTTAAAGATATGTATCTCACCTCAAGGGATGCCATGTAGTCAAATATCTCTTGTGCATACTGGGCGCACATCTGGGGCTCATCGAGGTCGCCCGCATCGATGTCGGGCACACCGGGTGGCAGGAGAGAGGCAGAGAATGCCTGCGCATTCTCAACAGGCTCCTCCTCTTCACTGATGGAAGCCTTCTTCAGGCTCTGGGACAGTGAAGAAATCTCCTTGCCGGCCACGGGCTGTTGAGGGACAGCAACAAATACATTATGGCATTGACAACAAATCGCATAATTTCAATACAACACGCTACCTATGGGAATACTGTTGAGGGAGACTCCCAATGCTGTAAAATGTAGGCCTGCGTGATTATTTGTGCCCTTTGAATTTACTTCGGCATGAATCCAAAATTTCAGAAAATTTGAAGTATTCCAACTCTCCTGAAAATTCACTACAGCGTGGAGCCACTATGCCGCGAAACAACATATTCAGGGTAAATCCGAACTGCCGCAAAGCCACGCTTCAAGGTTAAGCGAGCATATCTGCACACTTGCTAATTTTGAAAGAGTGTTGTGGGCTTATATGGTAACACAACAAGGTAACACAATTTGCTGCTTATAACTTGCACGCTACTAATATTCAAATTGAACTACTATTAGATTCGCTCCAACATTATTCAGTGTTAATTACCATTGCTTTGAACTAATAAAAGCAATACTATTTGCTCAAACCCGTGAAAAGCCTCATTTTAGCATGGAGCTGAATGCACTTTCACTTGACAAAGAGGGGTACCTGCAGGCCTATGCAGCAATGCTGCCGACAACTTATTTGGAGCCGATCATGAAGCCACATTCAAATTGAAGCACTTCGAAACAAGCTGAAGCAGCAATTTTCGCAAAATAACTTTTTCATTCAATCCCCAACACCGACAATACCAACTTTAACATACATTAAAAGAATATGCCACATATTGAAGTGCTCGGTGATGATACGCCTAGTGCCGCAGTATAACTACACCCACTGCTCAAAGAACTTGAGCTGAGCATCATTTTACACTTTCCCACACACAACGTTATGTGTTGTACTGTTAGTCTTGCCTTTGGTGCTGCAATCCTGTTTGGCTGTCGTAGCGGTGGCCTCTGTGTTAACTGGCTTGCCAGCTTTTGCACCACAGTGCCGGGTTTCTGACCAGCAGCGGCTGGCTTTTGGCTCACTTGGAGTGGCTTCTTTGCGGCCGCCAAGTTCTCGAGCCCAGCCTGCACAAAAGCACAAAAAGCATGTCAGAGGCTGCACGAAAGACAATAGGGCTGTTTGGCTTTAGTTGAAACAGCAAACCACGATGCGTGAAAGAAGATACGACCACATGGCTCCTGGGCCATTTGAATGGTGCCAATGCACCCACTGGCAAGGCAGGGCCCGTTATGTGCGCTTCTCACACCAACTCTGAATATCGCATGACGTTATCTCATTCGTTTTATGTTTGTGTGTGCTGAACCTTGAACTTGCAATGTGTCTTGCTAAGCATATAGAATTCAAGATGCCCTAAACCGGTGTCACATGGGCGTTTGGAAGGCCTTTGAACCGACGGTCTATTGACTCAACTGTCAAGCACGAGCTGCCACACGGGCAATTTCGAAGGCCGTCGAGTCAATAGTCTATCGAGTCAACAAAGCACCCAACCCGTCCGTTGAAACTTAAATGGCTACTGAGCGACGGAAGCGGAAACAGCGCAAACGTGCACTCTCATTCACAGCTTGCCCAAACCCACGACTAGAAAAAGAAAAATTGCACCATCATGTTTTAAAAGTAGCATGCGTGGGCGTAATAAATTATGTAATAAAGAGTCTTGGCCATTTTGAATGTACGAACTGCTCATACTCTCGACAACAGCAACGTGCTGGCTCGCCGTGCCCGTTATCGCCAGTATATTCTAGGCACTATATCGCCAGTCTGTCTCCGCCGCCATATTGCTCGCAGCTCTTTTTTTTTTTTCCTGTATAGGTATTTGCTTTTAGCTTCTTTTTTCTTCATCTGCGCATGTTCATTTTGCTTTGAAGTTTTTTTATTTATTATTCGCAGTTGTGCAGTGCTTTTTTCTTTTGCGTGTGTGTGTGGGGCATTAAATTCTAGGACGCGATTTTTTTTTTTCTTTTTTTTTCGGTGGAGTTACTGTTTTTGCGTGTGCTTTGTGGGAAATGGCAAACGCGCCACTGCCAAAAAGAAAAAAAAACCGCGCCAGCTCTGAAAACGGAAATAAAGATTTGCAGCGCCACACAATTTTTGCGAGAAACACCTGAACTCCTCAACGGCCGTTGAAAACTGCCGTGTAGCAACGTGACAACTCTATCGAGTCGATGGAGCTGCGGTGTTTCGACGGCCGTCGACTCGAGGGCCTTTCAAAAGTGTCCGCGTGACACGGGTATTACAGACACGTTGAATGGCATTGTGTAAGGGGGGCATCAGTAATTACTGAACAAAAAATACGAGAAAAAAAAAAAGCAACAAAAGAAGATTAAGAATAGCAAAGTGCAACAACATTATACAATACTAACATGTAACGAAATCAGTTTATCATGGAAAGCTTGAACTATTAGAGACTGATGCATGCAATCCAGAAGACTGTGCCAATGTGCAACAGCTCTAGGTAGTGACACGTCAAATGCCTGCGTGTGACCATGAATGTGCATGAAACTAAGTGCTTTGCGAATGTGTCAAGTTTTGTGTACAGGAGGATGAAGCGGCAAACTGAAATTTATCACTATAAATGTACATGTGAAACAGACAAATGAGCAATGACACTGCAATATTCGAAAGAATGGAGGTCTTGTTTTATTCGGGTAATGCTTGAATGATAGTCTCAGTAGCCAGAGATGAATCTGGTTGCTCTATTCTGAATAGCCACCAACATAAGGACTAGACAATCTTGATATGGCGGCCATGTGGATGAAGTAAACTAGTTTTAGAGGGTTCCGATGAGACAGCTGCTATACGCGCATCCCATGACAAAGCCAATCAAAGCTGAACACAAGGATGTTTGTATAATGGCGCCGAACAATGGTATTAGCGAAATGCCGAGTTAGTGCGCTTTCGCCTGAACGAAATTAACTTGCATTTAGAGGCATTAAGGAACATATCTGGGCTACGCCACTGCTTCCACAACTCGTAAACAGGGTGCTGCCAGAAAACGAAACTCGAGTTTCCCCAGACTCCCCAGAGGCACTGTCACAGACTTACGTAACGAAGCCTAGTGTGACGTTGGAAACCGTGCAGGTCATTCATGCCTAATTGACAAAAAAGACATCCCACGAATGCTTGACTGGAGCACAAGGGACGTTAAAATACCGTGAAATAGGAATAGAAAGTCAGGCTCTCAAATTCGCGAAAGAAATTAGGAGAGAGCACGTGCGTACCGTCAGGGACATCGCGGCTTTGCAACGAGCCAGCGTGCACCGTACACAATGAAAATTTAACACGGGCACGTTGAATACCCTAAGTAATCTACACCACGTCACGATGGGTAGCCACACGGAAACCTTCGAAAATTCTTGCCATACATAGACCGAAACATGTGCAATGACAGCCGCGACGGGCAGCTGTCCGAACAAGATTCGAAACAAGCGGGTGGCAGGGCAAAATGGAAATTATTCCGCGACGAGAGAGCGGGCCGCAGTTTATAAAAGCTCGCCCTGAAACATTTAAATTAAGCCACAGAAAATACCCATGTAACGCCCGTTCGGTGGCGGCGAAGACTACAACGAGCCGCTACCGGACGCGCTACAGCAACGGCCCACTGCAACAGCTTTCGTCAAACGAGGGCTCGCATTGCCACACCATTCGCCTAGACTTCGTCGGCCACTCACCCATCTTGAAGAGCGCCCAAAGGTGGCCATGTCTTCAGGAACACAGGCGTTTCCTCGAGCCTTCGCTTTCACGCTGCAACGGTCGTCCCTTTGAATGTGCCGCTGATGCCGCGGCCAGCCGTCCCACAAGCTCCCGCACGTATGAGCTTTCTTCAACGGCTCCAATAAATATGCGTGCGCAGGCGCAGGCGCGCAGGGCTGGCCACGTGACCAGTCCCTAGGCATCTGGGGACCACAAGGTAGTATTCGTAGTATTTATTAGCACAGAAATTCACACGCGGTTTAGTTATGTTTTACACACGCGCAAACTAAATAAATAAATATGCACGAAATAACTTTCTTTTCTTCTTTGAAGACTCGCGGCTACCTAGAGACCTAGGTACTTGACAGTGACTTGGCGCGCACTTTTCCCTAGGCATGCGCGCGAAAGATGCAAGCAATGCAAGTGTCAGACGTGGTAAGTCACCTCATTTCTTTTCTCGGTTGTCGCGTATAAAGTATAATTACCCTCTTTTAAACGATGAATCAGCGTCTGAGAGTCTGCCATGATGTCGTCTGATGGGGATGACTTTAATGGCTAAGCGTTCGCCGCGCCAGTGTATCGATGTCGCTGAGCACGAAATTCGCGATGGACTTTCAGGTAGCTCTTGGGTTCATATATTCTGTGTCTGAATATCCTCAACCTCTCTAACTTAAATCGCTGCGCTTTGTTCGTCACCACATATATATATTTTTTCGCATTAGTGATCGGCGGTAAAATATCCGCACAGGGGCAGCAAACACGTGTGGAGCTGGCACCTCATAGTGGCGCCAATCCATGACAGTACCACTTGCACTTAGTCGCTCTGGCTCTGAAATGCTCAGAACACGATGCCCTTACACGACTGCAGTGAGAAAACGTTGCGCCGATAACCCAGCCTGTTCAAAAGCTCCTTTCGCCAACGCTTCATTCATCTTGTGTGCTGACTCTATCACCTGATAGACACATATCTTCAGTCGGCCAGATAGTTTTGGTGGACCTGATGTGTAGTTGACAGCTACTTAAATGCGGAGTAGCACGTGAATCTTTGCAGCACCAGACGCGGACACGTCCATCCTTTGTCGCCATATTTGCTGGAAAATATATAAGTAATCCTGCATCTGGGATTGTCCCACTTTGATATCAGACTGTCCTTAGTTTCGCCGAGTCTACTTGAGTAAGGACAGCACAGTGCGGAACTGCATTTTAGTGGTTTGAAACAGCAAGCAGTCGCACCAACCCAGTAAACCTAGGAAAGGAGGCATATTGTTAGCTAAAGAAATTATGAGCTCTTAAAGGAGTACTGACACCTTTTTTCGAAGGCGAGCTTGCTCTGTCATACAAATCTCCTGTATGCATAGATGGCCCTGAGCAAGTATCAAGCTCAGCAAATGCTGATAAGATATTTTATTTTGATATTAAAGTCAATTTTCTCGCGGCATCCGTACTGACATCAACACTAACCTGACGTCAGGCTACAGCACTAATCCTCTGGTGACTTCACGCAGCAGTCTGGCTAGTTGTGATGACGTCAAGCACCAAGACACAAAAAATGGCAGCTTGCGCGTCGCCTTCTCGATCATCTGCTCGCGCCGTGCGGTCACTGTCATCCAGTGTACTTGTGAAGCAAGTAAGCGGAGTCTGGAATAGAGTGCGTGCACGCGAATACAAAATATACGCTTATCAGAGGGCAAGGGAATCGTCTGACTTTGAATTTGTCGTCATGGCACCGATATTTTGCCCTGTGAAGTCTTGTGCCAGTGAAACGGCAAGTTCCACCGATTCCCGTCCGATCCGGCGCTGAGACAAGCGTGGGTCGACTTTGTGCGCCGAGGCGGAGACTGGACGCCAACCAAGTGGAGTTTACTCTGTTCGCTCCACTTCACTCCGGACGCGTACACGCGCAGCATGCAGTTGCTGACCGGCTTCGGATTGTCGACGAAGAATCTGCGATGAAGAATCCCAACGTTGTGCCCCACTGCCACAACCGCGCATCACGTTGCCTTTCAAGGATATAGAAAAAGAGTCTGCAGCGGCAGCAACTTAAAGCGTGCAGGCGATCCCGAGTTGCGTGCTCCAGTGGAGGTTACTCGTGTTATCGAAATCTTCACACGTGTTATCGAAATCAGTGTTGTGTTCGTGCATAGCTACACCGTGTACTTCAGTTGTTGAGTTTAGACATGGTGAACATGCAGTTCTGATAATGTACGAGTTCATCATTGTGCAGCTAAGCATATGTCAGGCTAATGCCGTCTTTCAGGTTCCTCTTCACGTCTTACCTAGTCTATGAGGTTAAGACGACTACCTTTCAGAAATTTGGAGAATGTGTTTACTACCATGTGTGCAAACTTAGTCGATTTTTCTGTTTTGTTATTGTTACGTTACCAACCGTGGCCTTTGCCTCATTACTTTCACACGTGTTATCGAAATCAGTGTTGTTTTCATGCATAGCTGCACCGTGTACTTCAGTTGTTGGGTTGAGACATGGTGAACATGCAATTCTGGTAATGTACGAGTTCATCATTGTGTAGCTAAGCATATGTCAGGCTAATGCCGTCTTTCAGGTTCCTCTTCACGTCTTACCTAGTCCATGAGCTCAAGACGACTATCTTTCAGAAATTTGGAGGATGTATTTACTGCCATGTGTGCAGACTAAGCAGCTCTTTCTGTTTTTTTATTGTCACGTAACCAACCGTGGCCTTTGACTCATTATTTTAACACGTGTTATCGAAATCAGTGTTGTTTCCGTGCATAGCTACACCATGTACTTCAGTTGTTGGGTTGAGACACGGTGAACATGCAATTCTGGTAACGTACAAGTTCATCAATGTGTAGCTAAGCATATGTCAGGCTAACGCCGTCTTTTAGGTTCCTGTTCACTTCTTACCTAGTCCATGAGGTCAAGACTCAGAAATCTGGAAAACGTATTTACTGCCATGTGTGCAGACTTAGCAGCTCTTTCTGTTTTGTTATTCTTACTTTAGCAACTACAGCCTCTTTCTTGAATTTCATGTGTGTTAGCCTAAGTGTTGACTTCCTTCTGTAGTGGTCATATAGCATCTGTTTTGCATACGACCAGAAGAAAGGTCAGTGACACAGGCTGTTATGCCTAAAGAAATAAATCAAGTTGAACATGTTTTCTTTTATTGAACTGCATCTCCATGACGTTCGTATACTTAAAGCCGCAGTAGTCTTGTGGAGGGAAATTTTGACGCACTGCAGAGATGACGCAGCTGGGCAGGACCACTCGCTTTCATTTGCCAAGGCGATGCCAGACCCATCTTACAAAGGGACGATGTCACCTGAAATATGCATGCAATACGATATAAAAATGCAGTGGCAAGAGTAAAGGTAGACATATCCTGCAGCTGAATCAAATGTGGGCACAGAGTCATATTCCAGAACCATCTACTGACAAGGGGCCCTTTCGAGCAGACAAAATTACGAAATAAAACGTCATTGTTATGTAGCATGCAGATTCCTTTTTAGCAAGTACAGATATGCAGAAACACTTCATTTTATTTATCGTTTACTTAATCAACCCAATGGGCCAAAGGCACTACCGAGAACTATGACTTATAGAGGAAAAAAAAAAAAGAACAATGAAGTACATAAGTCAATCACAAAGAACGTGAAAGGCGAGATCAAGTAATCTGATTTGTGAAGAACTATCTAACAATGTAAGCAGCAGCTATTCTAAGCTTGCAGATTTTATTTCACATATTGTGATTTCGAGATCATGCATAATTTGCGCTGCCTGACGACCGGAGGTGTCCAACGCCACTTATACATGTATTTTTCATTTCCCTTTAGTTGGACACGCGATATGGAATATGGACATAGCAATATTAGCAAGTAACATGCGCCTATGCACGTTTTGAGTGAGTGGATGACGCGTCGTACTTGCAACCACCACACTTTTGCAGGAATTATACCGAAGGCATGCACTTTGCATGCCAGAGACAGTTTGCGATTCGGCCTACTTCAGCTTCAACAGCAACAGCTAACTTAGATCAACCGCAGCAGTAATACCTGCGGATTTCCGGTGCCTCAATGACGCCTGGTCGATCTTCCATCAAGGGTAGTACGCTATCTCGAGGGCGTGAATGTCTAAGCACCCACGCTGAAACGTCGGGTGCGCGGTGACACAGGCTGCCTCATCCGGCACTAGAGCGCGACTTTGTCGATTTCCCGACAGCACACCGACTACGTCCGTGTCCATCGGGTGGCAACTCCCACAGAGGCGCCTATGCAGATTACGTTATCGATATAATGTTCAGGCGTTACGACCAGCAAGAGGTTGTCATACTGCGTGCGCAGTGCTGCTGCATAGGAAAGCGGCAGAACAAAGCATACATGCGGTGTCGAATCTGTGCCTAGTACCAATAATTTCAAGCAAGTAATAGCATTACGAAATCCACACGAACGCCATTGACTTCCGTAGAACATCCGGAAGATGACCGCGGAAGATCAAGCAAAAAACAGTGAATTCTTACCGTTCGACATTCCCGATGCGCAAGCCGTCTGCATGGCACTATCGCTCTCAGACGACTCGTCTTCTGACGTACTTGCAAGCGGGTCGAATGCGAAATGATTCGCGGGGTCGGCAAGCTCGGCATCTTCCTCTCTGCCGAAGTCGTTGCTGCCGTCGGAGTCTGTTGACAAATTTTCGTCCATCGTTGACGGCGCGACAGTTGCCACATGTGCGGCGCGCAGCAGACGAAGCAGACGATGGAGCTACGCGCGCACGAGGATACGTCACGAAAGCGTGCGCATTCACATACTACCGCCTGGTGGCGCTACTCGCCCCATTGCCGTGACGTCAGGGTACAGAAGGACCCGAAACTAGCTTTTAAAAACATGCTGTAATTAATTTTTCAGGGCGCACTCACGCTTGCCGGTGCATTTTTTAGGCTCTTGGGGACCTGGTCCATCATTTGACGCAATAAAACGATAAGTGAAAAATTTCGTGTCAGTACTCCTTTAAAGGCCAACTCCGGCGATTTTTCGACCGTGTCAGGGTAATGGTGCTTTTATGTTCCTGAGACACTCTTGTCATGCGCCCGATAGCTGAAATGCTCAGCAAATTCGAAAATAATTTTTAATAAGCAAAAAGGCGCAATACCGAAACCGAAACCCAACCGAGTGCACTGTCTACGTATGGACGTAGTAGTTTGTTACGAACCGGAAGTCGTGCAGGGCATGCGGGTCCCGCCAGCGCGGAATATCACACGCTCCTCCACAGAGAACAGAAAAACGCGCGCCAAACCAGCGAAGCGCCGGCCAAACACCGTCGCCTTGTGGCCAGCACAATATTGGGCGCGAGGACATACCGTGGCGCCACCATGTGGAGGCATCCCTGTGACGTGCAGGGTTGGATTGCCCCGCCAGCCCTCTCGCGCACAGCCCGCAGCTGCTTTCGCGTCTCCTTATTTTATGATTCTTGTTGTACTTCACTTCGAAGAAATCAGTAAAGTACTGCTGTGGCTTCTTCACTGAGTGTACGAAATGCTAAACAACTAATCCGAAAAAATTTTACGCTTCTCACAAAGCCTGATTGCCGGCGTCGTCTGCTATGGTCCGAGCGCACAGCTTTTGTAAAGGCTAACGAGTGATTCTGTGTCCAATTGAAACATCAAACAGGCATTAACGCGCGCTTGCGGCAAAGGAATACATTTTTGCTGCAAGAAATGAGCACAGCCGTGCTACATCATTCATCGCAGGTTTGCATCCAAAAACGGGTCGTGGTTGACACGACAAGCATGCGCAAATTTACATTCCTGTTTAGCACACCGCAAGCGGATTCCCCGCTTTTTGAAAAGAAACCGAGCATTCTTACAGCTGCATGCAGCCGCAACTTTTCTGTTGATTGGAGGCAAACGCAAGAGAGTCACACGCACGCACGTGGTTCATTCAGAGTTGTAGCTATAGGTAAAATTTCACACGAGCAAAATCTTCTCTGCGGCACGATCTTAATCTGTTGCCCCTTATTGCGCAAATTTTCGACGGTTGTCACACGGTGCACATTCGCTCGCAATCGAGCCACACAGGGGATGAGAATTTTGGATGATTGGATCAGTTCTACAGCTTCTACAAAGGGGTCAATCGCAATCGAAAAATGCGATCCCGACCGGGCTCGATCACGATAGCAAATGCACCGTGTGCAAGCCGGTCGTATTACTTTGCGTCCTTTAATGAGCATGCTGCGAGGTCTTACTTACCGTGATCTAAATGACAATTTCATGTTTGAGTGAAAATACCAGTGTCCAGAGCTTCATTCATGAGCTGTATGACATTTCGCGGCAGCTCTTGGAAGGGGAATCATTTTTCGAAGCTGACCACGTTTTCGCCTGTAGCTCAAAATAACACAGAGAGGAACAAGTGCCAGTGGCTGTGGGCGCATTCTACAGACGTAATCTACAGGCAAGGAACCCCGTGAGCTGAATTTGCAGACGGAAACCCGTGTGGTCGGGTCGGGAACACACATGAGGAGAACTAACATGGACACCAGGGGAGGAGGGTGGCGCAGACTGTGGTAAATGTTACCTCGGCGAGAGAAGTAACTTTTAGCAAAGACTCAAGCGGCACATGTATGACGTAAGAAAAAAGCTTTCGTCGAACGCGCTGGCCGAACACGCAGAAGCAACTGGCCACGAAATAGACTGGAATAGGGTAAAGATAGCGGAAAGGGAAAACAACTGGACTTTTCGGCTTTATTTTGAATCTCTGACAACTCAGACAACGGCGCACATTCTTAAAAGTATTGACGGCAACTTCCCACTGTACGCATGTTGCTACGTCGTATTTTAAAACATACATAACCGAACTGTTTCCACACTCATTTTTCGTTGCGAACGAGGCTCCCGTGCGGAAACTGAAACTTTCTGCTTTTATGTGAACGTTCGTGCTCGATGTCCATTTTAACGCGGTGAGCTTGGAATAAAATCAAATAAAGACATGCGACAGCGGCATCATGCTCTTGCAAAGCAGGGTAGGGGTAAAAGGGAAAGCTCACGTACGCCTGGCTCCTTCGCGTACGGTGCGCACTGTGGCACGGAGCAGAAGAGTACCACACCGCCGATAACATTTACTGCTCTTTTCAGGATTTTGTAGTCTCCAGAAGTTCGCACACACGAAGTGAGAGCAAAACAACGCCGTTGAAAAGTGAAAACACCGTGAAGTCGTGGTTAAAAACAACGCATTCAACCGTCCGCTTCCCTTCGCCAGAGCGAGCCGAGATCACGTGATCCAACCCTGTACGTCACAGCGATTGCAGCGCCCGCGCCTCCAGTGGTGGGCCTCGCGCCCAATACGCTGTAGCGGCCAAAGTTAGCGAACCCATCGGCTGCGTCACTTCCGTCGACCGGCAAACCAACACGTCACACACGCAATGTTGCCAATAATTGTGGGAAGCCGGGTGGGCGTTTGCAGACAATCTTTAAAATTCATTTGCAAACAATCAGCGCATCTCTCAAGCTTGAAATTTGGCATAAATGACGGAAATGTGCAAAGGAACGTACCCAGCGAATTTCATTGAGATCCATTGATCTCGAAAAATCGCCGGAGTTGGCCTTTAATGGTGTACGTGAGAATATTCAGGTGTCATTTGTTGCTTTACAATGTTGTTGCTGTGGTTGCCGACTTCTCTGTGCACATCTGTGGAGGATAATTCTTATAAGTATCCGTACAAATCTTGGGCATGCACCATTCAGGGAAAGTACTGCATTGTGCGCATGCAGTGACCACTAAACCTTCGTTGGTAGTTGGCTCTCGTATGTTGTCTCGTATCTTCATTCATGTCCACTTTTCTTGTGATACAAGTTTGGCATCGGTGCAGAGCCAACGGGCCCAAACAGCCACGATTCGTAACCAAGGCACATGCATTTAACCAAAGGAGAAGGCTCATCCACGCAAAGGCTGTTCTTGCCGAGGCTGCTAGAGGTTACACAGAAGCTGCCTTCGTAGACGCTGCCCAGGTGGTCAGTTGCAAAGCCTTTACGGTAACCGTAATAGATGCCCACGAATGAGTCTGCAACATTCTCTCTGTTTACACCAAGAATCTAGAGGAGGTCGAACAAATGGTCATTGCACTCGCTTCGCTAGATCCACATCGCTCGGTAATCTAGAGATTCTAGGGCAGCCATTCGCACCTTTACTAAAGGAGTTGTAAATGCCAGGGTTTCCAAGTTACTCAAAGGTAGATCCATTCGTCTCTACTCTATAGTCTGGTTCCCAGCCCATATGGGAGATTTCGAGGGAGGATAGCGGAACCTTAACGAATCCGCTAATAGGGCCACGTGAGGACTTGTCAGCTGTGCTCCCCTGCAGACCCCCCTTGTCTCCTCCTTGGGCCTTTAAAGATCAACTTCAGACATATCATGAGCTTACCAAGGAAATTTTTTAGGACGTACTGAACAAAAATTGGAAAATCTGATGAAAACATCGAAATTCTACTAGGAAGACACGACTGTTCCGATAAATAGAGTTTATGGCAAGTATTTTTGAACATTTGGCTGTATATCTAACGAATTGTCAGTGCGCAGTAGCTGCACGCAAGCGTGAGCCGTGACGTCACATGGCGCATGCAGGGTGCACATATTCCTGTCCTCCTCTTTAGGAGAACGGAGATTTGGACAAGTTGGTTGGTATTCATCTTGAAAACAGCGCAGCAACACAAGGACAAAGAAGGAAGCGCCTGTTCCGTTGTTTCTTCCTTCTTCGTCCTCGTGTTGTTGCGCTGTTTTCAACATGTCCTCCTCTTTCCTTTCTGCACCACTCCTTTCATCCCACTCTCCCCCTTCCATAAAAGCGCTAATGCTTTACCTCAGCTGGGAGCATTGTTTGCTGCCAGTGCTGTTCGTAGCGGTTCTAGGAACCATAGTGGGAGCTGAGCAGGTTGAGAGCTGCAGTAGGTAGCTAACGACCCACTCATCACGGCTGGAAAGCTCGTTTGCTTGAGAGTGTGACGGTTAGCTATTTTGAGATGGTTTTATGCCGCCCAGTCGCAGTTTCGGTTTCAGAGAGCGCCGAGTGAGACGGGACCCAGAGTGGTTTCTGTGAAAACATAGCTGGCTACGTGAGCTCAAAAAACGGCGTGCACATGAGCACCGCCTTGGCCTAGACAACTCTTTTCAATGAAGGCTCCCTCAGAGACGTAAATATGTGTGACCCCCCCCAAAAATGCACTGCGGAGGCAAGGACATCAGCCTTTGTACTCCCATGCAAGCCTGCCCCTTTTTTCTGTTGAAAAGGTCTGCTAGTAGAGAGTGCTCACAAGGGCCGGGACAGCCAACACAAACTCGTGACATAGGTGGTGGTTGGTTTTTTACACGAAAAGCAAAGGCGCGTTTCATGTGTGGTGCCACGACAGGTACTTTAAAATTTATTTTAACTATGTTCTAGGCTATTTAATTGATATTTCGTAGGTGATGTGTGTGTGTCCACACAAATCTATCCCACGAGTAATCTCGTCTTCAAAATTTTGTGTCAGTGCTCCTTTAATATGGCCAATGTTTTGAGAGATGGTTGAGCTGGATTGATGGGAGAACAGTTAAAGGGGCCCTGCGACACAAATTTAGCATGTTGTTTATTCGCTTCTTCTCGAACTGTGGAATGCACCGATATCGTTGCGCGAGTGGCAACGCCAAAAACAATGCTGTTATAATTTTATTTCTACGGATAAACCACACAGTTTTCAGAGTGAAGCGACATACAGCGGTTATTTTTGTGATCGGAAGTGACGGTTCACCATGTAGGAGTGACGACATAGGCCGTGTGTTTTGATTGGTTCGATGCGAAAAGTCGCGCGTAATATTCATACGGTCCCAGATAGACCACACTATTGTGTGCTAAAAATGATAAAAGCTCTCTCTATACTTCCTCAGATATAAAAGGCCTTTCTGTTTTTAAATATGAAAATGTGAAAACAATTGCAAAACGACACTAGGAGCGCTGCACAACGGCCACCACGAGGCGAGTCATCCGGTACGTCTCTGTAAGAGGCGCTCGGTGATTGTAAGCGGTCTTTTGACGTCAGTGGGAGAGTGAAATGCGAAAGGGAACGTTTTTTTATCGTCGTCTGCTGGGGTTTTGAAGTTTGACGGCTTATAACTTCCGTTACCGGTTACTGATTTTGATAATTCTTTTTGCGTTCATCTCAGTATTCGGCACTACACGAACTCCAGTGCTGCAGAATGCAGACGAAAAAGCGTCGCAGGGCCCCTTAAAGCAAAACATGAAAAAAGAAAAAGTTATGAGGCAGGAGCTTTGTGGTATTGTGGCATATAGGAAGCATTGGGTGTCGTGATTTTTTCTTTTAGGTTAGTTATGCTAGTAGTATAAGAGTAATCACAGTACTTGTAGTTTTACACTTTGGTTGGCAGTGAGTGCATTGTGATATGGTGTGGAATAAGCTATCACAGTCGTTCTTGTAGTGCTTGTCAATAAATGGGTTGTGCAGATAAAGGTGTTAAATAGGGTACTCACCTCAGTCCTTGATTGTTTGCTTGTTCATTGTGTTACTCGGCAAAGGAAATGGGGAAATAGCATGCTCAATTAAAAATGTGCTGTATCTGTGCATTGTACGCTATGGTCGATGAGAATAATTTTTATTCCGCAATGCTAAATTTGATATCTGCTTATTGCAGAAGTAAGTGACCACCAGATGCAGGCACAACGGTTCAGGCATCAGCTGTGGCTTTAAATGCACGGGCTACTGTCTGTGGTGACTTACATACAAGTATGAGTCACTGGATACTGTATGCTTTCTTAAAAAGGTAAAATGGTCTTGTTTAAGTTCAGTGTTGCTTGCTGAAACGAAGCTTTGTCATGTAGACTAGTGGTTCTCGCACCCTATTCTTTAGTAAAACTCAGAGCTTTACTTATCAGTATCTGCTCAGCCAAAAACGTATGGCAGCTCCTCTACTGTGAAACCTGAGGATGTGCGTCGAACAGGCACCCAGTGATTCCTGTTGTAGAGTGAGCGTGATCACGCCACATAAGATGTATGGATGGACGATAAGCAGGGCTCCTGAAGTGCTCCACACTTAAAAAATTTTTTTTTGTGCAAACTGCTTGGAAAGAGCCGATTGCTGTCGAGAAAAGCTAGCGGGCAGCGCGCAGAACTCGTGGCCGGATTGTGTAGTGGGTTTGTTGCAGCTGATTCCGTGCCGCTGTTCACTTGGTCCAATAGTTTCGCTTCTTGAGGTGAAAGAACCATTTGTTTATAGGATGTGGAGCCGTTCCACTGCGTGTGTACATGCAATTAGTATCTGGAGGGGCCCGAGTTCATACAGCCTCCCCAATGGTGTGCCATTTACGACTTCGAGAAGCACTAGAGCTTGTTGGAGAGCTTTCTGCAACACAGTGTATACACAAGCAATACCAGCACTTTCGGGACATAAATCCTGATGGGTAGCAGGTCTACGTGCGCAACCCTTGCATAGGAACTGTGTAATGGTAAGCAGCATGACTGGTGCCAGTGTACAGTACATGTGAACGCAAATTGACCATGTAATTGCCTCCTCCTTTGTCTTCTCCGTTATTTTTGCATGTTTTTTTCTCCAAATGATGTACCAATCGCCCAACATTCCATTCTCCTAACTAGTGACACAAAACATGTTCCTATTCCCTCCCTCCCTTCAAAAAAACAGTGGGCCTTTGATGTTTGCACTGTCTTTCAACAAAGCACTTCAAGGCTGTTTTAGCTGACGCCTATGTATGATTAATGCTACTGGCATTAACTCACAAATATTTAACGTTTATTGCAGGCCCCTCATGATGGACAACCCACGGCCCGAAAATGGTGCACTGCACCCAGTCTGGCCCTCAGCACAGCAGCTGCTCTGCCATTTCAATCTTCTGCAAGCTTAGTGGAGGTGGTTAACATCAGCAAGAAGCAATGTTCTAAAGGATGATAGGCACCGCTTGATGGCAGCTTTCCAAAAGGTAACACAAGCTACATGACCTGGGAAAGGGAGAGGCAAATAAAGAAGTTCAGACAGAGTAATTTCTCCGTACCTCCATAAGTTTTCAAAATATATTTTACATATTTTACCATCAATTACTTTCTATGCAGAATAAGTGACAAGTGGTCAGTAGTTCTTTTAGAGGAATGATTTTGCATTGCCAGCCAAACAATTTTTCTAGCAGCATTTTTTAAAAATATCTAAAAAGCCAGGTAGTCAGGAGAACAGACAAACAAAAACAAACATTATTAACAGTGAATACACCAACTGCATCTTACGCTGGCAAGAGTAGAGGAGCTCATAAGCGAGTATTGGGTTGACTCATTCTCCACCATGAATTTTGCTTAAAAAGTTGCGATGGCCATGCACTTTGTACTCACTCAAACACGTTTTATTGTGGTGGGAAAGTTAACAAACGTTACCCAAAATGCATGCAATCTCAAAAGGTCGTAATTGATGTTCATACTTTGTAACAGCCCCTGCTACCGTATTTACTCGCATAATAGGCACACTTTTTTTCCAGAAAATCTGGCTCCAAGTTCGGGGTGCGCCTATTACGTTGGATAAAATTTCCGAAAATTTTATTTCCGACTACAGCATAGACCGCTGATAACATAAGACGCCGAAGTCACGAATATTCGCACTACAGCGGAAACAACCTTCTTCATAGGCCGCAAAACGTGTTGAACATGCAGTCTTGCGTGAATCGAGGCATGCAATGTGGTGTACATACAAGCATTCAAATTTCCAAAAAGTAACATCGAAAGACCCGTGTTGCCAACAAAATAAACACGGGAAACATAGAAAAGACCCGCATTGCCAACAAAATGAACACGGGAAAAAAAAGCTACGAAAAGAAAGCGCCCTCACGGAAATTCGCCGATTATGTTTCAGGCCACCTAGATTATGTGCATTATCACGACCGAAATTTTGTGCGTTGAACGGTACCGATCGTTCAATTTCACGGGCTCGCACCCACATCCAAGACATTGCAATCGAATCACGAACCACCATTCGAGTGTTACAAGTGCCACCCATGCCCACTTTCCTTCAAATAGAGCCACCGCTCTATTCCGTACAAAACCGCAACTTTGATCGCCCGCGACCGCCATTGAAAAGCAACCAACTCTGATTAGGCCTATCCTACGGTTCGGCATGTCGTCGCGGGAAGTTTGTACAATACAACGTAAAGATTGGGCGTCGAAAAGATCGCACTCAAGCACTGATCCAAGAGAAGCACACGTGATATGATGTTTATGTTCGCGGCTGGGAAATCGACGGCGGCAAAAGTCCGCCCAGCTTGTGCTAGACCGCGTAGTGGCAACAAAGGCGAATGCTCTCGTCGGAAAGCCGAAAAGCATGCAATTTGCGGACGAGGTAGCAAACGCGGTAACGACGACGCTTTTCCTGATAGGAAACTCAAAGCGCACTTGATGAGGACTTGATGAGCTCGTTCCATGCGGAGCGCGCGCGGCCGGCAAGCGCGGCAAGCGGCCGGAGCCATGCCGGTGCCAGCGCAAAGGTTACTCCGACGCCCAGGCAACCGCCTTTCTTCCTCATTCGGCGAGTCCGCGCAGCTGGCACAGCACTGCCGCGGTCTTTTTTCTTTTCTTTTTCCTCGCTCCAGTTAACGTAAGAGGGCGCCGAATTGCAACCGTGCAAACACGGTACAGAACTACTGATCACGGCCAAGTTGGGGGTGCGCCTATTATGCGCGGAAATAAAAAAAAAATCTGATTTCTCGCAACCAAAGTGGGGGTGCGCCTATTATGCGAGTAAATACGGTATTTATTCTATAGAGAAGACAAGCTGTAGGGAATGACCCTGTAGCTACCTCTATTAGCAGTGAAAACCTTTCAGTAGCATGTTTAAGAGACAGGGCGTGCAAACATAGACACAAGAGAGAATATGCCACAAACGCCGGCGTTTGTAGTCTTGACTTCTCTCTTGAGTCCGTGTTTGCACATTCGTCTTTTAAACATGAATACTGCCCAAACAGCTCAGCTCTCTGTCATACTAAGTTTCAGTAGCACTCGTGTGGGAACCTACAGAGAATAGAGTTTCGTACAATAACCTGGAGGGGAATCTGGCACTGCGATTGTTTGACCACCACGGGAATGATAGGAAGTACTACAGGGTTTGGATTGGATTGCGTTAGCTGGCGAACTGTCTGCGGGTCTTTTGCGACAGTTTCAGTTTTGTTCTTGGTGCTGTCATGAAGCACAAAACATATATAGCTCTCACCAGGACAAATTAGTGAGGAACATAAGCGTGCGCAGGGTTGCCCTTCAGGGGGGGCGAAGGTTCGTCACAGCACCCCCCTTATGTCAATGTATGGGGCGAACTTCGCGCCCCCCCTATCGCCCCCCCCTACAGTGTATAGGGCTGGCTTTGCGCCCCCCCTTTCTCGCCTCCTTGCCCCCCCCCCCCCCTGTGCGCACGCCTATGGTGAGGAAGAACACAGGGCTTCTGATATTTTGTGCACAAAGTGAACATCACTTCATAGTTGTTTATGAAGTTACATATGTTTCACTCTGAAAATGGTTAAATGCCTGCATTAAAATCTTCACTGAATTTTATTTATTTTTTTTTTTCAGAAACGAGAAGGGGTTCAAGAAGAATTCCTAAATTATCTTCGACGCATTGCTTCTCTTAGAACCAGCAGCCCATAGTGTTACAAGCTGCTAGCTGCAGTAATATCTCAGCTCAAGAAAATCAAGGCTAGCAGTGGGGCTGATGCACTACCACTCACCATAAAGCTTGCAGATGCAGTAGACAGGAGGCGTGGCAGACAAATAAAAGTTCAGCCAACAAGTCTGGCAAGGCGCAGGGCGGGCTTACAGGGGCTCAGCACGAATGCCTGCTAGGCATCCATGGAAAGTGTCAGGGCAGCAGAAAGCAAAACGCTGCCACAAACTAAGTGAAAATTTGCAGGATAATTTACCTGCAGCAACAGCAAAGTCACATTAGAGCCGTTTGCAGTGCTAAGATTTCTGACTTCAATTTGTACACCTGGCCATCTCTTCACTTCTGGCGTACCTGTGACCCCTGTCCCACTTTTCAGATATTAAACTCGCACTTTCTCTTTCTTAGCATTGGCAAATACATGACTCGTCTGTAGCTGCCTGATAGCACATTTTGTCATTTTTCGTCTTTCTTACTTTGCTCATGCCTAGTTCTGTATTGGGTTGCAATAGCTTTGCTGCTGGCGGCACAGTAATTTAGCACACTTACTCATGAGAAGTAGTGCTGGGTTGGCATCATGTCCTTGTTGCCAAGTATCTCCATGACCAAGAAACACCAACTGGCGGCCTGAATGGCTGCATGCTGTTTTTTTTTTCGGCTGCATTTTTTACATTTTTGTGGCTGCTTCAACCATTTCGGTGTAACATCGTTATGCTGGGCTAGGCTGCATATGTATGTCTTGTAAACTCGGTATTAATGTTTAGCTAGAAATCTGATGTTATGTCATCTATCGTGTCCTTTATGGGGGCAATTAGCCATTTTTGGACATAGTGGCATGTCAGACTTCGTGCCTCATCCTTTGTAAAAATATTGTGCCTCATTTGTAGTGCATTTTACATTGTTGCTGTACTGAAGGTTAAAGGAGGATCTTGTGCATGTGCCCATTAACAGTTACCAGGCCAGGACATGAACAGACATGTTGATTTTGTGCACTGTTGCAGGGCTCATAGTCAATGCTTAAAAAGAAAAAAAAACAACTTTTTTTATCAATTGCTTTCAAGCACTGAACTTCAGAGACCTTGCCACTCATGCTTCAGCCAACATCTTTGTATGTGCGCTGTGGCTTGGGAACTTTCTAGAAGAGTGTACCTCAAGAATATCTGCATGGTACTTTTCTAAAAAAGACATTATGGTGGGGTTGTAGAACTTTTAATGTAGCTATAATAGTAATTACCTGAGTAACCGGTTTCAAATGATACAAGATAACAGCCATCCCAGCAAGATAATAATGGAGGAGTCCCACAGGGCCCCTGTGTTCTCGCGCGTTCTGCAGCATACTGTTGTCATATATGCGTTGGAGGATTTCACCAAGTGGCTGCGGCACAGGAGCTCGGGTAGGCCCTGCCCCATTTTCTCTGGGAGCACCATATCAGTTACGATGCCAGCACAGATGCAGCGCGCGTGAGGGATAGCCGCTGAATCAGTGTTGACTGAGCCTGGATCTTGTGAGTGTAGAGGCTTCGGAAGTGCATAGGAGTACTTCAGACCCCTCAAACAGAAAAAAAAAAGGTTTCTGAACCAGTGCTCCAGAGATGAAAGAGGGTTTCTGAACACATTCCTCAAAGAGAAAAGAGTGTTTCAGAACATAGCCCTGGAAAAAAGTAAAGAGGTTTCCTGAACACATCCCACAATGATGAAAGAGGGTCTGTGAACACACTCCTCGGGGAGAAAAGAGGATGTCTGAACACACTATTCAAGGAGAAATGAAGGTTTCTGAATGCATCCCTCAAACAGGAAAGAGGGCTTTTGAACACACCCCTATAGGCAGCACTCACTTTAGACTCCACTGATAAGAATGCTGCAACACAGCTCTCCACTGATCAGGTACTGGATCTAGAAATGCTTTGGATGAAAGAGTAGCTTCAGATGTTAAGGCTGCAAGAACGATATTCATGAGAATGAAGGCTGACAGAGGGTGCAATTGAGTAGTAGCTATGCCAAGGAGTTAAGGCAGTATTTCCCACGATGCCTGATTCAAATGACCTGGCACCAGCATGGTTTAAAAGTGTGTAAGGTATGCTTAGGTGCTGAAACATTCCTTAGAATGCTGCAGGCGCTATTGCAGTACCCTTTCTTGATGAGAAAAGTAGGATTTTGGTGCAAAGAAATCCGAGGGCAGTCTTTTCATACGAAAAAAAATCTGCGAGCTAAAGCTCTCTGAATTGAAACTGATGCCGAATGAGTACAAGAGCAGATTTTACACCTGCCAGAAGCTGAGGACAGTTGGTTACAAAATTAGACATGATCCTTAATTACTATTTGCCAAGCTAGAATGTAAAGACATTGGACGAGCTTCGTGTGCTTATAATCTCCAAGCGTGTGAAACAGATGATGTTGCACAGGCTATGTGCCTATGGGCTTCTGCATGAAATGGGCGACTGGTTTACACTGAGGAAAGCAGCTGAACTAGCCGAAAAATTCAAAGAGAGCAGAGGTGTGCACCGCCAGAGAGAGGTCATTATGCAAGTAAATACAGAACTAAAGCCATGTACTGTATCTAATGAAAGTTTGAACCGAAGTCATGCTAATGAGCTGCATTCACCGTCCAAATGCTGTGGATGTGGGAAATTCGGCCTTGTTCAGTGAAACTGCCCTCATATTAAATCAGAGTCACCAACCAGCGATGAAAGCAGTAATGTTCCGCGGCTGACAACATTTGCCGGAAAGGCCAATTGCGAGTTCAAAGGGGCCCTGCAACACTTTTTGATCATGGTCAGGAAACACTGCCGACTGGATTGTGGAGGCTCCCAGGAACTTATGAGCCAAACGTTACAGCGTAGCACGCAGAGCGTTTTAGAAATGTGAAATAACAACCAGGCGTCAGAAAATGCGAAT
Source organism: Rhipicephalus appendiculatus (assembly GCA_030522465.1). NCBI lineage: Eukaryota > Metazoa > Arthropoda > Arachnida > Ixodida > Ixodidae > Rhipicephalus > Rhipicephalus appendiculatus. The sequence goes on from JALIZH010032965.1 coordinate 1,233,290, forward strand.
TGCGTAACGAGTGGGTCGTTGAATGCCTCCAACCCGTTACAAAAGGCTCAGCCATAATTATTCATCATCATCAGCCACAGCATCAACAAAGTGTGCATAATGGCTTACAGGTGTGTAGCGGGTACCACGTACGCTTCCCCGAAGAACGAATAATCGATTAGTGGGTGCTTGCCTACTTCACAAAAGATAATGATGTGCAAGGCAGCAGCAATATCGTGGGCTCGACGCCGTTTATTCAGCAGAGCCGCCACACTGGCCAATTCTCCGAACGAAGATGATGTTCACAGTGATGATGGTTATATACAGGTGAAGAGGATGAAGGACAAACGCGGTGAATATTGTGCTCGCACTAATTTCCCCATCGCGCGGAAGCGGCCAACCCGGCCGCTGTTTATGGCGAAGATGTACGCCTTATGAAGGGTTTTAAACGGGAAACGTGGGCAACCTCTGTGCCGCGGCAACGGTTGTCGGAACGCATGAGGGCGGGGGTTACCCGGATAGTTCACCAGAGAAGTTTGCTCGACAATAGCTTAGGGGCCGATAAAACGTGACTGAAACTTCTCAGACAGGCCGGGAACTCGCGTTGGGGTCCACAGCAGCACTTCTCCAGGATTAATCTCCAACGATGCGGTGAAATTCATCGCAGCGAGTCTTCCGATCCTGTTGACTTGCCTCGGTATTGAGGCGGGCGTGGTGGCGACAAGCGGCAAGGCGAGAGAGTAAGTTGCCACTCGATGACGTCGACGAGTCCACGGGGATATCAAAAAAGGGATACATCGAGGGCAGATGTCGGTTGACGGCCGTAGACAATGAGGAAGGGTGAATAGCCCGTGGTGCGCTGCGTAGCAGTATTGTACGCAAAGGTCACGAACGGCAGGATGGTATCCCAGTTGGTATGGTCGGCGTTGATATACATAGAATAATATCGGACAGAGTTCCATGAAAGCGCTCTGTGAGGACATAGTTTGTGGATGGTAGCTGGAAGTCGTCTTATGGATGGTGTTACATGCGTGGAGAACGTCGTCGAGTAGCGCGGTCACTCAAAAGGACGCGCGGCGCGCCGTGTCGCAAAAATATGGCTTCCAAGAAGAAAGTGGCCAATGTCCGCTGATCCTGAAGGTACAGTGTACTGTACAGAAGGTAGTGCAGCTGTTTCGCCGTACCTTGTCAAGTGGTCTACTGCAGTGACAATCCATCGCTTGCCGCTGGCTGATATTGGCGGTGGCCCGTAGGGGTCGATCCCTATGACTTCAAATGGAGCGTCAGGACATGGTAGAAGTTGTAGGAGTCCAGCTGGACATGACGTGGGCCGTTTGTGGCGCTGGCAGAGCGAGCATGACGCAACGTATCGTGACACGCAGGTGGAGAGCCCAGGCCAGGCAAAGCGACTGCGGATGCGCTCATACGTTTTGTGAAAGCCGAGATGACCAGCCTTGGGGTCGTCGTGAAATGCTTCCAATATATATCTGTTCTCTGAGTGAATGAGGAATGACGGGAACGCATCGCTGTCCTTCGGGATGGAAGACTCGGCGGTATAGGTGATCATGATTAATACAGGTGAAGAGGATGATGGACAAACGCGGTGAATATTGTGCGCACAGATGATTTATGGCGTAGTGGCTGCCATGCAAGTGTACCTGTAGTGGTTGTCCTAACAGTATTTTAAAAAAATTGGGTGACCCTTAAGCTTCGCCTTTAAGAGTTGAACGCGATAGCGATATCCCGTCCCTACTGCGTACTTCAATCACTTGGTGCATACTATGTAATGGGTAGTATGGTTTAAACCAGGAGAAATTATGCGCGGGAAATGTGGGAAATGTTTTCGAACTTGCTATGCACCCACTACGTGGTGTTAAGGGAATACGCGCAGTAAGGTGTGTGCCGTTTGTAATGGGTGGTCAGATATTCTGACGCCCGATGGCAATTTACGCTTGTACCACGCAATATTCCTGGGATATTACATCTTATATTGCGACGCCTATATAAAGGACGCTTGCGTTTGCGAAGCATGGAAGTTATTGTCACTGCATTTCCAAGCAGAGGAAGTTATTTTCACAGTATATCCAAGCAGAGGCTTGGCTGTGTGGTGGAACACCTGCTTGCCACGCAGACGACCCGGGTTCGATCCTCACTCGGACCCGAAAATTTTTGTTATTTATTTTATTTGCATCTTTCTCGATTTTTCGGTCACGGACAAGATGATTTTTCGCTCACAACCAACGACGCCGACGCCGGAATTTCTGCGAAACGAGCTCTTTAACGCTATCGCGTTAAAAATCACGCCATATCCACGAAGTGAATGATGATGAGTGGGCGAAGCTCGATCGTTTTAATCCATGGCAGAAAGAGAATGTGTGGTCTCGAACGCGCTTATACTTCATGGTCATCAGCGTCATCGTCATCGTTATCACGTGTAGTGGGTACATTCCACTATACTGGAACGCGCTTATACTTCATCGTTATCACGTGTAGTGAGTACATTCCACTATACTGAGTCATCGTCATCTTTATCACGTGGAGTGGGTACATTCCACTATACGTGGCTATCTACCTACCTACCTACTGCTACTACAACTACAGAGGAGGGACAGACCCACACCCTTAGGAGCTTCGCCCCTAAAAGAGTACCACAAAGGCCGCTCTTCCAGCTTTCGCTGTGAATATACTGCGCGTTCCGCGCAGGCCTGGCAATTTTTGTGATGGTCTTGGTGTAGTTCTAAGTCGTGCGCTTAATGCAGTCGACTACCGTGAAACATGAGGAAGTGCGTAGCACGGGCAACTTAGCGATTCCCTTGGCAATCGCGCGCTTGCCGAGGCGGTGGTGCCCTCTGTTGTGCGGCGTGGGTCTCAGCCGGATGTTTCAGGAGCGTTTCTCGCAATTTTAGGTAAATGATTGCGATTAATTCTTGATTATTTCTGTAGTTAATGTTATTTTTAGACCTTATTTAGTTTATTTTGCATTGGTTCTGCGTATAGTAGTTAGCCTTGTTCTAAGCCTGTATTGACCACTGCGACATGAGACTGCGGCTGGAAGACAAGCCGGGCCCCTAAAGTGCTACGCACTTAAAAAACAAAAGACAAATACACGTGTGATCGCTTTCTTTATTGCGATCGTATGAGCACCATTCACGACCTTGAGTCGGTGTACTTGCGAACGACATCGATGGCAACATTGTGCAAGATTTCAGTCGCGTTGTACCCCACAGCGAAATCTAGGTGCCGCATGGTTGGTTGCGCCACGATGTGGTGCACGACCACGTTGTCTCCCAGTCTGGCAACAAGGTAGTTCACGTCATGCGGGTCCGCCATTTGATCTCCTTCGGACGAAAACATGGCGAATTGCGTCCTGATGCGTTCCAGGGGATAGGCTGGCGGCGTTGCCTGCAAGCGTCAATCAGACGGTTTTAGCTGCGTCCGGTGTTCCGGCAGTGGCGGATCCAGAGGGGGGGGGGGGGGGCGATCGTCCCCCGAGCCCACATTAACAGTATTTATGCTGTGATGGAGCTTTTGTGCTACCAAAAGCAAAAAAAGTCAGGACCCCGCCCCCCTCTCCGGTGTTACTTGAAGCGACTGCCACCCCCCCCCACCCCCCCCCCTAAAATGAGTGGCTGGATCCGCCCCTGTGTTCCCGTATACCAGATCGAGCTCCTAATCTAAGTGGCTCTGGGTATACTCAGTGAGTAGAGTTACTGTATATGGCTCCTTTAGGACAGGGGCCATATACGGTAGCTTTAACTGCGAGCAATCTCACCAGAGCCATATATCTCACTGACTGCTAGCGACACCTTACGCCAGAAAGCATCTCCGTCGCCAAGGTGAGGTGGAGCGAGGGTGGGCGGTGCGCGGCAGTTGCAGTAGTTTTTGACGCTCCTTGCGGCGCCCTGCCTTAATAATTATCTTAGTTCATATATGTAATCGAGTGCATTAAAGGGGCCCTGCAACATTTTTTCAGCATGGTCAGAAAACGCTGTCTATCGGTAGCCGAGGCTCCGAAGAACACGCGAGCCAAACATATACCCAAATGACCGCGCCATATAACCAAATTCGCGGCCATTGGCTTGAGCATCGTGGGCTGCATAGTCACCGAGGCCGCCACGTGCCCGCGCGGGCGCTCGCGATCAAAATGAAAGTAAGCCGCGCGTTAGAAGAAAAAAAGTGCTGAAGGTCATGGCGGGCGCGGGACGTAACTTCTTTCCCCCGGTGCCATCCCTCTTTGCTTAGCTTCGAGAGGGCTCGTCGGGGAGAGAGAAGAGAGAAAGGAATTTTTTCAGCGCGCCACAAATCTCTAACTCCGCTCGAACTCGACGGATTCTAAAAACATTTTGCGCAGTCGATTCGTGAGGATATAAACTCCCTCCTTTAATGAAGCCATTCGATGGTTACTTGGAAAAGTGTCGCAGTGCCCTTTAATTGCTTCTCGGGCAGCCGCCGGCCATATTGTAACCCCTCGCAACGCAATGGCTTAAATACCGTTTCCGGAGGGTGGTAGCGACGTCTCGAGAGTCTTCTGATAAAATAGCGATACTTATGCAACCCCAGGCAGAACGTTGCATTTCATTCAATTTGTACGGCGGTGGTATTACGTCATACGTGACGTTTCTGCTCAGGTCACGTGACCAGCGAGCTGTTGAGGCGTGATTAAACTGCCCCGTCGTTCAGTTGGCTCTCGTAAGCCGCTAAATTGCTAAAACAGAAGCCCGGGGATCGTCATGTAGTGAGCAAGCATTATTTTTAATACCACTTAATAATCAGCATATGGGAACACGATCAGATATTAATCATCATTAACCATCATATAATTAACATTAGCTGAAACTAGCCATCATTGAACAATCATGAAATTTCAAATGAATGTGGAATTTCAACAGAAGATCGCGCTCAAGCCACAGCGGTAGAACAGTTCTGCTATAGCCCTGCATGTATGCGTTCTCACCTCCACTCCCGTACAAATTGTTATAATGTGCGTGACACCAAACGTTTTGTACGTAATTAGATGCAAAATTTTGAAAGCCGATTTAAGCGTAGCAACGCTTAGTGGGCTCCCTGCGGTTTATTTCCAAAGTTTGTAAAATGCCGGGTTACACCAGAGCGGCATCACAGCAGAGTTCTTACGAACAGGTCACCGTCAGCTGAAGCAAGGCGCTCGTTGAAGTCATGAAGACCGAACGAAGAAAAGGAAAAAAGAAAAGAACAAATAGCAAGGGGCCGGTTTTCACGGGGCTAGTCGCCACTGCACGTAGGAAAATCACAGCCATAATTTTGCGCCGTTGTCATTCAGCAGAGTGGCGCAGTGGAAGCGTGCTGGGCCCATAACCCAGAGGTCCGTGGATCGAAACCACGCTCTGCTAACTTCTTTTTTTTTTTTTTTTGAGTATTCCCATTTATCCTCCTGTACATTTTCCCGTGAGACACTAGTACAGCAGAGTGGCGTAGTGTTCTTTTTTTTTTTTGGGGGGGGGGGGGGGGAAGCGTGCTGGGCCCATAACCCAAAGGTCTGTGGATCGAAACCACGCTCTGCTAAATGTTTTAGTTATTGTTTTTTAATGCTCCAGAAGTACTAACAACTTGATGACGGCTGCATGGTTCATATAGCGAACTGAGGGTGAATCAGCGATACTAAAACAAGGACATAAAGCAGCAAATACGACATAACAAGGGCGTATGTGTTAGTATTTCCCAGTACAAAAAAAAAGTTGTCCAAACCACTTGAAAATTTTTAATTGGAACCAATTGGAAATTTTAAATTGTGCTTTGGGACACCCATTGGAAAATTCCAGTGGGTTTAATGGATCACACCGTTTCTTTTGAATGGGCCTGACCAATATAACCAATTGGTAACACAGTCAGTATCCAAATGGTTTGACCAATTAGAGTAGTAGGTGAAGCCAGTTCACCCATTGGAAAAAGCATACAGTTCCAATTGGGATTTCTCAATTGTGTTAATGGGCCTTAACCAAGTTAAACAACTGGTAATATAAACATAATCCAAACGGTCTGACCAATTAGGTTAATTGGTCAGGCCAATCTGTACAATCGGAAACATCAGTAGCTCTGAATTAATGGTCGTACCTATTAATCTCATTGGAGACACATAAAAAGCTTTGAAATATTTCCACCATAAGAAACCATGTTGTTGCATGAACTTAGCATTATTGAATGCTCCCGTGGACAGATGCAAAATGATAAATTGCTGCACGTATGTCACGTTCATCCGGCTAAACATAACCTTCGCTCAACATGCCAGCAATTTCAGCCTAGTAAATTGTACCAGGTGCCCAGAACAATTAGGTAATTTTTGTGGCCGACTGTAAAATGCACAGATGAAAAAAAATGAGACACCTCTTAGACCATATTGAAGCGCAAAGATATTTTATTTCAGCAGTTATGGTCTAAGTGGAAATATTTTTCTATGAACTATTTTCTTGTTTCACGGCTTTACTCGTTTCTGTGATGTCCAATTGAAACCAATGGGCATATCAGTTGAGTCCAATTGGAACCATCCGGTGTAAAGGGTTGCTAGCCCGTTCCTATTTATATTCCTATTTATACATTTTACTGACACTTTCAATTAATCATTCAATCAACCCCTGATACATTTCTCTCGACTGGATATGGAAATGTAATTAATATCGGTTAAAGGGACTGTCTACCGTCCTTCATCGCTTTTCTGTTTTGTGCCGCAATCGAAAGCATACCGGCTGAAGTGTCCAACCCTGCAGCGGTTTCGCTGGAAAGTGAGCAGAAATTTTTTAAAACAGAATTTTTCGAACTGCGTTCGGTCTTCTTCCAGTGGTGGGATGAATGCTAACAACACTGGTTGGTGGAGGCGATGACGATTGCAGGGCCTGAAAAAATTAAAACCGAAAGCACGTGCAGTTTCTGTAGGATTCCTTCATTTTCTCCGAACACTAGTACAATGAATGTAACAGTCGTTTCCAACGCGCTATCGGTTAAATGAGGCCTTATTATACGACTACAGAACACTTGTTTTGCTGCAATCCCAGTCTACGCGCTTATTTTAGCTGTGCCCTTGAGCCGCTTTTGACACCTTGTCTTGTTTCCGTAAGGCGCCTGGTAGTCCGAAGCGAGAAAGTGCTTGGAACACACTCGGCTGTAATAGGGCAAACTGTATCCGAGGGCATCTTCCCACACACGTTTCTGTGACGGTATTGCAGGCACACGATGATATGAAACGTCTGTACTGATGTAACGACGATGAATGCACGCCTTCACAGCGCAGCACGTGTTAGACATCCCGACAACAATACAGCGTCACGATACCACGATACGACCAGCGCGGAGGGCCGCACGGCATAGGGCATGGGTTGAAACGGACGGAATCGAAGGCGGCGCCGCCGGCAGCGCCACCGGGTACCTTTTTGGACACGTGAGAAAAAAAAAAAAGCAAAAAATTACTCTCCGACGCAACCGACAGCTACCTCAAGTGTGCAAAATACACTTTCAAGTTATACATGTTTGTTTTTCAGCAAAATGAGTCTACCTGCGAGGATATCTTGTCCTTCCAATAGATTGAACCACATCGCTGTTTGGTGACGCTAGCGGTCATTCTTTCACGATTTTCAGCATAAAATTAAAAATATAATTCCTTTTTTATGGGACAAAAGCATGCTCGTTACCGTCGATGTGACGAACGATCTTCTCATTTTCACCACAATCTGAAAAATTTTTCCGAGCGGTAGACAGTCCCTTTAAGTATGTAATTAGGTCCACCTAGAACTGTCCTACATAGAGCACCAGTTGGACCCATAAGAGTATCCAAATGGTCCCCTATAACAATGTGAAATTGAATTCCTAATACCACATGTGCTCCTATAATGATATCTAAACATTCCGATCGGAAGAGCAATGTTCCAACATGGGTTGACCCCCAATTAGAATTGCACAATCATTTGGATTATCCAAAATTCTAATAGGGTGGCCAAATGGAAAATTTGCACCAATTGTCGTGACCATTTGGAACTAACAATTCCAATTGGGCTATCCCATTCAAGTGCAAGGTTCCAATTGGTTTTAGCTCATCCAATTGGGGGGCTAATTCGTATGGCCAGTTGGACCAACTGACTATTTTTTACTGCGTTGGAAAACCAACTGGAGCAGAGTCAATGGGTTAGCATTCCAAGTGGACATTTCAGACCATCCAATTCAAACCCATCGGATAATGGGTCACACCAACGGGCCTGTTGAGACCGACTGGAATTCCCAAATGGTGTCAATGGGTTTTTTTTTTTTTGCCTGGGTTGAGTCACTTGTACATTAGTTTTAATCGCTCTTTCTCGTCGCCAGCTCCAAAGTTGCATTCGGTGAATTTATTATCTGCGAACAGATTGTCTTTTATTTTTTTGTATTGATGCGCTTTATTCAACGCTTTATTTTAGCATTCGCGTTTGTGTTTCACTTGTGTTTCATATGTGTTTGGTCTAAAGGTTTTTTTTTCTTTTTTTTGAAGCAGTGTCAAAGCACTGCCGCGGCAGTGTGCTAGACCACCTGCCTTCCACGCAGACGGCCTGGGTTCGATTCCCGCTCCAAAGCAATATTTTTTTTATGTTATGCTAGGAGCTGCTTGAGTTCGAGACAAAAAAAAAAAATAGAAGCGTTTACCTGAGAGTAGCGCACTTGGTTTTCCTTTGTACCGTGATCATACATAATAAAATCATTGGCCCGGTATATCTGAAAAAAAAAAAAATGTTTTCAAGGACATTTTTGTCCCCCCCTAACGGGGGGAGTGAGCGTCGCCTCCGTATCAAAATAAAGTTCTTTGCCTGCCTGCCTGCCCTCTTATACCGGTGTCACACGGGCACTTTTGGTCGCGATTAGGGCCGATTCAGATCGGACTTCTTGATCGCGATAGCAAGTTTGTCGCTGCTACGCGGTACAGTCTAATCTGGATCGAGTTTGGCGCAGACGTCGGCCAAAATCGCAATCACGGAGCCGGATCGCGATCGTCTTGATCCCGACCGGGTGTGATAGCGATTAAAGGTGACCGCATAGGAGCACTTGATCCGTGTGACACCGGTAAGAAGCTACAGTCATGCAAGGTTTATCGTACGATAATGAAAGGGAAAAATCGTGATCTATGTGTTTTCTAGCACTAAACAAGAAAATGGAAATGTATATAATTTTTTTTTCAAAAAGTGAACAGGCGAAAGAAACTTTCGCTTCCTTTCATAAATATTGAACATAGCGACATTAAAGGGACACTAACGAGAAAGAATGACTTGGTTTAGATTTACAAAGTGCACTCTGAGAACTGTAATGACATATGTTTCACTATCGTAGGTTCATTATTAGCGGAGAAAATCAAGGTTGAAGTTTCATTTGTAAATTTCGCGCCGAAATCTCTGCGCGTCCCGTCAAAAAATTTCAAAAAATGTATTTTTCGTATTTTCGCGACATTGGCTCGATGAAATTTTCTGAAACTTCGTATGCTGGGTCTATGGCACCCACAGATGACAATGCACTTCATTTTTATCGATTAGAAGCTACGTAGGACCCAGTTGACGCCTTCAGAAATTTTATGACGTCACAGGTGTTTGGTGCGGGTAATCTCAAGGTGGCGTCTCCGCACGCATTTTCTTTTCGCGCGTTTTCTCGCTTACCAAGCGTCCTGTCGCGGTAAGAGTGGTGTTTTCGGGATTGTCAAATTGTACTTTACTAATAACGCGAAAAATCGTTTTGCTCTTTATATAGCGTCCCTTTAAGGTTTGAGCGCCCACTAGTTTTCCTCGGGAAGCTGCTAAGAACGCTTTGCGCGAGCAAAGTGAAGAGCACCTGCCCACCTGGTAATAGTGGTGCAAGTTCTGACAGGTCGTGCCAATCGGGTAGTGGGCCCCGTACATCGGCATGCGCGTCTGTGAAAGGAGAGAGCATCGGCACAAATGTCCATTCATATAATGCAATGTGTTATTACATCGTGTAATCGTACACTGCTTACAACATTCTGTTAATGATCGCAAGGTACCGAATCCCACTGGTGTGCAATGCAATTATAAAACTATGAGGACTGTGCTAAAAAACAGATCGTAACGATCTCTGCACAACATGCGAAAGAAATTCGTTTCTCAAGTAGACACTGTTACATGAAACTGAAGGGAGGAGGCAGAAAGTGCGCTGCTGTCTGACATTACCATTCGCATTAGATTATGTTGGGAATGAGAAAGCAAAAATATCAATTAAACTACTGGAGAATAAGACAAGAAGACACCCTTCCATGTGCTCCATTTAAGATATATCTTTTAGCTTTTCTCTCCCGGTTGGCGCTTGAGCCAATACAAAAGCTTTGCACGTAAAAGCTCCGTTAACTCTTCTTTTTTCAAGTTTTTTTTATTGGTGCAAGTATGCCCTGCGGCATAAATTAAGTTAAAAAATTGGGGGGACCCTTAAGCTTCGCCTTTAAGAGGTGAACGCGATAGCGATATCCTGTATCCACTTGATGCATACCTGCTATGTACCCACTACGTGGTGTTAAGGGAATACGCGCTGTAAGGTGTGTGCCTGTTGTAATGGGTGGCCGGCTTTAAACTACAAAATTGTTATGATAGTCACATGTTCTGACGCCCGATGGAAATGTACGCTTGTACCACGCAATATTACTGGGATATTACATGTTATAATATGACGCCTATATAAAGGACGCTTGCGTTTGCGAAGCACGAGTTATTTTCACTGCATTTCCAAGCAGAGGAAGTTATTTTCACTGTATTTGCAACCAGAGGCGTGGCTGTGTGGTAGAACACCTGCTTGCCACGCACACGGCCTGGGTTCGATCCTCACTCGGAACCGGAAATTTTTATTATTTATTTTATTTTCATCTTTCTCGATTTTTCGCTCACGGACAAGATGATGATTTTTCGCACACAACCGACGACATCGACGCCGACGCCGGAATTTCCGCGAAACGAGCTCTTTACCGCTATCGCGTTAAAATATGTAGGTCTGTTTCTTAAATGAAGTCCAGGAGCAGAGGACCATGCGCCCAGCGCGTTTGGTCAGGTGGGCGACCTGGGTGATTGCCAAGGCCGCGACCATACAAGCACGGTCACAGTTTTACGGTATGCTGGTGCCGCGAAACGGTCGAATGTTAACACAGAATTAGCTTGCATGCCATCAAAACAGTACAGCATGCATGGTGTTGATAGTGCATACTAAAGTACGCGCAGCACACTTCAGTGTCAGGCTACGCGTGCCTGAGGCCAGTGGCGGATCCAGAGGAGGGGGGGGGGGATGCGGTAGGGGCGATCGCCTCCCCCCCCCCCCCCCTCAAAGCCTGTGTCGGCACCCCCCACCCCTCCCTTCACTGCCTGTCGTCCACCTCCGATCACCGATTAGTACAAATGAGTGGGACCAATGTGAACACAAATTGACAGTATTTATGCTGTGGACAGGTAGTAACCGCGGAGCCGAACCATGAGAGTGAAATAACTAGAAGAATAAGGATAGGGTGGAGCGCATTCGGCAAGCATTCTGAAATCATGAATAGTAGTCTACCAGTATCCCTCAAGAGGAAGGTATATAACAGCTGCATCTTACCGGTACTCACCTACGGAGCAGAAACCTGGAGGCTGACAAAGAAGGTTCAACTTAAATTGAGGACGACGCAGCGAGCGATGGAAAGGAAAATGATAAGTGTAACCTTAAGAGACGGGAAGAGAGCAGAGTGGATCAGGGAACAAACGGGGGTTAAGGATATTATAGTTGAAATCAAGAAGAAGAAATGGACATGGGCCGGGCACGTAGCGCATTGGCAGGATAACCGCTGGTCATTAAGAAGAGAAGGCACACGCGTGAGAGGGAGACAAAATTAGGTGGGCAGATGAGATTAAGAAGTTTGCAGGTATAAAGTGGCAGCAGAAAGCACAGGACCGGGTTGATTGGCGGAAAATGGGAAAGGCCTTTGCCCTGCAGTGGACGTAGTCAGGCTGATGATGATGATGATGATGATGCTGTGGTGGGGTTCTTGTGATGACAGTGACTACTAAAAACAAGAAAATCAGGACCCCCCCCCCCCCCCCCTTCCCTCCCAACGCTCTTACTTCAAACGATCGCCCCCCCTAAAATGGGTGGCTGGATCCGCCCCTGCCTGAGGCTCGATAAATATTCACTTTCTTTTCCCTCAATTCAGCATCGTACAGACTTACAAGTACCGCAGTTCGTATTCGTGATTTTTCGTCCCTAGTTGAGGACCGATCCAGTATTGCCGGAGCAGTGGTCACATTATTTTTTACCAGACTTATATGTGTCGATAGAAGCCCATTAACACAATTTTGCCCTTATAATCAAGTAAAATAGCAAGTCGTTTGCGACGAAGTGGTTGATAGCATTCTTGGGTGCGAATAATACGAAAATACGCTGTGTATCAGGCCGGATGACCACTCATTTGGACGAAGACACACGGGCTTTTCCACAATCCTCCCCTGTCTAGTGCACTCTGACAAGTTCTTATATAAGACCATGATGGGCCTCAATTTGTCTTCTCGTGATGTTAGACATACACCATTTCGTCATGTTATGGGATGTGTGTGAAATTCATGGAGTGCTCCTTGGTTTTATGTCTCCATTCGTATGTGTGCCGGTCTCAGCTTTCTCTTTTTGGATAGGCTTGTTCTCTCCTGACTGCGCATTTTACGGCTCAACTGAATGGTCTCTTGAGAGCGCCGCAGTGAGGGAACCATGAGTGTGGTTGACAAAAGCCATGAAACTCTAATACTGTATATACTCAAACAAACCGCTTTAAAAGCACCATTACGCCTTTGTTAACCGACTAGGAGCGTAGTCGAAGGAAAGACGCCTGTTTACGTCTATTTCAACATAAAGTCCACGTCTATCCTTTCTGTGTTTATCCGTCAACATGCTATCTCACCAAGCTGTTCGACTTACTGCACTAATTAGTCATAGTATGTCTTCGGTATGCATTGTTAGCTGGCCTTTCAAACTTCCCAAGAGTACTCGAAAGAACGGATATGCTGGTGTGTCCGAAATATGGAAGCTCAGGTTCGCTAGAAAAAGATTATATTCGTTCAAACGTAAACTCGCAAGTGCGGTGGGCGTTCATATAGGATAAAATCGGACTAATTTATAGTTAAACAACTGAGATTGACCAATTCACATTTCAAGAGGTTAACTTGACGGTACATACTGGAATTGGCGAAACGTAGCTGGCGACTTCGCAATGCATATTTACTTGGAATGATATCTGAGGGTGGTGCGTATCGACATATGCGATATCGCAGCTCCCATAAAAGCGCCCCGTTGTTACAGTTACCTGTCCGCTTCAATACACGAAACAGCGTTTTGTTACATCTAACAGGAGCAAAGTTGCATGTTTACCGCCATTTTGATGGTGCATATTGTTGAGTATAGAAGAAAACGACTGCCGCATCGAGGGTATAGGTATCATCATCATGGGGGGTTAAGGTGTTCCATTAAAGGGAAGAAGACGGGGCAGCCGTGGCGTCGGTCTCATTTCTTTACACATATATCGAAGCTAAAAGCGTGATGTTAACATTTTGGACACCTGCGACATGTGACAGATTTCCTCTGAAGGAATATTCTTTGTTTTCTTCCGGAAACGCCATATTTTCAAGAATTTGTAATAGTTCTATCTAAAACGCCCGGTACACACTGGCCAGCTCATCTGGACTGCCTGTCATAACTCCTGGACCTTGGTTTCGTTTGTAAGAATATCTCCTGCTACGACGCAAATGGAATCACAGGTTCCATATTCCTCATACTCGCTTTCATGTCTTTTGCTTTTCATATTCGTCACTGAATACCGCAATCCTTACCTGGTTGAACTGAGCAGGGCTGCTCAAGGAGGTCAACGTAATAAACGCAGTGCAGAGAAGCCCGCCCAGAATCTGGCATCCAACTGTCAGCAAAGGATGTACGTTAATGAAGAATCCATTGTGCAAGGGATCCAATAGCCGCTAAAGAGAAAAGATAACCACGCAGACGCATTATTCACACCCTTCTGGACTCTGCTGCGACAAATGTGGCTGTTTGGAATCGGTCGTAATAAGCATACTGTTGCACTGAAGAATTCGGCAGTGAACGGGTGCAACCTGGTTAACCTCCCTGCCTTTCCTTCGCTTTTCTCTCTCTCTCTCTTTGGCAGTGAAGAAAGGGTGATACACTATACGCAAAGATTACGAGCGCATGCCTCATTAGCCGAAACAGAACGCCTTTCATACTGTCACTCCTGAAAGGAAGCGCGCTCAGACACTTGGCGCGTTCTATTGCGATAGCCCTTATGTGGGCAGATTTTCGCCATTATGGTCGCCGTGTTTCGTATAAAGTCCAAATCGATAACATCGTGCGTCGTATATTATAGGTGCGAGTGAAAGCGGGCGAGGGCACGCCCGACATTCTCAGAGTAAAGTCACTTTCAGAGTTTATCGCAGATCTGAAGCCCGTCGGCCGTCTACGTCGCGCGAAAGGCGCATGGAGGGGTGCCGGAGGTAGTGATGTTCCGTCCTGGACAGAAGAATTCCCTTTCCGAGGCTCGAAAATTCTCTATTTCCGGCATTTTTCCCCGCATACATCGCCAAAAATCCCCGCATATTTCCCTGCACAAAAAAAACTTATATATATATATATATATATATATATATATATATATATATATATATATATATATATATATATATATATATATATATATATAGTGTTCGACGTGTTTCAGGCTCTTCCCATCGCTTTCTCTTCTTTCCTGCCCAACTCAAAGCATCGCCTCTGAGATCGGCTTTTAATACTACGAAGGAGCTACCTTGGCTGCTCGCTTTAAGCGGATATGCGATGCGGAAGGAATGCTGTACATGCTCATGCACACGGCCACTGCATAAGAAGAAAAGTTTATTATTGTTGTTTTTTTTTTTGTTACTGAGTGACGTGGCGTACATTAATGTGCCTAGCAGACGCTCTGTATCTATATGCACCACATTTTGTACAAAAAGCACGTCAGCTTTTCAATAATGGTGACTAAATATTGTGAAATAAAACGAGCTTTTGTGGTGGTATTTAACATTTTATTGACTTGATTGGGAACGGTTCTGCAAACTACCGTAAAGAAAAAAATAAATAAATGTGAAGCGACTAGAATATATATTGACTGGGAAACCTTTCAATTGACCGCAGAACTTTTGATTGACAATGTTCGTAAGTATGAACAGATTCACCAGATCAAGATGGGCGGGCTTTGAGCACGGGTTTAAACTTTTGCCGGGCAGCTGAATCGCTGGCCACACAAACCAGCAGTCAGTCAAATCAATGTCATCAATGTTTCTGCGTTGAATTATTCCAAGAAAGACTATGGTCTTTAAAAACGAACCTTAGAGGCTGTGGTTTGGCGCGCTACATGCGCCAGAAACGATTGCGACATGCGAAAGCCTCATGTCCACAGTCTTTTGATCGTTATAAAAAAAATTTCGCCGCCCCTCAAAATTTCCTGCAATATCGCGAAGATTCCCTTTTTCCCTTTCGTCCAAAATGACTGTCGAAAATTCCCTGAAAAAGGGAAAATTCCCTGCACGGAACATCACTGGCCGGAGGGAGTGCTGCGTGGCTCCGGCAATAAATTCGTACTTTGACCGGCTGGGTGTGGTCGCCTGCGGTCGGGTGGCGTGTCTGTGTCTACGGAGGTATCACCAGATGGCTCATACCTCTGTACGCGTTGTAATTTCACCGCGAAGTTTCCGTTGAAGCCAAAATAAAGGTCTCTTAACTCGCTGCAGTGACCGCGTTTTAGCGCCACCGTTTTGTTACGCCAGGTCGCGTGATAACAGAGTTAGCTGGGAGCCTTGCTTAGTATGACATTCCATATTTGTTTTTATCGCTCGCATTGCTTCTCCTTTGCGGTGAAACTGTTCATTTTTTTCGGAACACTGACAGGATGTCAACCGTTTCGTGGAGCCGATGTTATTCTATTTACATTGATAATGATAAATGAAGCCTGCCGTTTCATGCTGTACCTTCATTATGGTTCAGTGCCGGCTCGTTATCCCTTTTCTTGTTAGTATATATTACTCATTATGGGTGAAAATGAGTAGTTGGAGCGGCCTATAGGGGCCGAAATATAAACATTATGAAAAATAAAAGGTCCCTTAGAGGTTCCCTTTACTTCGGCTGCCATGGGGCGTAGCCGTGTATTCTGGGTCAGTATATACACACTTACCGCTAGGAGCTCAAGCAAGCTCAGTAGGAGGGGCAGAGGGGAGCCCATGCTGCCAACATTTGCGATTGGGCCATAAGCTATGACAAGGTCGACCTAGAAGCAGGAAAAAAAATTTCGATACACAGGTGCAGGTAGAGAAAGAGAGAGCGAAAAACGAAAGACAGGTCGAAGGATATTAAATGTTCGGTTGGCTAGACTCTGCACTTGGAAATGTGGTAAGCCAGGATACACGAGAAGAAAAAGAAAAAAAGAAAAAAAAAACGCTTCAGGAAAACTCAGTGCGGTGACAACAATTTTTGGATCAAGTATGTTAAATACGCCGTACGAAATATAATAATAGAAAGAAAAGTCTTTCATTCGGAAGCAACTTGCATGTATCTGTATAAGTTTGCTTGTTTTTATTCGCACTTGGTCTATCTAGTGGGACCTTCGTTGCCATACTCAGCACAGAGTAACACGGACAGCGTTACAACTGTTATAGTAGGAGCCTATTTTTCTGTGAATACCTACCCTGCTTTACGGTTTTCTCTTATAAAAAACAATACATTTTGATTGGGGAGTAAACAATACTGCATGTCATCCATTTTACACAGGTACATACACCCGTGTCCGGACAGTCGCTCAACGAACATCAATAAATATATGCGTTTTTGCAGTTCCTATGTTATTACGGAAAGGGCAGACCCGACAATAAATCGTATTTTTTAAAACGTATCGTTACAATAACTCAACTGAAAATTACGTAAAAGCCCTTCTTGCTGCACGAAAAAAAATATTCTGGTCTGATACGAGCCCTTAGTTTTGCGATCAGTCGGCATTTACAATCACTTAACTAACATTATCCAACACTGTCCAACAACTGCCGTCATTTGTTCGACACTAACATTATTTATTGCGAACGCTTCCTGGTAGTACGCAGATAAATAGTTATAATTACGTGACCTTTTGAGATACTTTCCTTTACACTACATTGCCTTCGGGATCGACATATATTTTGGGTCAGAGCTCGCCGATCACACTTAGAAGAGACAACGGAGCACATTGTTTTGAAAACCTAAGCCTGTCCTTTACAACTAGGCCGAAGCTTTTTATTTATTTATTTATTTATTTATTTATTTACAATACCCTTAAGGGCCCTTTTACGAGGGTCCTTAGGAGCGGAAAAAAAAAAAGAAACGGAGCGGAAAAAAAAAAGAAACGAAAATCAATAACAGTGCACGAAATACAACTGTGGAACATGATAGGGGAAACAAAGAAAGATACATAAAACATGGAATTAATACATCATTCTAGCAGGAACATCTTGTATAAAACAAATATGAAGCTTTGACATTCATTGTGATTACAAAATATACACGCAGTAGCAGTGGGTATAGATGCAGCATTACATTAATTAAACTCACACTGATGCAAAATGTGTTGCTGCGTACATAACAAAACAGGTAGTGATATCAGTCTAAGTAAAACTTTTCACGTAGCGAAGCTCGAAAAGATGATGGATTAGTTTCAGTCGCTATGTATGACGGTAGGTTATTCCATTCAGTTATTGTGCATGGTATAAATGATTTAGCGTAAAGAGATAAACGGCTGTTTTCTAGCGGTAGAAATTATAGGAACACTTCAAGCGCACATTCGCCGTCGGCGTCTACGTCGATGTGGTGACTTAAAATTCGGGGAGTTATTTTTTTTACACGTATTGTTGCCCTGAGCGCGATGGAAAAGGAAAAGGAAATCGCACTATGAAGGGCGTTCAAGTTAGCTGGCCGCCACTCACCTTGTCGTTGTACTCAGGTCGCATCGAAAGCAGCACCAGAGCGATGGTCACGCCCTGGGACAGGGACAGCAGCGTCACCTTCGATGCTCCGGTTGCATTGAGCACGTGGTCGATGACGGCAGCCACGTCGTGACGCCCGATCTCATCGAAGCTAGGTCACCAAAAGGGACAGCTACTGTTTATTGTTTGCAACAGCATAAGTCGCGCTACGAAGAAGCCCTCTGACACGAGATAGTTGGTAGATATTAGCAAAAAACATGGTTGATCCCTCCCTTATAGGAATCGGTATAACACGAAAGTGACACGTGTCCTTACAGAAGTAGTTGAATGTTTACTGTACATTGATATAAGATAGCTTGCACAACGTCTATTAGTGTTTGACAGTTAGGGCACCTTTAACGTGGATGAATCCACGTTGACGCTTGGTGGTACATCTGTATCCGGACGACTAATGTCCATGATCAATGACTAACCAGGCCCTTGTGGTCATAGATGCTTGGGGTAGCTGTACTGCTAGAGCGGAATTGGAGAAAGCGGTGTGACAGCCAGAACAGCGCCACTTATTGGACGCCGTACTTGGGCCAAGGTCGCCTACTCGCGGCATGTTAGAGTTATATTGAACAACGCTGCCAGACCAGAGGGAAACGCAACGCGCGTCGTGTCTTCCCCGTTGGCCGGCTGCAATTTTTCGCGGGGTGAAATAGGAACGCGGAGTTACAGCCACGCCAAGCACTCGCGCGTCGTAGAGCTATTTTTGGTATGGACGGATGCTATGAGCGAGGAAGACGCTAGGGGTAAGGTCGCCACCTGGCAGTGTGTTAATGCGTCGACAAAATTGTACTTTTCCTATTCGAAACGCGCCGAAGGGAACGAACGCGTAGAAACGACGCTTTGAAAGAATTAATCGTGCATTTCACGGTCATAATGCATTACTTCGCTTTAGCAAGAGCACTATGACAGGATAGTGGTAGATATAAATGGCTTTTTTTTTTCAAGCCTACAGAGTATGTGACCGTGGCGCAGTGGATAGCGTTCCCGGCATCTCTCGTCGCGGACCAAGAGGTCATAGGTTCGACTCCCGTTGACGGAACTTTTTTTCTTTGTCTTCTGATGATGCGTATTTTTTTCGACGTCATTTCCGTGACGGAAATACTTCACTCAAATCTTGGTGGACCCCGGCATAAAACACTTTCGTGTTAAAATACATCAAAAGAGAGAGCTAGATAGATGGAAGATAAATAAAGGTTATTAATATATCTTTACAACACTAACACTAGCAGTCAAACGCTTAGATAACGATCTGATAAAGGCTTTACAAATGCCTTCACGAATCAGAGAACTTTCAATGTAATTTGACTGTATAAACGCATGTGAACTTCTTTTCTTCTTTTATGAACTCACGTACAAAGCTTTGGGTTCATGTGCTATCATTTGTGCTATGTTGGCATGTGGTACGTCTCACACTATTTGCTATATTTGGTGAAATGTTTATGATTTCATACATTTTTGTTCTGTTTGCTGAGCTGTAATGGGTAGTCGGTGCCATTTAAAGACGCTTACCTGTCCCATTTATTCACGTCAGTAAAAAAACAAAGCTTGATTGTTCAGGTTACTTTTTTTGCAAAGAGTGCGCCTTTACGCTCGCAATGCGGCCGGGACGGAAGGAGCCGTTTGTTAAACTGGTCAGGTCGTCGTAACTTTCTCGTTGTAGAACCTTTCGGCTATTTATACAGACAACGAATTTGTCACAAAGTTGCAAACATAAGACATGGCCAGTGACCAGTCTCTGCTGAGCAAATTACCGAAGAAGTAATAAACACGGTAACATATGTAATGAGGTTAGTAAATAGAAAGAATATTGCAGCAAAAAGGGGGGAGATATATAGATAGAGGTTAAGTGAAAGGCGGAGAGGTTAACCGTAACCTAACTATCCAGTTTGTTACCCTGCAGGCAAGAGGGGAAAGGGGCAAAGAACGCAAATGACCTCTGTCCGGTTAGCTATTTAGCTGTCTATCGGTGAGTGTTGTAACGCACCCAGCATACCTGGTCGCTTGCTGGTTTGAGACTTCATGATACAGTGTAACCTGCGAAACTGAACGCAACTGGTTGCAGAAAAAGTGTTAAAATATTCAGGGGCGCTTTATGCCTTGGCAGTATTAGTTTCTGTTATTTGAGGTTTGGTGCCTTCATTTAAGATTTAAAAAAAAATGAAAGAAAAAACAAAGAATATTTTGTCATTGTCCTCCTTTAAAGCATTCAAGGCTTTCAGTGCAAATATTTACGGTGCAAAGTACTCGGTCTATACGACATTCGAAAAGACTTGCCTCCACCGCCAATACTGCGGGTCGAATTTCGACAGCGTCTTGTGGTAAGAGTACGGGTATGACTCCCTCGAATTCATGGCCCACACGTCGAAGCCGGCATCGGCGTACAGGAAACCTGCGAAAGTAAAGGATGTGGTTCTACATGTAGCAAGGCTTCATTGCTGCAGCACCTGCCACTGCTTCGTGGGATACCTTGAGATAAGGGTAAGGTTGGTGTGTGAATACGGGCCTAAGTACACGGGCATTTTTCGCGTTTGGCCTCCCTTGAACCCTTGAACCTCAGCCAGCTCCAACCTCGAGGAGCAGCTAAGGGTGGTCGCCAAGGGCCAGGGCCCGAGCTCAAGGCATACTAGAATAAGGACACTCTCGGAAGCTTCATTCTTAAAATAAAGACGTTTAAACTGTCTCTCACTGTCTCCGTCGATAGAAGCCGTCGAGGCCAGGGAATCGAACCCGCGCCCTCGAGCGAAGCAGCGCTTTAGCTTAGTTTCTAAGCCACGACAGTGAATAAACTTTGACTAGTGTCAAGTGACACCAAACGCTGCTTTCCGTGCGCGCACCGGGTGGTCAGGTACCTTTGCTTATTCTAAGAAGTCGGAACTAAAGCTCTGTAGTGTTTCGCAGAGATAGGGAGCATACCCATTCCTTAACGGTCAAGATCGTCTCACGCTACAAAGCATCCGACGATCAATCGAACTGTTTCCTTCCCAGTCATGAGTTGTCTAAAGAGATGCGTGACAGTGAAGCCATGTGAAATACTACACAAACTAAAACGAATTAACGGAATGTCGCGTATGCAGTGCTTCAGCTTAATGGGCACCAGGGCCCATATTTCCGCCCTGAGCTGTACAATGACTCTTGGAGAGATGACACGCTCCTGACAAGCTGGAAGACCAATCACCTGGTCCCACTATTGAAGCCTGCAAGTCACCATTGGAGCTCTCATCCTACCGCCTGATCGCACTGACCAGTGGCAAAGTTATGGAGAGGATGATCCTCGGACGTCTGGAGTGGTTCTTGCAGGGCAATAACACCTACCCCGATGCCATGGGGGGATTTCGACGTGGTCGGTCAGCGATTGATAACGTCGTTTACCTGGTCACCTTCGTTCAACACGAGAAAGGCCGTAAGCGGCCTCTTGCGTAATCGCCTTTAAGGGGGAGGGGGTTGCAATCTTGCCGCCGGTTCCATATCACCAACGACTGGTTGTTTTGCTCGCCACTAGATGACGCGAATAGAGGCTGTGGTTGCTCTCGCTCCCGCTTGAACGCGCTGCAAGCAGCCGCCGCAGCGCGCAGGCCACGCGCTCGCGTGTTCCCTTTCATGAAAATTGACAGTGTTCCTGTACTGACGCACATTATGAATGGACAAAGCTCGACTTGCCTGGGCTCTGCCAAGGGTAGTTGAGAAGCCACATGTCTGAAGCAGCCAGGAAGCTGGGCAGGATCAGCACGATGTGGCGGCGGCGTCCACTCCCAGCACGTGCGGCGGCGGACGCGCATCGATCTCGGCCATGGCGAATCCTTTCCACTTCGAGCACGTAACCATCATCCGTGGTGGCGTAGCTCACTTCGCACGGGTATCCGTAGTACCTCACCATTTCGCACTGCACAAAATTATACCAACGTAATAATAATAATAATAATAGTAATAATAATATCTGGGTTTTTATGTCCCAAAAAGCACGATATCATTATGAGAGACGCCGTAGAGGAGGGCTCTGAAAATTTGAACCATGTGGTATTTTTTAACGTGCACTGACATCCCACAGCAATGTACACAAACACCCCGTCTACATTCCTTGCCCTTTATTTGATGAGAGAGAGCGAGAGAAAGAGAGAGAGAGTGGAGAACCTACTGAAGGAACTCAGAACGGCAGTGACCAGTTCTTTATCAGACCACTCTGCTCAGAGGGAAAGAGAAAGGAATTTAAAAAAAAATGCCCCCCACCTCCCCGAAGGGAATCGTGAGGAAATGCGAATGCATTTCGCGCGCGCTTCACTCCATTTATATATGGTGGTTGTGGTTCGAAGAAGGAAAAGGCGCCTAATTTCTGCAGCCCGGTCGGGAGCACGGCGCAGCGCCTGTTTTTTTTTTTTTAAATGCGAAGCATTTCTTAGCGAACTTCGGCGAGTTTGAGCGTATCTATCTATCTATCTATCTATCTATCTATCTATCTATCTATCTATCTATCTATCTATCTATCTATCTATCTATCTATCTATCTATCTATCTATCTATCTATCTATCTATCTATCTATCTATCTATCTATCTATCTATCTAGCCGCCTACGACTTTGTGCTCTCCTGGCCGTATCGTTAATGGGATTTATACCAAATTTGGTATGGCATAACATGACCGGATGACGAACATAAATGGCTGGTCATATCATGAAAATCGTGACTAACTTGTCATGAAAAGTATGATTTACATGCCACGCTCATGGCGCGCTCGCGGCCGTTTCGTTGGCTTGATATACACCAAATTTGGGATTGAGTGACGTGACTGTATGACGAACATAAATGACTAGTGGTAATATGAAAATCATGACTTGTCATGTGCGACATGACTTGCATGCCACGCTCATGGAGCGCTCGCGGCCGTTTCGTTAGCTTGATATACATCAAATTTGGTATTGAGTGACATGACTGTATGACAAACATAAATGACAACTGGTAATATGTAAATCATGACTTGTCATGTGCGACATGACTTGCATGCCACGCTCATGGCGTGCTCGCGGCCGTTTCGTTAGCTTGATATACACCTAATTTGGTATTGAGTGACATGACTGTAGGACGAACATAAATGACAAGTGGTAATATGGAAATCATGACATGTCATGAGCGACATGACTTGCATTCCACGCTCATGGCGCGCTCGCGGCCGTTTCGTTAGCTTGATATACACCAAACTTGGTATTGAGTGACGTGACTGTATGACGAACATAAATGACTAGTGGTAATATGGAAATCATGACGTCATGAGCGACATGACTTGCATTCTACGCTCATGGCGCGCTCGCAGCCGTTTCGTTAGCTTGATATACACCAAATTTGGTATTGAGTGACGTGACTGTACGACGAACATAAATGACTAGTGGTAATATGAAAATCATGACTTGTCATGTGCGACATGACTTGCATGCCACGCTCATGGCGTGCTCGCGGCCGTTTCGTTAGCTTGAGGTACACCAAATTTGGTATTGAGTGACATGACTGTATGACGAACATAAATGACAAGTGGTAACATGAAAATCTTGGCATGCATGTCATCTACAACGCCATTTACATGCCACGCTCATGGTGCGCTTGCGTCCAGTTCGCTAGCTGGATGTACACCAAAATTGGTATTGCGCGACGTGACTTTATGACGAACATAAATGATAGGTCCTAACATGTAAAACATGACATGCAAATTATGTAAAGCATGATCTGCTCCTTCCTGGCTGCTTCGCATTACATCGATTCCCACAGTGCGTGGGATCTGCCGGCTTTTTTGCTTTTTTTTTCTTTTTTTATTTATTTTTTTTTATATATAGCTCCGCCCAGCTCCCGCGATGATAGCGCCCTCACACGTCAGAGCGCGCTCCTCTCCACTCACTCTCCGCTACTCCGCCCGCACCACCTGCTCCGGTGGCTAGGGGCGAGGATAAGCGCGCGCGCCCGCAGCTGTTGCTATGGGAGAGGGAGTGAGAGCGGAGAGATAACACCTGCCGCGGAGAACGCCAACGCCGCACGACGCCGGACGCCTGACATAGTCCGACTATGAAATGCATTCGCATTTTAAAAAAATCGGCAGATCCCACGTACCATGGGAATAGATGTCATGCGAAGCATGCGGAGGGAAGGTGACTGTGGTGTAATTTTGTTTGTTGAGCGATACGTTACGATATGACGCTAAACATCTGTACAAATGTTATACGAGAGACATGTATGTTGAGCAGTCGCATATGTTTTATACAACCATTTGTTCACAGTTGCGTAACGATGCCGAGAGCGACATGGGTATTACCAACACCAGAAGTGGTAAGCTTAAATGTAGCGCCTGTGCTTGCGAGGATGGTAGCCCTGGATAGTGCTACGTAGACCAACTGAAGTGGATGGCGCTTAAGTACCCAACTGACGTTAACCCGATGTGACGCCTGTATCATAGGAGTACATATGTAATGTTTATAAAATTAGATGGGTAGAACTGCAACCACGATTGACGTTTCACCAACGTTACGCCTGCTTAGGGTCTCTTTCCAAAGGAGTTCCGAGACATAGTGTGGCTCTGTGGTAGAATACTCGATTGCCACGCAGAATGCTTGGATTCGATTCCTGCTGAAACCATAACATATATTCTTTGCATTCGTCGGGTCAACGCTGACGATGTCGGTTTTTCTTAACGCTCTCGCATTTAAATTACCAATGTCTGTTCTCACCGTTCCTCGGTCGATATAAACTGTCAAACACCTGTGGCGCATACCCGCATACCGCAGCCCGTGGTATACAGGTATGTGCCCCACATGTTTGGAGGAGAGGGTATGACGTCGTACGCGACGGGATTTTCCCATTATTCTGTCTTGACCAGACAGTCATAATCGTCAAACCCTCTTACCCTCCTATACTGACTTTGTCTACCCCAAGTTAAGGAGGTGATCACGAGAGCACCCAGACGTAGGCGGCTAGTTAGATAGAAAGAAAGAAAGAAAGAAAGAAAGAAAGAAAGAAAGAAAGAAAGAAAGAAAGAAAGAAAGAAAGAAAGAAAGAAAGAAAGAAAGAAAGAAGGAAAGAAAGAAAGAAAGAAGGAAAGGAAGACGCTCATAGTGCCTGCAGTATGCAAAGAAATGCTTCGCTTTTAAAAAAAAGATTCAACCAGCTCCGCTTCGCGGACACCGATGCAACAGAGAAGCTGTTGGCGTTCCATTCGTCAAGCTAACACATTTCAGTGTTTTGCAAGTCTTTCAGATATGTTGTATCACTGCTCTTTATTAAACCCTCTTTGTTAAGCTTTGGGGTGGTAGCATAGCCACCACCTTTTATAACCACAAAGTATCACGTGACAGTGGTGTGACTATGGTAACGCGCGCACCATTTGTTGGGCTAACTGTTGCCGTATTCCTTTTTAGTGGGAAGTTGTGTGTAGTGGGATTCACCCAATCTCTGTGATACATACCACATACGCGTTTATGATGATGATAGTTTTCTGATGGGCCGCACAGATTTCTGTGGCTCATACCCGCTTGTTGGGCTAACTGTTGCCGATCATTTTTAGTGCACCAGGGTTGAGTAATGGGATATACCCAATGTCTTTGGCGCATACCCGTTTATGATACCCACAAGCATTGCCACGGATCCCGGACATGAAAGGCTCGACCAAGAACAGCTTCGCTGTTAAAAACGTGTATGAGGAGAGGTTGTGGGGGTATTGTTTAAAGAAATAATGCTGTACGAAGTGTTTCACTATCGAAACTATGATCTCATTACGTCTATAGCCTAATGAGATCATAGTTTCATCCTATAGCCTTTTTCATCCTATAGATCAGGGGTCTCAAACACGCGGCCCGCGGGCCACATGCGGCCCGTGAGTCTCTCTCTTGCGGCCCGCGGCCCGCACATGGCTGTCTTCGCTCCACAATTTAAAATTTTTCCTAATAGGTTTGTTCGTGAGCTACACAGGTCTAAAGCATTGTTTTACTCAGGCACCCCATGTGGTCGCCCTGTCTTGGAAACATAACAGTGAAACAAAAACTATGTTCCAGAATTGGCATGCAGCTTTTAGTGATTTTGGAGATCGGTATGGGTATGCTGATAGAATCCTGGCACCATATCTCCTTCATAAATGACCCGTACATGTGATATGGGAAAGGTTTTCCTTTAAATGGCCATGTTTACTGACAATTTGTTCGAAATTCCTCACCCCCCCCCCCCCCCTGTCCGTGCGGGACCAAATCGTGTGACTGCGGCCCGCTGGCTGAGGTGAGTTTGAGACCCCTACTATAGATCATCCTATAGCCCTAATGAGATCATAGTTTCTGTACTAATTTAAGTCACCTGAGAACTCTTCAACATGCACTTAAACATAAACTCACATTTGTTAGCGCACTTCGTCCCCACTTAAGTGCACTGTCGATGTGGTTGTGGCAAACTCGTCCAACTCAAGGCGTCAGAACCAAGACAAAAAAACCACACCTGTGCGCTGATAAGCACACCTAGCGTAATGCAATCGCGAAAGAATAGCTAAAAGTCTTCGCTTACGGGTTTGTAAAGCCGGCTAGCAGCGTGAGCTCGTCCTCCGCTAGTGTGGTGGCGCGCAAAGTTGGCGTAATAAACGCGAAAAACCAGCCTTGCCAAGAGGCGGCGTGGCGCCATTGTAAACACTGCTACCTTCAACACCCAAGCAGCACGACAGTAATAAAATATCTCGTGGCGATAGGGGGTCTCCCGCAGATGCTGTGACAGCCAATCTCAGATTTCTATGTTGTTGGGGTGGAGTGTTCTTGGAACTATGTAACCTATTTACTCTGACCCACATCATCGTTGGGTACGCATGTTCTTGCAGTATACAAGTAAAAGAGCAGGTGGTTGCGTCGTTATAACCCCATTTATTTTGGTACGAAATCTTTTTTTTCTTTTTTGCTGCATCGACTGGAAAAATGCGATGCTGGCTATTGTCAGTGTTATAGTATAGCGGTGGCTTGAGTAAAACAGGATGGCACGACACTGTTAGCGTAAATCATTTCACAATATCGACCTCTCAAGCCATCGCTGCTAACGCTTGCGTACCCGTCATTGCATTTCTTATTGGCCGCAGACCTGCATGAGCGAAATGTGGCACACGCAAGTGTTAGGCTGCGCTGCGAACAGCAGTGATTGTGTGCACGTGCCATGTTTCTATATCACTCTTCCCTTGCCCTTCCAGCTCACCCCTCCTGCCTATGAGTATATAGGTTAGCAAATGGAAATTGTGTTCTAAATAAGCACTCAACTGCATTTATGGTCTTTTTATCTCCCTACGAGTCACCCAGCGTAGCGTTTGACTTGTGGTACAACCCACTGTGACCGATGCAAAGCAAAGTTTGTAGATATTGTGAAGGTAAAAGAACAAAAAAAATTTTTCATTCACGCGCGATTGATTTCGCGTGGCGTACCTGTCACGCCTTATTGTACCTTCGATCAGCCAGCCATATTTCTTGCCGTGCATCACCTGTAATCACACAGGCGCTCCGTGCGGGTTATCAGGAATATAAGTAGGCGGTGATTAACAGTGAGTGAGTGCGTGAGTGTGTGAGTGAGTGAGTGAGTGAGTGAAACAATTTATTTGGTCCACAATAGACGCGAGTAAAGTTAACGTCAACTGCCCAGGTCCACTCGGGGACAATCAGGTTAAACCTGACCGCCCACGCGCGGGCCCTCAGGACGGCCAGGATTTGAGAGGTCAGGTCCTGGACCTTAATGAGCCTCCTCATTTCCTCTTCATGGAAAGGAGGACCGGCAGAGGCGCAGGCCCGCAGGACATGCTCGAAGTCCGCAAATAACCACCCCACAGGGGGGCAGTCCGGGCTTGGGAATCCGTTCGGGGTATATTGTGTGCAGTGCCGCAGGGCAGTGGTTGATAAGTATGACACATGGTTGGGCGGAAAGAGAATTGCTACACTAGACCAGCCATGTTCACTAACTTAATGGACGCTATAACAGCGTTAGGAACACCCACATCCTCAAAGGGGCAGGACAGATATTTGTGACTGAAATCCAGAGGTCCGTGGATCGAAACCACGCTCTGCTAAATTTTTTAGTTTTCTTTTATACTCTTGCACACTTTCTTAATGCACACTTTCTTAATGTACATTTTCTCACGTCGCCAGAGCGCAGCAGAGTGGCGCAGTGGAAGCGTGCTGGGCCCATAACCCAGAGGTCCGTGGATCGAAACCACGCTCTGCTAACTCTTTTGGTTTTCTTATATACTGTTGCACACTTTCTTAATGCACATTTTCTCACGTCGCCAGAGCGCAGCAGAGTGGCGCAGTGGAAGCGTGCTGGGCCCATAACCCAGAGGTCCGTGGATCGAAACCACGCTCTGCTAACTCTTTTGGTTTTCTTATATACTGTTGCACACTTTCTTAATGCACATTTTCTCACGTCGCCAGAGCGCAGCAGAGTGGCGCAGTGGAAGCGTGCTGGGCCCATAACCCAGAGGTCCGTGGATCGAAACCACGCTCTGCTAACTCTTTTGGTTTTCTTATATACTGTTGCACACTTTCT
This sequence comes from Rhipicephalus appendiculatus, assembly GCA_030522465.1. Taxonomy (NCBI): domain Eukaryota; kingdom Metazoa; phylum Arthropoda; class Arachnida; order Ixodida; family Ixodidae; genus Rhipicephalus; species Rhipicephalus appendiculatus. The sequence continues at coordinate 1,261,822 of JALIZH010032965.1, forward strand.
TAATGCACATTTTCTCACGTCGCCAGAGCGCAGCAGAGTGGCGCAGTGGAAGCGTGCTGGGCCCATAACCCAGAGGTCCGTGGATCGAAACCACGCTCTGCTAACTCTTTTAGTTTTCTTATATACTGTTGCACACTTTCTTAATGCACATTTTCTCACGTCGCCAGAGCGCAGCAGAGTGGCGCAGTGGAAGCGTGCTGGGCCCATAACCCAGAGGTCCGTGGATCGAAACCACGCTCTGCTAACTCTTTTGGTTTTCTTATATACTGTTGCACACTTTCTTAATGCACATTTTCTCACGTCGCCAGAGCGCAGCAGAGTGGCGCAGTGGAAGCGTGCTGGGCCCATAACCCAGAGGTCCGTGGATCGAAACCACGCTCTGCTAACTCTTTTGGTTTTCTTATATACTGTTGCACACTTTCTTAATGCACATTTTCTCACGTCGCCAGAGCGCAGCAGAGTGGCGCAGTGGAAGCGTGCTGGGCCCATAACCCAGAGGTCCGTGGATCGAAACCACGCTCTGCTAACTCTTTTGGTTTTCTTATATACTGTTGCACACTTTCTTAATGCACATTTTCTCACGTCGCCAGAGCGCAGCAGAGTGGCGCAGTGGAAGCGTGCTGGGCCCATAACCCAGAGGTCCGTGGATCGAAACCACGCTCTGCTAACTCTTTTGGTTTTCTTATATACTGTTGCACACTTTCTTAATGCACATTTTCTCACGTCGCCAGAGCGCAGCAGAGTGGCGCAGTGGAAGCGTGCTGGGCCCATAACCCAGAGGTCCGTGGATCGAAACCACGCTCTGCTAACTCTTTTGGTTTTCTTATATACTGTTGCACACTTTCTTAATGCACATTTTCTCACGTCGCCAGAGCGCAGCAGAGTGGCGCAGTGGAAGCGTGCTGGGCCCATAACCCAGAGGTCCGTGGATCGAAACCACGCTCTGCTAACTCTTTTGGTTTTCTTATATACTGTTGCACACTTTCTTAATGCACATTTTCTCACGTCGCCAGAGCGCAGCAGAGTGGCGCAGTGGAAGCGTGCTGGGCCCATAACCCAGAGGTCCGTGGATCGAAACCACGCTCTGCTAACTCTTTTGGTTTTCTTATATACTGTTGCACACTTTCTTAATGCACATTTTCTCACGTCGCCAGAGCGCAGCAGAGTGGCGCAGTGGAAGCGTGCTGGGCCCATAACCCAGAGGTCCGTGGATCGAAACCACGCTCTGCTAACTCTTTTGGTTTTCTTATATACTGTTGCACACTTTCTTAATGCACATTTTCTCACGTCGCCAGAGCGCAGCAGAGTGGCGCAGTGGAAGCGTGCTGGGCCCATAACCCAGAGGTCCGTGGATCGAAACCACGCTCTGGCTAACTCTTTTAGGTTTTCTTATATACTGTTGCACACTTTCTTAATGCACATTTTCTCACGTCGCCAGAGCGCAGCAGAGTGGCGCAGTGGGATTCGACTTCCGGCCGCTGAAGCCAACGGACGTGCGATGGCAAGCTCCAGTGGAGCGGTGATAGCAGCCCGTTTGAGCCGCGGAAAGAGGTCTTTTGAAGATGACAAGGACTATGAAGTTGTATTGCCAAGCCTTCCTACAGGACGTATTGCTTTAAACACGGTGTTTTTGCATGCTGTCGTACGAGCCCGACCATATAGAGTGGAAGATTTCCGGTGACACTCTGGCAAGCCTGCGATTGCTCCCTGAAGTGGTTGCGTTGGGGGGCGTATAGGATGGAGCCATGTGTGGGCGGTGACTTTCAAGAGTATGGATGCTGTCAAGACGATTCTTTCCCACGGTGATATCAAGGTTAAAAATTACCGTTGTGTCGTCATAGATCCGGCAAGCCAAGATGTGCGTATGAAGGTGCACTGGCTGCTGCGCAACGTTCTTGACGAAGATGTGCGACGTGCGTTCGAGCAGTACGGTCAAGTGATTGACGTCAGCAGGGAGCGGTGGCGTGTAAACGGCATTAGCGAAAAAGGCTCCACGACCCGCATCGTGACACTTCGGTTGAAGGTGGGCGTTAAAATTGATGACCTGCCTCATCAAGTGAACGTAAGTGGTGAACAAAGCTCTGGTGGCTGTAGTGGGCAGAGCGCCAGTGTGCTTATGTTGTCGAGCAAAGGGGCACATACGGCGTGACTGCCGTGTGTCACGTTGTGGTGCCTGCAGAAGATATGGCCATGAGGAGAATGACTGCACGCTGTCTTATGCCAGCGTTACCGGACCCGCGAGTGGCAACGACCACACTGAGCTTTTCATGGATGAGCATGAAGCTGAAGAAGCAGCAAGTACGATTGGGAAAAAAGAACAGGTTACTCGTATGTCAGAATTGGTGAAACTAAGTAAGCTCAGCGGGATAGCGGATGAAAAGACCGTGGACAAGGCGTGAGAGCCAGAGCCACGGAAGCCAGAAGCGTTAGGCAAGCCGGAACAGCACCTGTCTACTGTAAAACCTCCCAGGGACGCAGAGACACTGGAAGGCGACATGCAAGTCAGCGAAAGCGCAGACAGTGGACTAGCTGGAAAGCGACCTAGAGGCATTGGTGGCGAAGACGCGACTACCTCCGGGGACTGTGGTAGAGGAGAACTACCAACTAAAATCTCAGGAATAAGGCGTCCAACTTTGAAGCCACGGCCGCACTTACAGGCCAACCCAAGGGCGGAGGCCAAGCAGCTTCCGCAACATACGTCACCTGGGATTTGACTCTGGTGCTTTCTCCGGACGGAAAGTAACCCGTAAGTGAGCGTATTCTGCACAGCATATGCCTGTAAAATGTGGAGCGACTGTCGTAAAATTTGCAGTTAGCAAAAGTACTGTTTTTTTTTAGAAGCGTTAACCTGAAGTAGACACTGTGTGTTTCGTGTGGTAAAAAAGATAAAAAGCATAGCTTATAAAAGTAGAAGCAGCCTTACAAGTCGCTACATTTAACGTTAGAGGCTTACGCTCAAGGAGGCGACAGTATCAGTTACGTCGTTTGTTTTTTGAAAATGACGTTGATACTGCCACCGTACGGGAACCAAAAATTGAATCTGAAGAGCAGATGGAATACCAAATTGAAATGACGGTTGAAAAAATGAACGGAAAAACGCCGGGTCCACATGGACTAGGCGTAGCATTCTATAAGAAATTTAAGTCTTTTGGCAGAGCCTTTGCGCTATGTGTTAGAGGAGGCATACGAAAGGAAAGAATTGCCAATGTTGGTACGCGTGAGCGACGCAGAGACGAAGCGTGTTGCTGAGAGTCTCGATACCAACTACTTTATTGTTCAACTCGGTGGACTCGGGGACCGGTTCCCCTTTCCTCTCCCTCTCCGCGCCTTTGTTGGCGGTGCAGAGGGAGGGAAAGGAATGTCGTCCTGCGACACGCTGGCAGCGCCGCAGCAGCGCAGTGGTGCACTTAGAGTTCACCACAGACGCACTGCAGAGACGACGCAGCTGGGCAGGACCACTCGCTTTCGTTTGCCAAGGCGATGCCAGACCCATCCTACAAATGGACGATATACAGTATATCGATTGCATTCGTGCATAGCTACACCTTGTACTTCAGTTGTTGGGTTGAGACATGGTGAACATGCAATTTTGATAATGTACGAGCTCATCATTGTGCAGCTAAGCATGTCAGACTAATGCCGTCTTTTAGGTTCGTGTTTACTTCTTACCTAGTCTATGAGGTCAAGACTCAGAAATTTGGAGAACATATTTACTGCCATGTGTGCAGACTTAGCAGCTCTTTCTGTTTTGTTATTCTTACTTTAGCAACTGCAGCCTCTTTCTTGAAATTCATGTGCGTTAGCCTAAGCGTTGACTTCCTTCTGTAGTGCTGGTCATATAGCATCTGTTTTGCATACGACCAGAAGAAAGGTCAGTGACACAGGCTGCTATGCCGAGAGAAATAAATCAAGTTGAACATGTTTTCTTTTATTGAACTGCATCTCCATTACGTTCGTATATTAGTATTCTGGATACTTAAAGCCACAGTAGTCTTGTGAAGGGAAACTTTGACGTGTTGGTATACGCGTGAGCGACGCAGAGACGAAGCGTGTTGCTGAGAGTCTCGATACCAACTATAACTTTATTATGAGTAAGCAGCGTGGAGAGTTGGGCGAGTAGGTACGAGTTCATTCTGGTCGAACTGCGCAGTGGGACGAGACACGAAGAGAAGGCGAGACAGACAAGCGCAGTTCGACCAGAATATAACTTTATTGTTCAACTCGGTGGACTCGGGGACCGATTCCCCTTTCCTCTCCCTCTCCGCGCCCTTGTTGGCGGTGCAGAGGAAGGGAAAGGAATGTCGTCATGCGACACGCTGGCAGCGCCGCAGCCGCGCAGTGGCGCAATGGCGCACTTAAAGTTCACCACAGTACACCCCCCCCCCCCCCCTAGTGAGAGCACGAACGAAATGAAACGCCAGAGCGGCCACTGGCTACAGGTCGAGGTGATCTGGCGCACCTGTCCGTCTTCCACTGCGTGTGTCGTAAAATTCAGTCGTGTCCGTCGCTCCCGTTGGTATGGAATGTGGCGCTGTTCTGCAGGTTTCAGGCGGAAAGGTGGAGGTTGCTGTCGTGGACCGGTTGGTTTCTATGTGCGCCGACTTAACTCGGTCCAGTGACAAAACTTCTTGGCGGCCGCGCCTTTCGATGATAATCGTCTTCTTCCCATGGCGGATAACTTTGAAGGGTCCATCGTTCGGTGCTTGTAGTGGTCTTCGTACTGCATCGTTACGCAAAAAGACGTGGCTACGCGACTTGAGTTCGCTGCTCACATATATTCTTCTTTCTGTGGGCTGTCGTGGAGGTGTAGGCCGAAGTTTCATCATGATGTGACGTAGGCGCGATGCACAGTCACCAGCAGGAATGTGGGCTTGTTGTCGGTCAGGCGCAAAGAACTCACCAGGCAGACGCAGGGTTCACCGAGTGACGCGGTCGCCTTCGTAGACCGTTTCTCGAAAAACATTGTTATTCTGGGTATTGCACGAAACTGCAATGCTGAATATCAAGATCTGCAGACATGCAACGCCATGTTTTGGCAGAAAACGAGATATTCACCGAAAAAGAAAGTAACGTTGGTGCCAAAAAAACGTCCACCGAAATAAAGCTGGTGATGCCCCCCCCCCCCTCCCCATTCCTGCCTGAAAGAGCTTTCGCGTCTAATAACAATCGCATACGTACGTCGAATGCGGCGGAAAAAAAAACTCACAGCGTTGAACTCTAGCCCCTGCGAATTCATGAGCAGCAGTTTCTGATTAATCTTACTGCTGATATACACACATATTTCGTAGTGCTAATTTACGCACCGCTTGAGTACCGGTCAATACCATAAAATCAGCTGACTATTTCTCTCACTGCCTACTGCCGGAATTTGCTACCGCGTCATATAACTTCTTTGTTTATTTGAATCGCAAGAACCCTGGTCATGAAGATGTATTGCGGGCCTGTGCGATACTAAGAGCTCCAATGTGTGACACATTTTCCTGTATACTACTACTGTCACAAATTTCATAAGAAAGCAAAAAAACATTTTTGTAACGATTCATATGGCGTAGATGGAAATAACGCGGCAAAAGGCTCACAGCTGGGATGTTTGTGCGAAGTGAAACGCGTGCGGCAACAATGCTTACTATCGAAGGCGCCTTCTTCTTTATTATTCATTACACCGGCACTAAAATTCAGTAAAAAATTTAGCACCCCGAAGGAAAAAAAAGCCGGCAGATCCCACGCACTGTGGGAATCGATGTAATGCGAAGCAGCCAGGAAGGAGCAAATCATGCTTTACATAATTTGCATGTCATGTTTTACATGTTACGACGTGTCATTTGTGTTCGTCATACAGTCACGTCGCGATATACCAATTTTGGTGTATGTCAAGCTAGCGAACTGGACGCAAGCGCACCATGAGTGTGGCATGTAAATGGCATTGTAGACGACATGCATGCCAAGATTTTCATGTTACCACCTGCCACTTATGTTCGTTATACAGTCATGTCACTCAATACCAAATTTGGTGTATATCAAGCTAACGAACGGCCGCGAGCGCGCCATGAGCGTGGAAAGCAAGTCATGTCGCTCATGACAAGTCATGATTTCGATATTACGACTTGTCATTTATGTTCGTCATACAGTCATGTTACTCAATACCAAATTTGGTGTATCTCAAGCTAACGAAACGGCCACGAGCGCGCCATGAGCGTGGAATGCAAGTCATGTCGCACATGACAAGTCATGATTTCGATATTACGACTTGTCATTTATGTTCGTCATACAGTCATGTCACTGAATACCAAATTTGGTGTATATCAAGCTAACGAAACGGCCGCGAGCGCGCTATGAGCGTGGAATGCAAGTCATGTCGCTCATAAAGTCATGATTTTCATATTACCACTTGTCATTTATGTTCATCATACAGTAATGTCACTCAATCCCAAATTTGGTGTATATCAAGCTAACGAAACGGCCGCGAGCGCGCCATGAACGTGGCATGTAAATCATTATTTTCATGACAAGTTAGTCATGATTTTCATGATATGACCAGCTATTTATGTTCGTCATACAGTCATGTTATGTCATAAAAAATTTGGTAGAAATCCCATTAACGATACGGCCAGGAGAGCACAAAATCGTAGGCGGCTAGATAGATAGATAGATAGATAGATAGATAGCTAGATAGATACGCTCAAACTCGCCGAAGTTCGCTAAGAAATGCTTCGCATTTAAAAAAAAGAGAAATTACAATGCGCAGTCGACAGGATTCGAACCTGTGCGGGGAGACCCCAATGGATTTCTAGTCCATCGCCTTAACCACTCGGCCACGACTGCACAACGGAAGGGCGCTAGCTATTTTTAAACGCCTCGTGTCGGGAGGCGCGTAGCGGCCTTGAACGGTGACTTCCTTCGCGACGATGCCGTCTCGTATATACAGTTTTAAGTGCAGTACTTGTCCTGCCCGCTTCTTCGCCTCTCTTCTGTGTTTCTTCCCCCGCTGCTCCGTTAAAGGGACAGTAATGTAAAACAATGAATCGCTTTAGATTGATATTTCTGGAATCGCGAGTCGCACGTCACGGATGTGCCGGTCGTTGCAGCTCTCTTGGCGAAAGAACCTTGGGCGATACTTCTCAAACGAATGGATGTCTGGTCCAACGAGTCGGCACAAAACACCACCGCGAACTTCCGCGAATGTTTCCGGCGGGCTTATCTTCATGGTTTCGAGTCTGGCGTAACACGATTGGCTGGCCGAATGGGCAGGGGCGCTCGGAACCGTCGTCGAAGATGCCGACCTAATCAAGTGGAGACGGGAGGGCCTTCTAGACGCTAATGTGCCTATATCTGAAGGCCGGCTCGTTTATCTCGAGTGGGCGACCGCCGTGTGCAACATTACGCTACCACGAGGGGTCCTTCCGTCAGATGACGTGAACGTGTCTTTGAGGCACACAGCCGATTTCACGGTGCGCTTCAAGAGTCCCGAAGGCTCTCCAATGACTGAAAGAACTTATCGTCCTGCGTAGGCGAGCCGAAGGTTTCTTCAGGTTGATTTATGCGTGACCATTAGTTGTTTGGAGGACACGCGTTGCTTTACATGATGACGATGAAGTGTGTATTCCGCAGTTAGGATTCGCGTGTTTCGCAGCAGCTTCTCAGTTATTCTAAAAAGCAAAAAAAAAAAACTGACGCGCCAATTTTAGATAAATTGTTTATTGTTCGGATCTCGCAGAGTTCCTTTATTTTATCTATTTATTTGTTTGTTTTCTTTATTTAGTACATACTGCCAATCCCATTAGAGATTATTGTAGGAAGGACACAAACTATAAATGTGTAAAACGAAAAAAAACATCAAAGGAAAACTCATGCAAAAAAAACTGAACAGGTCTTTTTTTTTTTTAATAGCAATATAAAGTCAAATAAGAAAATTCATATATGCGAAACATCTACGCACATCTGTGAATACCTAACTGTACAACACTGAAACATCATGTCACACGAATATAATTACGATCATGCAATCAATAGTCACACATAGGTACGTAAGCTTTACCAAAAAATAGAAAAAAAAGTATACATTCTATAGCTAGCATGTATGACGTAGATTTCGCGTCCGTAACGTTGAGAGCATGCCCGCATGTGTGCGGCTGATGCGCAAGGAAGTGGCTAATATACTTTAAGTTTTCTACGAGAGACAGGTTTAAGCCATGTATGGTGAGCTGAACTACATGGAAGGAGTTTCTCAGGCGGAGCAATTGCCAGCCAGGTCCGCCAGGCTAACCCCGCGTGTGGCAAACATCGTCATCACCACCACCACTACCACCATCAAACAAAAAATCTAGACCTGCCATTAGATACAAAATGCTTTCGCGGATGTTGCGCAGAGACGTTGCTGCGTCAGCACAATTTGTGAAAGTTTCAGCTCTTTACACGCCGTCCATGGCTAACATTTGCCCCTACTGAAAGGTGCTCGACATGCCAAGGCTTGAAATCGCAACGCTTCCATCTCCTATTGCAAGCAGGCCTTCGCTGCAGTGTCACGACCAGCTAAGACTGCTGGATACATTACATTTTTCCATGCACAGGACACTTCAATTCATACACAACATTGACCTTAGAGCACACATCTAACACACATACGCACAAATTATGCCTAAAAGCAAGTCTTGTCGCAATAAAGAAGAGAAAATAAATAGGATTAAATGGTATAAATTAATGTGAGCCACATGACTGTGAACGTATGAACATGAGAATTAACATTTAACTCACATACGATCATTTTGGTAATAGTTGGCGAGTGTAGTGCGCGACCAAGGCATTAACCCACGAGCAACACGAAAGAGAACACCTAGATTTGCATTACGAGGACACGGCTGACCATCATTCATGCCGTAAGTAGAATTTCTGAGCAGGATGAGATCACAGATCGAAAGATACTTTTCAGATGTTCTCTCGTAAAGTTCGAATGCGGGTGCGACCAGTAAACACTACATGAAAAAAATATTTGTCTTCACACTCTAATACTTTTCGTGCATGTAGTTCATCACTCGAAATCGACCTGCTCCTCGGCAGCGGTTTTATGGCTCAGGTGTGCGAATAGCGCGAACTTGACACATCGTGCGCAAGTGTAGTGCGAGTGTCAGTACTCGAAGGTAATGCCGGTTCTCCTACATTTGAGCCAAAGTCGGATAGTGCGGTACTCGATACAGTGCGTCGAATTGAAGCTGCTCAAACTGCTGTACTTGAGGAGGTCAGGGGCATAAAACAAGGCCATATAAACACAAACGCTGAGGTAAAGCTTCTTTCGGAGAGGGTGTCGAAGCTGGAGGGCAGTTTACACTCCTCATGTACCACAGACGCCGCCTCATCGAGTTCCGCTATGTCCTCCATCTCTAAGAAACTTGTGGAAATCACGTCCAGATGTGATGACACAGAAAATAGACTCAGGCGCTGTAACTTGCTATTTTTTGGCATAGAAGATGATGAAAACGAGGACTGGAATGTATCTGAGCAGAAGGTGATTACGTTTTGCTCGGAGAAATTGCAGAAGAATACAAGTGCCGCGCAATTTGAACGAGTTCACAGACTTGGTCGCTTTGCTGCTGGCAAACACCGGCCTATAATAGCAAAATTTACTTTTTTTTTAAAGATAAGCAGAGCGTTCTCGCTTCAGCTTATAAACTAAAGGGATCCACATTTTCAGTACGCGAAGATTTCTCTTTACCTACATCACAAGCCAGAAGAAAGCTTATCGAATTTGCCAAAAATGAAAACAAGCCCTACAAACCAGTCGTTGATCGTCTGCGCATGAGCGATAAAACGTACACCTATGATAGTGCTACTAACACAGTAAGGCTGTCTGCTAGATAGCAGAGGCGCAAATGTGCGCAGGTCTCTAAGGAAATTCGAAGTAAATCTGCACCGGCTGTATCTGTTTCCTTTACTAACATCCGAAGCTTACTGCGCAAGCGTGATCTCATTAGTTCGTTTCTAGAAGATAGCCTCACTGATATCCTTCTGCTGACTGAAACATGGCTTACTCAGGATGTTGATGACAGTGAAATTCTTCGCGGGAATGCCAATTATAATATTTTCCGGCGTGATCGTCAAAGTAAACGTGGGGGGAGGTGTCCTTATTGCTATAAAAAAATCGATACCTGCTTTTGTCATCGATACAAACTCTAACTTAGAAATTGTCTGGGTGGCGTGCACGAATTCTGCCACAAAAATACTAGTAGGCGTATATTATCGTCCTCCCGATTCTGAACAGTCATTTATAGATCAACTTCGTAGCAGCACCACATTAGCTATTGAGAAATGCCGCACTAATAATGTCTATTTGTTTAGTGTTTTCAATTTACCACAAATTGACTGGACCAATTGTTCATCCACCTCACAAATGTCACTTGACTTTGTAAATTTCGCATTAGCTTTTAATTTCGCTCAACTAATCAACCAGCCAACACGGGGCAATAATATTTTGGATTTATTACTTACCACAGATCCTGATAACGTAGGTGAAATCTCTTGCCTTGAAGGGTTCAGTGACCACAAGCTTGTTCAATTATCAATAAACCTTCCGCCCAAAGTCTCGGGTAAAACTAAAAAAGTGATTAGAGACTACAGTAAGGCCAAATATAGTTGTATGAATTCTGACTTGGAAGAATTCTACAACAACACATTCTTGCCCTTATTGTCGAAATCGTACCATCGATGAAAATTGGTCATTGTTTAGAGATAAGATTACTTTATTAATGAACAAATACGTCCCTGAAATTTCCATATCTAACGATAAGAGAAACCCATGGTTTAACAAACATTTGCGAACTTTGAGGAATCGAAAAAAAAAACTGCTGTATAGGACCGCGATGCACGCTTCTAGTGACTCTGCTTGGAATACATATAAGGAATGTCTTAAAAGTTATACTTCTACGTTATTCACTGTTAAAGACAAGTATTTTAAACACGACCTACCTTCATTATTAAAATGTAATCCCAGAAAATTTTGGCAACAATTATCACCAGTTTCTGCTGTTACAGATATTACTTTGAAGGGTAAAAATCAATTACCTCTCCCAAGAGATCAGTGTGCAAGTGCATTTAACACGTTTTTTTTCTTCTGTCTTGACACGGGAAGATAATTCTAGCATTCCTGACTTTGCGGAACTTGATTACGCCTTCATGACACCTATAGATATTGACATTGAGGGCATCACTAATCAACAACCTCAAAGTTTCTACTTCTAGTGGTCTAGATAATATCAATTCAAAGATACTAAAAAATACAATTTCCACGTCCTCTCAAATATTATTTCACATTTTCAGGCAGTCTTTGTCTACCGGTCAGCTTCCTAGGGACTGGAAAGTCGCAAAAGTTATTCCTGTATTTAAAGCAGGATGTACAGATCAGGTTGAAAATTATCGCCCCATCTCGTTAACCTCCATCAGCTGTAAATTACTTGAACATATCATTGCTTCTCACATTTACAGTCATCTTGAATCAAACAATTTTTTTTAGTTCCGCACAACGTGGCTTTAGAAAAGGTTTCTCTTGCGATACACAATTACTAGAATTCGCGACAGACCTACAGACTAACTTGGACACGAACACACACAGAGATTGCGTTTTCCTAGATTTTTCGAAGGCCTTTGACCGTGTCGCCCATTGTCGTCTAATTTCCAAACTGTCTTCCTTTAAATTAGACTCCTAACACTATCATGGCTCCGAAATTTTCTTTCATTTCGGGAACAGCTCACATTTGCAAATGATGTTCATTCAGATATCGCAGAAGTCACTTCAGGAGTGCCCCAGGGTAGCGTCCTTGGCCCTCTACTCTTCCTAATCTTCATCAACGATCTGCCGGCTAACATTTCATCCCGCATAGGCCTTTTCGCAGATGACTGTGTCATTTATCGAACCATAGCATCTTCCTCTGATCATGTGGCCCTTCAAAATGACCTAGACCTCGTTAGCAGTTGGTGTACTAAATGGTTAATGAGCTTGAACACTTCAAAATGTAAAATATTATCCATTTCCCGAAAAACCTCGATTTCCGCTTTTTCATACAAAATTAACAATAGCGAGGTATCTCGAACCACCACATACAAATATCTAGGGGTTATTATTGACTTTAAACTTTCATGGTCCTCCCACATAACTTCCATTTGTTCCAAGGCGTCCGAAACACTTAGTTACTTGCGTCGAAATCTCCGTTACTCGACATTGAGCGTCCGCAAACTAGCCTATTTAACATTTGTACGTGCACAGTTAGAATATGCCTCACCAGTTTGGTCACCTCATCAACTCTATTTAACACAGATGATCGAAGCCATTCTAAACAGAGCAGCCCGCTTCATCACTCAGATCTACCAACGTCATAGCAGTGTTTCACAAATTAAACGCGATATCGGTTTACAGCCACTGGATATCCGCCGCAAGATAGCCCTTCTTGTGTTGTTTCACAAGTACATTCACTGCAGAAATCCATCTCCTTTCCCTCTACACACACCAAATCGCATGTCAGCACGCATGCGAAATCAGCGCAGCTTTAAGCGCGAGACAGACGGTACGATTTTGCATGCGATGCGACGTGCGGCGTCGGATGCCCGGCATGCGGCGTACGACGTTTCGAGACACATGGGGCGAACGAGCAATCAGCGGAAGGCTCCGCCCACATACGGCGCCTCGGCATGCGCACTGGGAAGACTTCGTATCCTCGTAATGAAGCACAAAACAAACCACTTTGCACAGCCACGCTTCGTTCTATGAGAAAATAATGAAAAAAACTACGCCTTCGTGCACGACAAGCACGTCGCAACAGCGGCAACAGCACCCCGTCACTCACGACTCCGATGGGTAGGCTTAGCATGGCGGGCGCCGGCTGTCACCTGCGCCGTTCGCAATCACACGCGAGCTCGTCGTAGAGCGCTTATTTTTGCCAACACGATTAAGCTTTGCACTCGTACGTAATGCGTTAGCATGCGCTATAAACTTCCTCGACGTCATCGATGTGAAGAGCAAAGGTGGAAGCGAAGCGCGACGGCTCGCCGAGACGCCGGTGCCGCTGTGTTTACCTGCGAAATGGGCTTGCATCGCTGCTCGCGATCTCACTAGTGGTTTCGAAACGGGCGTTGTCTTGCAGAAATGGCACAGTTGAAACATCACTTTATTCAATCCGGAAATCTTTCACGTCACAAGTGAAATGTACTCCATGTTTATCACGCCGCCGCGAGCGGTAATGTCGGCGAATGCTCCGAGGCCCGACTCCATCGACTCGCCTTGGCCACGGTCGCCGCTCTCAGGGAGATGGCACCACCAGCGGCGTGACGACACGCTTCTCCCCAGCTGTCATTGGCTGCGGCCATGCGACCATCCGATGCGGCGACCGGCGGCGACCAAAATATCTGCCCGGTTTGATGCTCGCCGGGCATGCGGCGCGGCGGTCCGATGCGATGAAACGTCACAAAACGTCACGAAACGTCACCATGCGATGCCGCGCCGGACGCCGCATCGCATGGAAAATCGTACCGTCTGTCTCGGCCTTTATGCGTATTTTTGGCAAAACACGAGCATTCAACCTGTCTGCTTTGCCACAAGCAATCGCACTGTGGAATGATCTTCCCGACGAGATAGCTTCACTAACAACATGGCGTTCCGCGAGCAACTACTCTCCCACTACACCTAGCATCATTTCAGAGACATTTACAATGACGTGCATTTAATTAGTGACTATATTTTTTTCTTTGTATTCATTGTGTTATTATTGCTATTAGTGTCGCTGTTATGTTGTACCCAATTTGTATAGTTCAACTGTATAAGTTTTCATTTTTCTTTCTTTTCTCTGTATGCCCCCCCTTACCCTATGCTCTAACGAGTGCCTGTAAGGTATGTTAAAGAAATAAATAAAAAAAGGTGTTTGCCGCTGTGGTCTCGTCTGGACGGGAACAAACGTGACTTCAGCCGAGAAACCACGCTTCCATTCGACGGATGGCCTGTACTCGATGACCATGTCCCGACCCACCGAGGTGAACACGTAGCCCGGCTTGATTTCGTCGCTGCAGAACCTGCGCACGTGCATAATAAGGTTCATTGGAATGTCGATTAAATGAGAGAGAAAATGCGGCAATATCTCTGTAACTAGATAAGAATGAAAGATGAAAGCACAATATCCAACAAAAATATTAGACTAACCGTTAATGCAGTTATGCAGTAAATAAGTGCAACGAGAGATACGTGCTCCTAAAAAGTACATCAGGCATTTTGAAAACAGTGGTAACTGCTTGAACGGGGGATGTCCTGCAAGCAGATCACTTTCGCCATCCTAATGGACGGATTTGATCAAATCCCATCACACATCTTCAGCGAGGTTCGACAGCTTTGCAGCAACTCTCTGGCTTTCTATAGCATTCATCATATTCACGTTTTGTTTCAGAGAGAAATAGTGCAAATATAGAAAAACGAATGTGACTGTCATTCTTTGCTGCGAAACAATCCAGTCCTCCTCTTATGACACTACCATACTGGACATTTCGAGAATCTTGTGCGTGCCGACTGCCACGTCCACAGCGGCAAAGCTTTATCGGTTTCAAAACAACTCTCAGGAATACTGCTTTATTTTATTCTCGCACAGAAGCTTGCCGTGTGCCCATACTCACGTTTTTCCGAAGTAGAGCGACTGCAGTCGGATTTCCAACCGGTCGTGGTAGCAGAAATTGTTATGTCGGCCGTACAGGTCGAAGGCCCGGAACGTGAGTTGGACCGCGTTGTTTGGCGGAGCCTGCAAACGCGCAAGGTTGCAGCGTCCGCGTATTTAAGGCACATTGCACGGTTGTTTTCGTCTAGTTACCGACAAGGATACATGACATGTTCGTGATCTAGGACTTCAATTCATCACTTCGCGGCGACACTGTTTTTGACTTCTTGTCGAAAAACCACATGTCGTGAGGCTCGCTTTACGAACGGTGTACCTTGATCCTGCAATTTCTGCATTAGGTCAAAGGAAAAAGGAAGACGACGACCAAATACAGGAATAACTTTAAAATAAAGGACTTTTCGGCATCTGTGAGCGGGCGTTGTTCACATTGAACGAGGCCCCAGTACGGGAGCCGAAACGTCTTTTATTGTAAAGTTCTTTCCGTATTTAGTCGGCGTCTTTCTTTCTCGTTTGAACTTGAGCAAGACCATGAGACGAGTTTTCGGGAAACACCAGATTTCAACTTCTCCATTTATTAAGAACGCTTGGCAAACATAAACTCGTTCACCAACTTTATACTGTGATAGAGCCTACTTCGACTGAAACTTTGTTTTAATTTTGTTCGGCTATGAAATTCAGCATTTCCCAAGTTGCACATCATAAACTGCGGTATTGCTATTGAAAAAAAACGTTTAATACTGAGAGCTTACGTGCAAACAGGAAGCATTACATTCAGACGCGCTACACTGAGGAATTTCGAATAAATTTTGACCACCTGGAGTTCTTTCACGTCCGTGAAGATAAATGGATGTACATGGGGAGTTGCTGCATTTTGCCTTTGTTAAATTTTGCACGCCGTGCCTGGCAATCAAACCCGAGTTGTCGAGCTTAGCAGCGCGACAGGTTGGCCGCAAATTTACGACGGTGGGTCTACTTTGGCCAGCATTTCTACGGCGCCTTTTATTTCACTTGGGCCGATGTTGCATTGGAAAGAATGGTGATAGACTTTGTCCAGTTTACTGCCATTGAATTAGTAAAGTAACAGTTTTGAAGCGGAAAAAAATTGGCTATATTCCACATGTCACGATGCCCCCTTACCCACCCTAACATTGGACATTCTGAAGTGTTCTTGTGGTCATAGGCGTGCGCACGACGGGGGGCAGGAGGGGTGCCTCCCCCCCCCCCTGATCATCTGAGGGGGGGGCACCAAGTCTGATCATTCGAATAGTTTACTCATTCGAACCTACCCGTCATTGTTGAAAGCGCAATGTCACGGCCATGCAGGTTTTTGACGATAATGGCGGCTGAGCACCGCTGCTGGGGCATTCCACAAAAAGTACACTTCCCACCTTTAACGCCCGGAAAGCTCACAACCAATGGCAGTCCGTTTTGTGAAGCACGTCATTGCTTCATTTTTGTTTTTGTATCCACTGCGAAACTTGCAAGCTTGTTTTCTTTCCAACGCGACTAACGGGGGGGAGGGGGGGGGCTGCAGTGAGCTTTGTCACCCCCCCCCCCCCCCCCTAGAGCGTTGCGGTAGCATCTACATGTGGTCGGGCAAGCAATCGCCCATGCTGCGATTCATCTACAACTCTGGCTGCAGTGCCACTGTAAGCGCAGGATTTGCTGTTGTTCACTTACTCGTATCCACCAGACGCAAAGGCGATGCCTGCGGTTTCTGTATTCTTGGGTAGCCGGGAGAAGAGATCGTTTTCTCGCGGATCACGCTGCCACCACAATTTGGTGGAGCTGAAAAGAAATTGATATGACCAGTTCATAAGCCCTGTGTGCTTCCCACGTTCATTCATTCATTCATTCACTTCCACATAGGGGCGTCCATCGTGGCTGCAGAAACACCAAGTCGCCTTTTAGATATGAAGCATCTTATGGCGAAGTTTAATCCGGTGGTGGTGGTGGTGTGTGGCGTGACCACCCTGACTGCGCATGCGCAAACCCTCTGCACGCACCTCCTCTCCTACGCTCCCCCCTCTCTCTCCTTTTATGCATCCCTCCCGCGGCGTTTACACACCCATTGCGCATGCGCGTCCCCTCCCCCTCTCTCCTCTCCTACGCTTCCTCCTTTCTCTCGTCTAGGCATTCCTCCCGGCGGCGTCCGCACCCCCACTGCGCATGCGCGTCCCCTCCCCCCTCTCTCTCCTCTCCTACGCTCCCCCCCTCTCTCCTCTAGGCCTCGCTCCCGCGGCGTTTACACCCCCCCTTGCGCATGCGCGTCCCCTCCCCCTCTCTCCTCTCCTACGCTCCCCCCTCTCTCGCCTCGCAACGCCGACGCAGGCAGCTTCTGCTAGCGAGTTTCTTGATTGAAGAAACCGACTTCTCGCGCTGCACAACCGTTCAACGCCGACGCAGGCAGCGTCTGCTAGCGAGTTTCTTGATTGAAAAAACCGACTGCTCGCGCTGCACAACCGTTCACTGGCCACCCCGTATATATAGGCACTGGATCTTGACCTGCAAGGTTGTGCCGGTGGGAGATTTCTCCTGTGCGTTGTCGAACGACAAAAATTCGCAGCGTGCGCGTTAACTAAAAGCGGACTGCGGGTCTCTGTGTCCGATCGGAGTCTTCTGTCTCTCATTGCTCATTAGCAGCGATTGGCATGTTCCAGTAGGAAACACCGGTCCATCACTGCGTGATTGCGTCTCCCCAGATTTCTCTCCTGCGCAACGCCGCGATAAGCGCCAGCGTGAACGCCGCCGCCAGTGTAAGCGTTAGCGCCCGCTGTTTCGCATCTACACATGGTTCCCTTTAGCGGGAGATGGTGTAATTTTTTTTATTTGTCACAGCCAGAGTGAGTACACGAACTTCGACAGTGTTTTCTCTGCTGCTGTTTCAAGCGATCACTTCAATAGATGCCGTGAGGCATAGCTTGCCGGCATCCAAACCAAGTTTCAGTTTCATTTTTTAAATGCAAAGCATTTCTTTGCGTACTGCAGACACTTCGAGCGTCTTTATCTATCTATCTATCTATCTATCTATCTATCTATCTATCTATCTATCTATCTATCTATCTATCTATCTATCTATCTATCTATCTATCTATCTATCTATCTATCTATCTATCTATCTATTTAACTTGGGGTAGACCAAAATTAGTATGGGAGGGTAAGAGGGTTTGACGATTATGACTGTCTGGTCATGAAAAATTTCATGTGAAAATCCTGTCGCGTACGACGTCAGACCTTTTCCTCCAGACACATGAGGCACATACCCGTATACCACGGGCCGCGGTATGCGGGTATGCGCCACAGGTGTTTGAAAATGTATATCTACCCAGGAACAGCGAGGACAGACATTAGTAATTTAAATGCGAGGGTGTTAAGGAAAGCCGACATCGGCAGCGTTGACCCGACGAATGCAAAGAATATATGTTATGGTCCCAGCAGGAATCGAACCCAAGCATTATGCGTGGCAATCAAGTATTCTAGCACAGAGCCACGCCAGGTCTCGAAACTGCTTTGGGAAAAGACCCTATGCAGGCGTAATGTTGCATCCTCGCAAGCACAAGCGCGACATTTCAGCTCAACGCTTCTAGTGCTAGTAATACCCATGTTGCTGTTGGCATCGTTACGCAATCCTTAAATAACTGGTTATATAAATTAAGCATATCATCATCATCATCATCATCATCATCAGCCTGTCTACGCCCACTGCAGGACAAAGGCCTCTCCCATGTTTCGCCAATCAACCCGGTCCTGTGCTTTCTGCTGCCACGTTATACCTGCAAACTTCTTAATCTCATCTACCCACCTAATTTTCTGTCTCCCCCCTCACGCGTTTGCCATCTCTTGGAATCCAGTCAGTTACCCTTAATGACCAGCGGTTATCCTGCCGACGTGCTACGTGCCCGGCCCATATCCATTTCTTCTTCTTGATTTCAATTATGATATCCTTAACCCCCGTTTGTTCCCTGACCCACTCTGCTCTCTTCCTGTCTCTTAAGGTTACACCTATCATTTTCCTTTCCATCGCTCGCTGCGTCGTCCTCAGTTTAAGTTGAACCCTCTTTGTAAGTCTCCAGGTTTCTGCTCCGTAGGTAAGTACCGGTAAGATGCAGCTGTTATATACCTTCCTCTTGAGGGATAGTGGTAGACTACCATTCATGATTTGATAATGCTTGCCGAATGTGCTCCATCCCATCCTTATTCTTCTAGTTACTTCACTCTCATGGTTCGGCTCCGCGGTTACTACCTGTCCTAGCATTACCTGTCCTTAGCATTAGCAATTAAGCATATGCGACTGTTCAACATAAATGTCTGTGCGTATAACATTTGTACATATGTTTAGCGTCATTTCGTAACGTTTCGCTCAACAGAAAAAAAAATATACACCACAGTCACCTTCCCTCCGCATGCTTCGCATGACAGTGATTTCCATGGTACCTGAGATTTTTTTAACACGAAACGATAACTCGACTCCCACTCACGGTAGTAAGGCCGACGCCACCTCTCGCAACGCTCTCCCTCCGTGTTAGGCGGACAGACACATTTGCAGGTGTGATCGACGAACCCTTCGTTGTAGCACACTGGTCTGCTCCTGCATGCGGCTACAATGAGAAGGAACAAATAAGGCCCGCTGAAAGTAGGGGTAACGTATCACTGAATGTACAATTAGCTAGCGCTTGTTAGAGGAACGAGCACCGAGGGCTTATTCGGTCGAGCGACTTTCAGTTTTAGGAATATTCATAAAAGTCTCCTAAAAAAATCGATAGTTGTGGTTCAAGTAAAGAGTTATCATGTCGGAGCATCACTTATGATAAGGGCCGAGCGTATAATGACAATTAATTGGTTGAGTTCGTTGAAAGATTCCCAGCAGCTGGGATCGATGCAGCCACTGGCGGAGCAGATCTCACGCACGCGCTTAACTGCAACCGTGTGGCCTTTCGTTGTCGCCCAGGAAAGAGAACAAAAGAGGATTTCTCTGCTGCTAATGACAGACCGAGCGCGGACAGGTAGGTCAGCTGATACGACAAGCTACATGTGCCCGCTTCCTGGGGGTAATTTTGGACAACAGGATTATCATGGAGGAAATCTGCGGACTACCTCTCAGAAGCATCACTACGGCGACTTCAGGCCCTCAAGCGAGTTGGTGGTGTGCGCCGGGGCAATCACCCAAATTCTATGCTCGTGTTGCACAGCGCCCTAGGCGCAATCACCCAAATTCTATGCTCGTGTTGCACAGCGCCCTAGTGACCAGCCGGGTACTTTACCAACTGCCACTTATGTGTCCATCCACGACCCAATATGATCGATTAGAGACTCTACACCGCAAAGGTCTCCGTTTGACTTTGGGAGTTCTGAAGGCAGCCTCAAACAAGAAAGTTGTACATGAGGCTCAGTCCCTACCGCTGCGTCTTCTGGCATCCCAAGCTCTAGTGACCCAGCTCCTTACGACTGAGTGAGTCCTTCAGTGGAAAGGCACTCATCAGAAGACTCAGAACGAGGCACCGATCTCATCTCTCTGCGGCGCTAACTACGTTTGATATAATGGGTCTTAAAATCCTCACAAAAAGGCAACAATGTGACACGCCTTGGATTCTTCAAGATGTTATTTGCGACCTCAGTATACCTGGGCTGCAATCCAAGCGATCGACGTCCTTTTACTGAAGCGCGCTGCCTGGTGCTCGAGCATTTGGAGAGGAACTATTCCCAACTATCTTCACGTATACTCGGACGCTTCCGTCAGTATCGACAATAACAGCTGTGCTGCGGCATATTGGATTCCATCTATTGGAGCTGCATGGTCCGGTCGTTTGGACCACCAAGTGTCCTCGAGAGTTACAGAGAGCGCAGCTATTGCTGCTGCTCTTCGCAAACGGAAGAATGGATCCGCACAACAAGCTGTAATTCTGTCGGACTGCTAGTCGGCAATGCAGCAACTTTCTCGAGGGGCTCCCACAAACAAGTTCTGCCGCCAGTCGCTAGCATCACTGAAAGACGCTACCAAAACAGGTATCAATATAACATTGCAGTGGATACCTTCACATGTTGGTGTCAGCGGCAACGAAAGAGCAGGTGCCCCAGCCAACGAAGCGCTTTCAGGACAACCAACTGTTTGAGCTCCTATGGACCAGCAATCATGAAAAGAGACAATTCGATGCCATTTTCGCTCTTCATGGAATTCTCCCCAACAGCCCTGTGTCACAAGAGACCTTAGTCGCGCCGAGTCAACCCATGCTGTTCAGAATAAGAACACGGTCGGCCTACACTCCTGCATGGTTATTTAAAGTAAGGAGCGCTCCTTCTCCGCTGTGCATTGAATGCAATGAAGTCGCGGATATTCAGCTCTACATCTGGTCGTGTAAGTGTTTTTGCTCAGAAAGGGAGAGACTAAAGGAGAGTATGAAAAAAAAAAGGGGGGGGGGGGGGGGGGTTCCCTTCGGATGCAGTGACGACATTGTGTTTCTGGCAGGTTGATGCGAAAGGAGGTGACTAAAATACTTTTACAATTTCTACGAGAGACAGGATTAAACGATGCATAGTGAGCCGAACTACATGGAAACAGTCGCTCAGGCGGAGCAATTGCCGGCCAGGTCTGCCAGGCTAGCCCCGCCTGTGGCAACACCACCACCACCAACCACGCGCTCCTTTCTACGCTGCCTCTGAGATCCGCCTCGGCAGCGCGATGAAACACAAAGCTTACCCAAGGAACACATCAGGGCACACGGACGCCGACATGCGGACGTACCACTGTCAGACACATGAGTCAACGTTTAGAGTCGTCTGCAGAACTTTAGATCTTTAGTCCAGAGGTCGGGGCGCTCTTATGCGGTCCCCAGCACAACGTCAGTACCCTCACCCCCACCCCTTTCCACTTCCTATCTAGACTGTAAAGAAGCTCTTTAGGTATTAAACAAAGAATATTTCTATTCCACGTAATTAAACATGATTTCTATTCCAGTTTTGCACATTATTGTCAATACGCCGAATCTTTTTCTCTGTGAGTTCTTCGCTTACCATCGCACCGGTAGAGGAAGTTCGCCTTGCGCCTGTCCCGGAACGTCAGTCCGTTCTGTGGGCGAATCAGCGGGGCAAGCAGCGGGTTCACTGGAATCAGGACGTTCATATCCGGCCATACCGCGCGCGCCTGCATAGTGACATTCGTGTCGTATCATTAAGACGTGCAGAGCGTAATGACAAATATAATATCTCTAACCCTAGAGTACCCTAACATCGAAACCCACCGCAAAGTCCTGTAACTAACAGCGCGCTCCTTGCATTGGGAAGGTACAATGGATAGATAACTAGGTCACACGCTGGCTGTATTGAAATGGGAGAAAAGTCCCGTATTTAGTTATGTAAGTGGCTGCAAGTCCGATCGGTCGCAAACACATTGCTATCGCGCTACGGACTCAGACATCGCCAAACGTTGGCTTTGGGATGCTGCACTCGATATACATCCTAAATTTGCATATAAAGTAAGTGCTGGCAGTGGCTGTACCGAAACATCAGCATTGCTTATCGCACTATCCACGTGTCTCTCGAAAATATCCTATACTCACCGTTGGAGGGTAGTGCATGACGGAGGTGTAGTCGTATTGTGCTCCGTAATCCCGCTTGTTCTCGTCCTTATCAAAATCTCTCAGATTTTGATAAGATTTATTGATGTTGCCGTAGTTGACGACCACGAAGTCGTCGCGGTCGGCGCGTGAATGCTCGTGCGAGAACCCAATGGCATGTCCGATCTCGTGCACCACTAGTGCGAGCTGCCGACAGTGCGCAGTGACATGAAAAAAAAAAAAGAGAGTTATTTACAGGATACACGCCGCAAAATAGTTCTTAGACTCTGTTCGTATTAAGACTGTAAATTTGCGCAACTATTCATCACTTCTTTCGGATAAGTGATAAGTAGTTAGTTGACTGACAGACCCTGGCTTTTCTTTCGTTCCTGCCCCCCATCCATACCCATCAATATTGGCAACGTAAAAAGGTGGTTGCACATATTTGGCACGGCACTCGCAGTAATCTTGCATCAGAGTGATTAAAAGTATGAACCCTAAAATGGAGAGTTCTGTAACACATTTCAAAGTCATATTATTTCAGTTAAAAAGCGACCGAAGATCTTAAGATTGTATATTGGCACCAGGCCGCATTTTCGAGCCATTACACTTTAATATTGCAGTTTAGTAAAACCCGTTAACTTGACAGTGCTATAGAAGCAAAACGAAAATAGATATATAAAAAAAGCGCTAGCTTTGTAAGTGTATTAGCAATAGCGGTTGCTAAACACGTAAACAGGTAGTGTAAACCAGCAATAAAATATTATATTCTGGCAAATTTTGCCGGAAACTTCCCCTCAGCGCTGAAGAATAGTGTAGAGTCATCATGCTGCCTTTCGTCTCGGTACGTGACTAAGCAAATCACAGTTAGCTTCAAGGTGGGGCTTCCGATCAAAATAAAGCAATGACGACAGAGAAAGGGAGAGAGAGTGAGAAAAAAAAAAGATTTGGGAGAAGGGCAGAAACATTCTTGCTCGTCTCAAGGTGTTTGCTTGCATCACCATTAGTTGCACTCACCGTCTCACAGCCTTCACCAATCGATATGAGCTGACGAGAGCCAATGTGACCGACATTGGACCAGCACCTGCACCGAATAAATAAAAATTAAGAAAGCCCTTCAGGCCGTGCATGACGTTGAGCACATTTTGAAGGTGGCCATTAGTTTCCCACAAGCACCACTTGCGGGAGTTCTGGCGCTATAGTGTCTATCACGTTGAATTCTACTAGATTGGGAGGCATGCCGGTCCAGCGTGTTTGTGGATTACGGTAGTGCATGAATTTGCCTTAAAGCTTCGTCCGCATAGCTTCAAGTTACTCTGCCGATTTTGGTTAATTGATAATTGCCAAGAAAACATCACGTTACATACAGATAAATTGGCTAGGATTCTCTAGGCATCTTTAGAAATGTGGAATCAGGGCTTCAAGAATTTGCACCAGTGAAGACGGGTAAAGCGCAGCCGGTAAAGCCTCAGCAATGTCTGAATCAACACGCACTAAGATAGACGCACGTACAGCCCAGTTTTCCAGTGGAAACTTAACAGTCGTAGCACCAGAGATTGTTCGTGTAAGTTGTTAGGCAACTGCACGGTCGCAGCATTTTCCTTTTGTAGCTTGTGCAAGAGTACAATGAGAATATTACAGATATTAGAACTACTTGGCTTTTCAACATTCTGCATTGTTCTTATGCGTATTCCAGTCTGACAGAATAACACTAAAAGAAGAAAAAAATGATGGACGTTCCCACACTCATCGTCACACATACAAAAAAGCGAAAGAGTTGTACGATTACAAAAAAAAATTCATTGCTAAATGATTAAACTTTATGGCGAGCTTTCTGACTGTCCTGCCGGTCATAAAACCGTGCACTTTACTTAATCTCGGTCGTGGGAGCGTAAAGGTCACTATAGCTGCGCATCTGAACCGTGGCGAATGAAGGAGCAGGACAACATTCAAGTTAGTTACTGTGTCAGTAGCATAGCCAGAAATAGCATAGCCAGCATAGCCAGAACCATTCTTTATGTATGCTCGAACGTGCGTTTGTATGTGATCACGCATATATACACATGCAAAATAAAAACTAACATTTGTTCCGTGTACTAATACAACCGATGAGCGAAGCTCCTTAGAAATGGGACGCAAACGACTATGTACGTTTTGTAACTGTTTAACCATTCAAAGGATGCGAGGCAGATTGTAATTTCGGTGTCTCGGTCGACGCCAAAGATCTTGCGAAAGTAGCATTCGCTGAAGGTATCCACATCGGGTAGGTCGTATTTCCAGTACTCGCAGAAACGGTCGAAACCCGCAGTGGCTGTACTGTCGGAGGAAGGAAGAGATGGGAGCACGGAGGAAACTGTAGTCGTCCATGGCAGCAGAGTGTGTGTGTGGCACAGGGAGAACGCTGGCTTCATTTTTAACGCGAAGTGTATTTTTTTTTCTTTTTTTTCTGCGCCGCGCGCGCGGAGAGCGTCTGCTGCGCTTGGTGGCGGGAACGCGCGTTCGCCGGTTTGAGGGGAGAAGGCAGAGACGAAGAAAGAGGGAGAGGGAGACTAATCTGCCTCCGTTTCGCATGCGTTCGTATTCTCGCGCTTTGCGCATCGTGCAGGCGCCATCCACGTTCCAGCCCTCATAAAGCTAATTTATCCTCCCGCGTGAGGGGGAGACGCCACAGCTGGCACTGTGGCGACGGCGGGGTGCGGGCCTAAGCTGGCACTGAGCTTCAACGGCGACGGCGGGGTGCGGGTCTAAGGAGCTCCCCGGGATGGGGCGGGGGGGGGATGAACCCCCAACTTCTCTGACCACGCCCTTGTATTGTGTGTACCGCAAAGTCGTCAAGTAAAGAAATATACGAATACATCTGGCTCAAGTTACACAAGCCTGGTAAGACACAACGTTAATTATAACTAAACGTCACGTGATTCGTGACGCCAACAAGCAAAAAAAAGTGTTGCCCACTCGGTGTCATGGCTACTAGCGGAGCTGACGAACACTCTGAGGTTTAAATGCACATATATACCCCATAAAATGGACGACAGGATGACCACCGATGTAGCTCAGTTCGCAGAGCATCGGACGCGTTATGCGAAGGTCGCAGGTTCGGTCTCTGCCAGCGGCAAGTTATCTTTCGGCCCACTTTACTTTCTTCACAAGTACATCCTTGTTACTATAAATAATATCCCCTATACTTTCCTTGGCTTTCTTATCTTTTAGTTCAAATTAATGTTGCGTCCAAAAAAAAAAAAAAAAGACGAGCCCTGAAAGTTCCCCTTCTTTCGTTCATTCGTAAGCTTGTAAAGTGATAGCGCGAAAATACATTACGGTTACAGGGTCGCCAAAAGCCCAGCGAAAAAGATGACTGTCGACCGATTTTCGAATGTAGGCAAGAGCGAGACACGAGCCTGTGCACAGTTCACAGCCCCCGTAAAGGACAGCGGTGAGTATATCGACGTGCCGTTACTAAATATATCAGTTCCTAAATATATAGTTGACTGACTAAATTTGGCTAAAGTGCGCTAATCGCAATATGAGCTACATATGAGAATTTCAGTCAAAATTATTGGTTCATAAAGAAGAACAGTTTTGAAATTAGGCAATAAGAAGAAAAAGGCGTGTGAAATCTTTCAGTTGTTAGGTCAACCTTGTCTTGTTGTTCTGTGTCAATAATCGTGTTATTAATGAAATGTTTCGCAACAAGGTCGTAATTTCGCTCTGTACGATGCGCCTGAAATGGAATTCATTAGTACGATAAAATTTCGGGTGTTTGTTATTAAACACACACGCACACACACAAACACACGCACGCGCAACACACACACACACACACACAAAGACACACACACACGCACGCGCGCACACACACACACACGCACCAGAGTACGTGAGATTTTTCTTCCCATTAATGATTGTAGAAATTACTGAACGCTAATCTGATGTATCTTATGCTTCACCGGGATCAACAGCAAACAGCAGTACACAGTTATGAACAAAAAGCTTCGTAAATAGAGTCTTATTGCGAGCACTGCCCTAGAAAAAGTACAGGCGAGTGCTACAGGTGTTGCCTTTATCCTGTGACAACAGTCGTGCACGTACTTTTTTCCCTTTATGAAGAGGATGAAGTCTGTGGTTTTCTCGTCCTTCTCAAGCTCACGGAATATCAGGCACGAGTTCTTCATCCAATGAGCTATGCCCCGCCGGATCAGGTCCGCATCGTTGGCCGCTGCGTAGAAACGTCAATGACACTTCGATCCTTCAATCAATCAATCAATCAATCAATCAATCAATCAATCAATCAATCAATCAATCAATCAATCAATCAATCAATCAATCAATCAATGAAGCCTTTATGTCAGTTTGTACATACAACCTGGGGTTGGCGAGAAAAAAAGCAGCGAATTTTACGCCGCTTGACGGGCCTCGCCATGCTTACATGTCAGCAGTAGGCATGTAATCAGTAAGCAGAAAACAAGCACTTGACCGAAAGATCATACAAGTCGCTAGGCATTTCAGGTCCTCCTCGTTGGCTGCTGCGTTGAAACGTCAGTGACACTTCGGTTAAGGCAATAGCGAACACGTAAACTGCGATGAAAATAGAGAGTAATAGCTGAGCGGCTCAGCGGGTCAGCGGGCCCAGCGAACGAGCGGAGACGCCAACTGCGCATGCGCGGCACGCTGGCACAGCCAGCGTTTTCACGGAGTGAGCCGCTCGTCCGCTCATTTCGTCTCCTCAGCGAAGCTTGCGCAGCGGACGAGCGTGGGAGCGTTTTCCAAGCAAAGCCTCGGCTCGATTGACAGTAACTTGAACCTTGTTCAAGAGGTGGCGCAGCAATGCGTTCCGCTGAAACAAGCTGGTCAAGCTGGTCATCGCTCAGCTATTACTCTTCCTTTTGTCTTTCGCTCCGCTGCCCCCCTCCGCTCCTCCGCTGGGTCCGCTGGCCCGCTGAGCCGCTCAGCTATTACTCACTAATATAAGAGACGACATTCACCAGTTTCGCTAAATGTAATAGCCAATTCTGGACCTCTACAGACTGCTGCATCCCGACTCAATGTGTCATGGATGTTCAGCAACCGAAGTGAACCTTATATTTTTGTAACCACTGTAAGCCTTCTCCGTGCCCCTAGAATTTGCCGCAACGATTGCCGAGTGGTATTCAATTAACTGGTAAGCTTCCGAAAGCGGAAGCGCCGACGCACTGCCCTCGATGTGTTGGTTCAAGCGATACGCATCGCAGAGATAAAATTTTGTGGAAGCGGTGTGGTTTCTCTTGTAAGGGGTCTCGTGTAGCGCCCGTAATGTTTGTATTTATGCTTTTCATATTGTCACGTGGTTGTGACGTCGACGAAGGCAGCAGGCGACGTGTCCAAGATGAAACTGTTTATTAGGCCGAACTTGTGGCCGGCAAACAGAAAGTAAGATTACAGTAATACACACTGGCACTGATAGCGGCGGACAGAGCGTCGGCCGTCGATCAACTGCCGAGTGGTGAAGCGCGCCGGCATTTATAAGCGTGGCATCGAATATTCCAGCCTTATCGCTGGTTGTCGCGCAAGCTCTGGAATAAGCTCGAGTGTTCGCGCTTCGCGCGCAATCTTAACAAAATGATCTATAACAATCGCGAAGCTTCTCGAACAAAGAGGCGCGGTTTGCGATGAGCGTTGCTCACAGTCTTTGTGGGCGAAAACCGAATACAGCAACTATGAAAATTAGAAACGTGCGTGGCAATATGATTGATGCAGGGTGGGTTTATCAGAATTGACCTATATTTCAATAGCTTCTACATTTGTTACAAATTATCCAATCTTAACGCGGTTTGCGTAAAAAAATTCCAGACGGGCGAAAATTGAATGGCCCGTCCCGTTTTTTTGATGTGCAACACCGAGAAAAGAACAGATAAGAAATAACGAAAACCACGACATTATCCGAAATTCCCTACGAAAGGGACTATACATGCTGTTAAAGTCACACACTTTGACGTTTCGCCAACAGACGAAATACCCTCGTCGCAGTACGTGCTTCCAAGAATGTGGAGGGGCGTCCGGTTATATAGGATGCAAAATGAGTCGCGATAGGCAACGTCGACGTTTTTTTTTTTTGTTGTTGTTGTTGTTTTGTTTTTTGAGACACTGACAATAAGTGTTTACTCGGGAACGGAATGACCGAGAAGGATGAAGGAAACTGAAAGCGGCAAGAACATGAGCATCTTCGTCCCGTATATGAAAAGGCAAGTACACAGAGTTTCCAGTTGACTGGCAGGTGTATGGTAGGTTGTTAAGATCAATCACCACCATTTCGTTCGCGTTACACGTTTGAGGCAACGCCCGACAGTACTCACAGCTCGCGTGGATCTTGTACGGCACGATTCCCCCGGGCCAGGTCATGTCCCTGGGAGGCATCATGCCGGTACATCTCCATCAGGTCCCGCCTTGGTCATCAGCATGTCTCCCTGGAACATCATCTCCTGGCCGCCATGCAGCTTGGGAACCTCGTGCAGAATCTGCTTATACTACACATGGCAAAAAAAAAGAATTGTTAGGCGAGAAAGAATCAATATGTCGCACTCCTGGATAATGAAAATAGTCGAACAGATCCGTTTCATAATCCGCAACTTTACGCATTGGTTTATCAAACTTCTTGCATACAGTTCATTATTATTGAAAAAAAAATGTCCTTGTAGAGGCTGGAAATACTGAATGGCTGCATATTTTGGGAAAATGCGGCTTTCTGGTAATGCTTGCACTCCGATGTCAGCCAGCCTAGAGGCCTCGTCTTCTGCTGTGACACAAAGGGAGGACAGTCGCGAAATACTATATGTTCTAATGTTTGACGCATTAGACACCGCTCACAGTTCGGGCTCCACGGTAGGTCTGGTGGTTACGGTGCTTGACTGTTGACCCGAAGGTCGCGGTATCGACTCCTGACCACGGTGGCCGCTTTTTCGATAAAGGTGACGATGTCTGAGGCCTGTGTTCTTAGTTCAATAAAACTTCTGTTGGGCCTAGTTGCTGCATATAATATTTAAGGTGAAAACTTTAGCGCACACCAATACGGACCACACGGAAACAAAGACGGACCACAAAGCGCGCCAGTGCTTGTCTCTTCTATGATTTGTGGACAGTCTTGGTTTGCGCTGAAGTTTTCACCTTAAGTGCTGTGTTCTTAGATTTACACGCGCCTTTAAAACAAAAAAGAAAAAAAAACCAGGTGCACATGGTCGACATTTCTGGAGCCCTCCATTTCGGCGTCCCTCGTAATCATATCGTGGTTTTGGACGTTAAACCCCAAAATTATTATTATTATTATTATTGCTACTACTACTACTGCAGTTTCGGCTGTACACACGATTGAAGAGGAATGCGTAGCCTTCATGTTTTGATGCGCTGCCAGGTGAGACACGGACCGAAACAACGAGAAACAAGACAGTGTGATGTGCACCTTATTTCTCGTTTTTTCGGTCCGTGTCTCACCTGGTATAGTGCATCAAAACATGAAGACGTACTAATAAGCCCTATTGCAATGTTATGAGCGCGTAGCGCCGAGTTAAGGCAACGACCA
Source organism: Rhipicephalus appendiculatus (assembly GCA_030522465.1). NCBI lineage: Eukaryota > Metazoa > Arthropoda > Arachnida > Ixodida > Ixodidae > Rhipicephalus > Rhipicephalus appendiculatus. The sequence continues at coordinate 1,291,557 of JALIZH010032965.1, forward strand.
GGTGAAACCTGCGGAGTACGCTGCCGCAGCTGCCGTTTATTCAAGCCGGGAGGCAAAAACTCCTGTCACTATTTCCCGCAGATGCCTGCACCGATAGTATGTCTGAGGCGAGTATGTTGCTGAGCAATCTCGCATGGGTGACTTCAAGTCATGTCACTATTTCCCGCAGATGCCTGTAAAGATAGTACATGTTTGAGGCCAGTACGTTGCTGAGCAATCTCGCATGGGTGACTTCAAGGAAGAGATCACGTCAGTGCACAATTATAGCAGTATCGAGGGCTTCCCACGTAACTAATGGACAAACGGAGAAAAGATGCCATCCATACAGGCGCGAGCCTCTTATTTAATTCCTCTTCCTCCTCTTCTCTCTTTTACCTTTGTCGGATTTCCTCCCCCTCGGCCACGCTGGATGTTTCAGATGCGACTTTTCGGAAAGTGTGTACGCTCCCTGTGCCTCCGATTTCGGTGCGCTCGAGTTGGCAGGCTTCGAGGAAATACGGCCTAGGCTGCCAGGTCGTCCATGAATAATAGCCACAGATCCTTGAATCCGTGACATCACCCAAAAACGATGGGCCCCATGTGTCCAGTGGGCGAAGGCGCGAATTTTCACGCAGGCCCGAATGCGCACATGTGATCTCTAGCGCGTCTCATAGAAAGACTTGGGTCGACATCAAACACAAACAATGCCTCTCAAACAATGAGATATCCTTTTTAAAGCACTCATAAAGAATGTCGATTAATTGATTAAAACATCACATCGAAAGCAATTAATCGATCAAAGGCTAAATCGACGAACGATTATTCCATTAACAATTTTAATCAACCATCCCTAGGCCTAAATTTCATGCGATGCAAAATGCTAGAGGTCCGTATGCTTAGTTTAAGGAGTACATTAAAGAACGAGGGGTAGTCAAAATCTTCGGAGCCCTCCACTACGGCGTCTCTCATAATCATATCGTGGTTTTGGAACGTGAAATCCTAACAATTGTGATTGTATAGTTTCTTACCTCTTCATACTGTGCGCAGGCCAGGCCAAACAGCGCGAACAAAAGCGATGACCCTCTCGGTATCATTGCTGCCTTCGAATCTTGTCTGAAACTTTGAGCTTCTCCTCTGCAATTACGTCCTTTGCAGGAGCCACGACCACGCTATAGATGAAGTCTTCGAGAGGTCCGCTAATTACCTACTAAAGAATGCACTTCGCCCAGACGATAGATAGGTACAGCAGTAACCACAATTTTCGTGCCGTATGTCCTTAAGATATGGCACGTAGTGGAACGCGAAATTTTGGCGCCTTGGAATTTTTGCGCAGTGCAGGCTGTCCGCCTGCTGCAGCCCGGATGAAGGTCGCGGTCGAACAATGCCAACTTATACGAATTTCCATCAGGAACCACCGGGAGTCAGAACGGACGTAACCACAAGCATACGACCGAAAAAGAAAACGGAACGAGAAGCGGGAATTACTGCTGCGGCGCGTCATTTTGAAATGGAAGCGATGAAACGGCAACAGATTTCAACTACTTGCCGGGGAATCCTGTACAGACCGTGAAGGCGGTGGCTGCCGGGAGTGGCAGTGGCGGCGGAAGTGAGGTGTCGAGGCAAATAGGCGCGAGAGACCAATGCCCCGGCGGCTTCCGCGCTCATTGTCGGGGCAATGCAATTTCGACTGTCTGTTAAAAAAAAAAAAAAAAAAAAAAAAAAAAAAAAAAAAAAAAAAAAAAAAAACAGCAGATCCCACGCACTGTGGGAATCGATGTAATGCGAAGCAGCAAGCAAGGAGCAAATCATGCTGTACATAATATGCATGTCATGATTTACATGTTAGGACCTGTCATTTATGTTCGTCATACAGTCACGTCACGCAATACAAAATTTGGTGTATATCGAGCTAGCGAAACGGCCACGAGAGTGCCATGAGCATGGCATGCAAGTCATGTTGCAGATGACATGTCGTGATTTCCATAGTACCACTTGTCACTTATGTTCCTCATACAGTCACGTCACGCAATACCATATTTGGTGTATATTATGCTAGCGAAATGGCCGCGAGCGTGCCATGAGCGTGGCATTCGTCATGTTGCTCATGACATGTCATGATTGTCATATTACCACTTGTCATTAATATTCGTCATACAGTCACGTCACGCAATACCAGACTTGGTGTATATCAAGCAAGCGAAACGGCCGCGAGCGTGCCATGAGCGTGGCATGCAAGTCATGTTGCACATGACATATCATGATTTCCATACGACCACTTGGCATTTACGTTCGTCATACCGTCACGTCACGCAATACCACATTTGGTGTATATCAAGCTAGCGAAACGGCCGTCAGCGCATCATGAGCATGGCATGTAAATCATGTTGTACATGACATGACGTCATGATTTTCATATTACTACCTGTCATATATGTTGGTCATGCAGAAATGGCTTATCGTACCAATTTTTAGGTATATCAAGTTAAGAAAACGGCCTTAGGAGCACTACGGCCATGGCGTGTAAATCATACTTTCCATGACAAGTTATTCATGATTTTCATGATATGACCAGTCAATCACGTTCGTCATACAGTCATGTTATACCATACCAATTTTCGGTGTAAATCCCATTAACGATACGGCCAGGAGAGCACAATGTCGTAGGCGGCTAGATAGATAGATAGATAGATAGATAGATAGATAGATAGATAGATAGATAGATAGATAGATAGATAGATAGATAGATAGATAGATAGATAGATAGATAGATAGATAGATAGATAGATAGATAGATAGATAGATAGATAGATAGATAGATAGATAGATAGATAGATAGATAGATAGATAGATAGATAGATAGATAGATAGATAGATAGATAGATAGATACGCTCAAAGTCGCCGAAGTTCGCTAAGAAATGCTTCGCATTTAAAACGCGTCTTTCATGTTAAAGCCAATAAAATGTCTGCATAACCTTGGCGTCAGGTAGGGGAAGAGGGGGGAGGGGTCTGGGGGGGTTTAACCCCCCCCCCCTCCTCTGAAATGTTTCCATATTGCTTGTGGTATACACGCACACATCCAAACGAACACACGAAAATCCATAAATGCTGATGGAACAACCCCTCTCCGAAAAAAATTTCTGGTTTCGCTCTAGCCTCCTGCTGCCTATCCAGTTCCAACCAGCCACATCATTCATTCAATGTTGATGTTAACCATCACTAGCCATAATAATTCGCAACGGTTCTGTTGGTAATTACTTCATTCTCCGGATCGTCACGAGGTCCAGAGACAGAATGAAACTAAATGTGGGCGTTTCATGCAGATGCTTCAACGGCGATCTGTGAGATTGCTGTCTACAAGCCATCGCTAAAATCTTATGGTTGGGAAGTTCCTGATTTCAAGCCCTTAACAACATCCTCGTAAAAAGTCTTGCCAGGGCTGCGTTCGAAGTGGGCGACCGCTGCAGACGCAGAAGTGAACTTTGGTACTAGACGTTGTATCCATATGCTTGACTCCAAGCGCAAGTGAAGGTTTCGGTAGCGGTGAGAGATGGGAGCAATATGGTTATCTTTGATAGACCACTCTCAGGTAACAAACGTAGCAATGCTTTGAGACACGTTTATCGACACGGCACATATTCTGTCATCAAACGCCCTTACTGCGCTCATCAGTTTATTTTCAGCACGCACATCTTCTGCAATGGTTAAAATGGAATTGATGAAGGGTGCCTCCATTTTGCATTTGACATCTAGACTCACTTCTGAATTTTCTTGCAAAAGTTGGTCTGTAGTAGAGCTACGATGCTCAGTGCAGCCCTATTCCGGTCCAGACGGTTACTGCTGTAGCATCGCCTTAAGTGATAAGCCTTAACTGCTGAGATAGTCTTCAACTGACAATACGCGAGTGGGAGTCTGAATTGTGAAGATACATGACAGCATTGTTTTTTCTTTAATTCGTATTCATCTCTGAAGCCACTATGATAATTCTGCGATGGGACCTGGTGACCCTGGTGGACACCTGAATCACATTCCCCACACCTGTTTGCAGGGGGAGATTGACAAGCAGCACTTGACCCTAGGTCACGACAGTGTTCATAGCTTGCTCCCGACTTTTGTTCAGCGAATTCGCAGCCCGTGTCCGGACGTTTGCAACATTAGTGAAAGTCTGTTGCGCCACGTAACCGCAGCTGTACTATTTTCACTTTCCTGCACGCGAGCTTTATGCATAAGGCTGAAATTTATTTACACTTTCAAGACCTTCCGACCAGGAACCTTCCGGATATATTGCTATGTCAGACAATTTATGAAACTGTTTGTTTGTTGGGTTTATTTAAAAGCCCCGAATAAAGATTGAATGAAATAATGAAGACCTGGTCAAATATAGCGTAATAGTTAAGAGACTCTGCGCTTGGCCGCGAAGTCGTTGGTATGATAGCGGCACTGCCAATATGTGATGTTTTTCTTGGTGTGAGCAGTTTTCCTTGAGGCAAAATCGTGTCTTCGGGTGCAAATATAGCAAACTAATTCACGGCACATAAAATGAAAAAAAAAACGCTACATGAAAGTAGTCAGTTATTTTTTTAGTAAGTCAGTTATTTTCTCGTCAATTGTCACAGCCCTGACACTAAGCTCAACTGAACTTTCTTTAAAGTCACGCATTTTCCTAGCAAACGCAGTTGGATTACGGGGGCTTACGAAACCACCCAACCACTTATGGTTCTTGTTCATTTAATACTGCTGCCAAGGTAAACAATGACGACAATATTGAACAGATACAAGTGAGTTTACTGTCGGGCTCTTTGATGACTCCTTTGGATAACACACACACACACACACACACACACACACACACACACACACACACACACACACACACACACACACACACACACACACACACACGCACACGCACACACACACACACACACACACACACGCACACACACGCACGCACACACGCACACACACACACGCGGATTGGCAGGTGGACGAGACAAATACGGGGTTTTGTCTCGCCTCATCTGCCAGTGCAGCTTCTAGGGTACAGCCCTGAGGCCAAGTAGCTCGTGGTCGCCCGCCACCCACATAACGTCATCGTGTCGCTGCAGTACCACTGGCTCTCGTTCGTTGGGTACCATTACAACGGCTCCTTCGACGACGCCTTCGAGCATTTCATGCACGACGACATAGACTGCGGCAACTTTTGCACTTTCTACAAGCACTGGTACGAGCGAAGACGCGATCCCGACGTGCCTTTTGTCGTGTGCGAGGCCCTCAAGCAGAAACCCGAAGAACTCATCCTGAGAATCGCTCGCTTTATGGGCGAAGTACGAAGCCAACCTCCTCAAGGATGACCGCAAGGGACTCCGTGACGTCGTCAAATACAGCAGCGTGGAGGTAATGAAGAAGTACACCAACGACATCATTCAAGAGTTCTTCCGCGGCAGCTTTAATTTCCAAGGTCCAGAGTATGAAAGATTCAGTCAGTTCCATCACAGAATTCTTTCAGCCGGCCTAGAAGCGGCGAACAACGTCATGCGAAAGGCAATTTCTGGAGACTGGAAGAACCACTCCATTCCAGAACAGCTCAAACGACTGAACGAATAGTTCAAGATAGAAACTGAAGGCAGCGACATCGCCAACCTCTGGCCGGACATGAACCTCCTCGAATGAGACGAGCTGTAGCACTTCATCTACGAAGGCCAAGACAGACAGTATAAAGACCTCTTTAGTCATTCGCAAAAACTTTCCGTTATGCTGCATTAGATTGCTGGGTGACACTGCAGCGTCGCAAAAAAAAAAATCATGCCATATCCACGAAGTGAATGATGATGAGTGGGCGAAGCTCGATCGTTTTCATCCATGGCAGAAAGAGAATGTGTGGTCTGGAACGCGCTTATACTTCATGGTCATCAGCGTCATCGTCATCGTTATCACGTGTAGTGGGTACATTCCACTATACTGGAACGCGCTTATACTTCATCGTTATCACGTGTAGTGGGTACATTCCACTATACTGCGTCATCGTCATCGTTATCACGTGTAGTGGGTGCATTCCACTATACTGGAATGCGCTTATACTTCATCGTTATCACGTGTAGTGGGTACATTCCACTATACTGCGTCATCGTCATCTTTATCACGTGGAGTGGGTACATTCCACTATACGGGGCTACCTACCTACTACAACTACTACTACTACTACAGAGGAGGGACAGACCCACACCCTAAGGAGCTTCGCCCCTAAAAACACATTTCTTATGGCACGTCACTCGTCACTTTGATACTAGCCGGGCGATGGGCGTGGCTCCCGTAATACATAGCGCAAAATTTCCTTACATTTCAGTTAGATTCCTGTTCATTGTCTGCTTACGCTCCAGGCATTTGCTTCGGCACAATCTCCAATACTTCCAGTCTGGCTCGTCGATAAACAGTCGGCAGCAACAAAACTCACAATATTCCTCCATTCATATCCGCCCTCCTACGCTGTTGATTGCGCATCTTTTCTGTCAGTTGTGGAATTGGCGCCGTCTGCCCAAAGGACGTGATGCAGCCGCCGGTTCACAAATCAGAAAAGGTAACATTAGAAAGAATAACGTCAAACGGTTACGCGAGGGATTAACCTTTTCCCTACCGAAGACGGGCTGGGCATGAAACCCTCGTCCACCATTTGGGGGGCGCCGCAGTTAAGCTACCCTGGCTCATTTTTCTATGTTTGCTTTGGTTTAAACAGATTACGCAGTAAAAAATTTGAAAACGCGCTCAAAGCATGCACTTTGGGTCCAGAAAGGACTTGACTCACGTAAATTGAATTAGAAAATGCCACCCTCCTCTGCACGGGGAGGGTGGCACAGGAGAACTGAAACGAAGAATTTCAGTTATCCTGCGTGTGTGACAGCGACTACATAGTTGCTCTAAATCATCGGATTCGAACGACAACCGTGTCTCGACGTATCGGCAGTGGACGCCCTTAGGTACAACCAAACACCCACCGGCGTGTTTTTTTTTTTTTTGTTTTTTTTTTTGCGGACTCACTTCCCTGCGCTTAGTTTTTAAATGTCAAAGAGACATTTCCTGCACCGAAGACTGGAGAAATTAGGGCACCTTCCGTGGTAGAGTGCATGTAAGTCCATCCTCTGTATTTAAAAAAAAAAAAAAGAACATTTTTTTTTCGCGTATCTTGCGAATAACGCGTCTTCATATAATTATTAGATGTTTCAAAAAACGTAGAATCAAATAAGCAAATAAAAAAAATCGGTGTTTTTGTATCGTTCTCGGCCGAAAAACTCGCCAGGGAAAGGTTTAGTAGAAAACGCTCGCGGCCGCCAAGAACACTCGCCACTACCCTTCGCCGCGCTAGGTGCACACCAGACGCGCACATACCGATGTCAGACACGACTCCTGCAAGTCCACCGCCGACTTCCCGCGCAGCGTGTCGGCTTACGCTTTTCTGGCGCAAACCTACAGCGCAGCACGTGACGTTATCAACTGGTGGTGCGTGCGGTTCCCACGTAGTCTACTGTTATTGGGCCTCGTGCCGGTATACAGCCAGGGTTTAAGCTTGACAGGCAGCTGAGAAGTCGGCAAGCATATCTACGAGTGGTGACGGCAGTTTGTATAGGTACCGAGTCATGCATGATGCTTTGGTAACCTTGCACCTGTTTAGGTACACAAACTGTATGCACGGTGTATGAGAAGTAACGCGGTATACCAGACACATTCGTCAGGCAAATACGTAGGAAATAGAACATACATCAATTCACTGTTAATTTATTGATGTCACACTCTTGGCATTCAGAAATATTACTCTTCAATGTCTATTACGCACGTATGTGAAAGTCTGATGAAAAGCGCAGTAATATACTTCAATATATTTTGTCGATATATAGACAGTCACGTTATGATAGCTGTTTTCCAATTCCGCTTGCGAAGTTATTCAGTGTGCTGCGCATCAATCTGTCCTCTCCGAGGGAGCAAACGGATTGAACGGGTATCGAGGCAGTCTTGCATCATTGCTGGAAGAGGAGGCAGGGCCAATCAGCTCTGAGGTAGTCGCCAGGAACGCATCCGAATGCTTCCGCGAATGCCGGCATGCTCCGTAGGGGTAGGTTGACCATGGCGGACGAAGGAAGCCGTCGCCGTAGAAGCAGCTCGCGGCGCCTGTATTGGTCACCCGCTTCTTCGGGATCTCGACGTTCGCAGTGGTCCAGAGCATAGTAGACGAAGAACAGCTGCGTCGAGGTCACCTCGGCCAGGTTCGCGAAGCGTATGTCCAGCTTCCACACACGGTCAACCGCCGACAGCTCGCGGAAGGAGAGCAGAGCGAGCTCGAGGGCGAGCGTCTGGTCCAGCAGCCAGCGACGCAGCCAGATATCGCGGTTGCTGCCCACCGGCGCCGCCCACTGGTGCCACTCGGCGAGGTTCAAGCATGCCAGGAGAGTCCGCGTACGGCGTTCGGACATATCGGTGAGCGGCAAGCTGCGGTCATACAATGAGCCGGCGTACAAGATGGGCACCATCGCAGCGTATAGCCGCACCGCAACGCGGGCCAGGTGGAAGGCAAACAGCAGGCTTCCGTTGGCAGGTACCGAATCGTTAATGAGACCCGGCGGCACGCGCACAAGGTACCCGGAGGGAAGGTCGAGCGAGGGCCACGTGGTTAAAGGAAGCGCCCTTCGCCACCAGGATGTAAACGACTGCAGAGGACGCCGCCGGAAGACCTCTACCAGAGCTGCGATTGGAGCCCGCAAGACGCGCACGTCCAGCGGCAGCACAAGGGCCGTCGCTCTTCGGGCTTCCAATAAAGCTGGCGTCTATGCGCAACTGCCGAAGCCTCTCGGCGACAGTAGTTCTGGATAGCGCGTCCAGCCAACGAATACGCGGTAGAGCTCGATGCAGGACGCTCTCAAGGTCAGCAAGCCAGTGGCGCCGCGAGGCCGCTATACTCGAAGGAGGCTGGGCCAGTGCTCTGAGGAAGCAGCTCGGCGCTGCCCTCTCCAGGGTGCGTAGGCACAGACTCAGAGCTTCTGGCTTCTCGGAGCGTCCAGCACTCTCCAGAAAGGAGAGCCGTCTCAAAGAGCTCACACTGTCGGGGAGAAACGCGGCGAGACGAACCAAGGCACGGAAAACGAGGTAGTTAAGTATCGCTTGGGTGGGAACGAGACCAAGATAACCAGGGAGAGCATTTGTGAACTTTGGGTCAAGCACGAGTACGCGGGTGTTCCCTGGGTATTCGGCAGTCGTTTTGTTGCCACGTATAGCCCGGTTGATCAGTTTGCGGAAGCCCGCGTCAATCTCTGAAAGGTGCAAGACCTCGGCCTCGTCGTGAATCACCGGCTGATAAAGCGTTTCCAACACATCGAATACGCGTATCACATCGCTAGCGAATCGATCGACGCTCAAGGCATCGATAACGTCGAACAAGTGCAAAGCTTCTTTTAGTGCAGCCCGTACGATTTGAGACTCGGCGACATCGCCCCGAGGAAAATACAGTGGCTCGGGTAAGTCGACGGCGACGAGAGCTCCTCGTTCGTCACTCGGATCTCTTGCTGAAAATATGTCCACTATCGCCGCGAGCCCCAAGTCTCGCAGAAGGTCACCGGCCAGTATCCAGACATCCTCACGTGACCTTGTCGCGTAAGGTGGTAGAGGCCATTCGTCCATGTTCCATTGCTGAAAGAGCTTGCGCAGTTCGTCCATGGCCGAGGATGCCAGAGGGCGGTCGTTACACGCTTGAAGGAGAGCTTGAACAGGCCTCACATATTCAGGGTTGCTCGTAACAGACTTGACAGACTTATCTTCCATCTCTGCCTCTATAATAGTGTCTCGGGACCCGAACTGTTTAAATGTCGGATTTGTGGCGGCGCGCTCCGGTAGCCATCGCTCACAAACATATTGATAAAAGTTTGTGCAAGGGTTCATATCGTCGCTCAGGAGGCTATTCAAGTACGCTCCTTCACGAAGACACGCTTCCGTTTTACACAGGTAGACGCCGGACACTGCAGGGGGCTTACTGCGACCGGTCGTGACGAAAGAACTGGAGGTATGCTCGGTCGTTTCGCGGGGGCGGTCCCGTCTATTCACTGCTGTGGTGATGACGACGATGGTAAACCAAAGGATCAGTAGACAGGCTACAATAAGCAATAAGCGATTGCCCGAAATAATAGCTACCGGTACTGGCGCTGGAGGTGATTCGACAGCTCGGGCTTGAACCTCAGGCGGTGGCGATTGTAACAGCTGTCGCAATGCTGAATCTACAGCAGCTGGCCTTAAACTCGAAGCTGTTTCCGCATTTTCCACACACTGAGATCCGCTAGCCTCCTTGCTCACGACAGTCGGATCAGATAATATGGCGACTTCTACCTGGGCGTCGTCCAACTTGTTCTCTGTTTGTGTCGCGCCGTCTGTGGGCGGCGGCACTAAATCGTCTTCGCCGTTTTCATCGTTTTTACACTTTGGCGCTTCCACGGAAACTTCGCTCTTCGTGGCCTGTGTGGCTGGTCCTTCTATGGCCGTCGCATACAGCCCGGAACTTAGTACTTCCGAGGTCGGCGCCAGAGAAGCAGACTCTGTTGCTTCTTTCCGCCTATGATCATCGTTATAAATGGGCTCGCCTGTTTCAGGCGCAATGCATTTACTGTCCTCTACAGACGACGCCAGAAGCATTGTGGACTTTCGGCGTGCGGCGGTTCGAGATTCAGCGCTCGCTGTTTCGCGCGCCTTGCTCGCAGCTTGTTTTACGTTGACTGATTTCGCGCAACCATCGTGTAATGCGCGGGACGAGCTGAAAGAGAAGGTACAAAGATGTTCACGTGTTTTACTCGGCGTCTCCTTTGAGCCCTCGACTGATTTCAATGTTCCTGAGGGCACATGGGTGTCCGAGTGAGCATCTTTCTCTCGTTTAGGCAAATTTCGTGCCATAGATAATTCTCTCGTCGAAGCCCTGAGAGAAAAACTCGAAGATGACGCTCTTGTTTTGCACAGTGCTTGGAACGTTCGAGTCACTTCTTGACTGGAGCTGGCCTCTGAGGGCGAAAGGACGAAGTCACTTTGCCAAGCGAACCCCTTCGTGACTGTCATCTCAAGCCCACTGTGACGTGAGGTCGTTTTTTCTTGGACTGCTGCTGAGAAGTTACCTCCACGTTTGAACTGTTCCTCTGCTGAGGGCGGCACTGAATGACTTTCGACGCTTATTTCCCAGTCAAACTCCTGGATATCTCCAACAGAACATCGTGCCCGATACCAAGTTGGGCGGTTGCCAGCCGCCATGTCGTCATAAGCTGTCCATTCTTCACGCTGCCACCGTTCTATGGCGGGTTCCGTGACTAGTACTTCTGTCATCGTAGCGTTTGGCTCCAGCGTAAAGGTGGTTATTTCGTCACAAGCTGTGGTCCCGTACACGTCGTCTCTGCCATCATTTAGCCTCGTCTCCTCTAGCACGTGACCCCGAGCCTGAACATGCGCGCCGCGTTTCACAGCCTTGTCCGCTTCCAAAATATACAAGTCATCGCGACCCCTCTGCTTTTGCACCAAACCTCTGCCATCAAAAGCTCCCTCTCCAGGCGAGCAGTTTCCTGCGCTTCTCTGATCTCTTCCTGGAAAGAGGCCTCTTCTTGTCGGGAACGCTCGCGAATGGACATCTCCTCTTCGAGACGCTTGATTCTTTCCTCGGCCCGGAGCCTCTCACGCAAACCGCTGTCACGACTCTTCGATGCGGCGCGGTAGCGTATAGACTCGCAAGCTTTGCAAGGCGTCGCCTGCTGCGCCACTTGTCCTTGACGCGTTCTCCAGTTTACCCCTGAAGGCCCAGTGGGAACATAAGACGAAAGCGGCGGAAGGCAGTACTTGGGGCCCGGAGAGTGTGAAGCATGTGCACTGTTGAACGGAAGGCTGCGGGAACGGGCCGCGATACCTGTAGTGATACGGTGGCCAGTACGGCCGAACAGGCAGGTAGCGTCCCCGTCGGGGCACTCCGTCCATTCGAGTTGTCCAGCGTCGTGGCCGAGTCAGAAGTGGACGACCGTGGTTCGGTATTGCGAAGCGGCTTACCGGCGATTTCCCTTTCTTGCTAATTTTCACCCCACCGGTAACAGGTCCCACACGTGGGGCCACACCGTCGTCCCATTTGTCTTTTGCTTTGGCCCCATGTTCGTCCATGGGAATGGAATGGCGACGGAGATTTGTTGATTTGGCACCGGCGAGAAATCGCCCGCGACTTGTGCCTCTCTTGCGCCTGCCGGCAAAGACTGTGTCCTTGATGCTTTCGCTAGCGCTTCGTTTGCGATCACGGACGGGTACGTCATCGACTCTGTCCGGACTCCCAACAGCGCTTTGCGGCGATCCTTCTTGCTGGGGTGAGCGGCGACCCCAATATTCGCCGAGCTTGTCTCGTACGTGTTCGAACAAAGGTTTTTCCTTCACGGCGCTTTCTCGCTTCGGCAGGCGCCAGCTGTTGAGATTTCCCAGCAGCATAGAAGAGCAACTTCGTTTCGAAGCAGCCTCTCGATCTTCCGGAGAAGAAAGTTCGCTTTCTACGTCATCATCTTCGGCTGAAAGACAATGCGACATGCTGCGGAATACGCCGCACGGGCTGCGGCTACAGCCTTGCCGTGATTTCTCACTTCGGTCATGCTCGTCCTGAGTCGATCTCTCATTCTGCTTTTGCCCTGTCGTATGGGCTGCCAGACCAATCGAAGAATGGCAAGTGCCAGGCGGAGTGCCTTGTCGCGGCTTCTTTGGAGGAGATCTGTCGCCTATCCTTGTGAGAGCGCTTCACCGGCGGCGAAACTGTACTCTCCTCTGGGAGCGTGCCGGCTCTTCCTCAGATCGTATCTGGCGAAGCGCTGTGGGCGCCCCGCCTTGCTTCTCGGCTTGCTCGTACGTCTCACCTTGGAGGTCGGGGATGTCGGGGATGTCGGACGGGAATCTGGTGACGTCTTTGGCGGATGGGGTGACGTCACTGGCGACAGTGGAGATGCCAGGCGGAGGTGCCGAGGTGGGGAAATGCGATGCGGCAACATTGGCAGCGACTGCGTGGATGGATGAGGTTACAGTACAGAAGCTGGTCTCTTTCATCCGGAGTGTCTCTCGAATATAGAAGACTCCGTGCTGTTCGACGGACTGACTTTCGTGGAAGGCTTCGATCGGAGGCTCTATTTGCACCCCGGCACGCCTGTGCTACTCTGGTCGTTGCTGCTGCGTTGCACCCGCGTCTCTGCCGCGCAGACCGCAGACACCGTGCTTAATGGAGGCTTTCCGTGACGTACGTTAACGATGTTCTGATCTTCACGAAACGTGGTTGAGGACGACCATAAGCGGTTTGGTTTGGTTTGGTTGTCCTATTGAACTATGGCACGTACCCACTCTGGGGGATGGGCCAAGAATGCGTTGTTGAAACTTAAAAGGTTATTCGAAAAATGTTAAAAGGTTAAATAATATTATAAGAAAAAAAAAGAAGAAGAAGAAGAAGAGAAGAAATGGTAATAATAAGTAATACATCAAATTTATACTTAAAATTCTGCTGTTGAGCTCGTATTCCAGACTGCCGTATTAACCTGATCGTAGCACTTTTGATTTGATGAGATTAGTGTGATTTTACCGCATTTTAATAACGAGTATTTTAGAAGGCAAGATTAAAATGGTACACGTTTAGAGGTTTGCATGAAATTACATACAGCATCGAAGGCATCCCTATGGCAGTATCCCAACCCTGAGGCACCAAAGCTTAGCACAATGTCTTCAGTTAAGTTTAAGCCTATTTTTGAAAGCGGAGTAATGAGCATTCGTGATCTAATAAGTGAGTATCTGCGACATGACAAAAAGTAATGCGCAATATTTTCTAATTCTCCGCAGAATTGGCATAGGGGCGATATCGTCAGACCAGCTCTGTGTAAGTATAAGTTTAATGGGGGGGGACACGGCATCGAAATCTGGTGATTGTAACTTCAGATTGTCTTGATTTGCTCCAATGAGACTTCCATGGGAAGTTTAGATGCTTGTATTCCGTCCACGTTGTTATTGATTCCATTCTATCAGTGTGAATTGCCAATTTTCTATATCTAATTGCGGTGAAATATTCTACCACTGGAAGAACCTGGATTATTGGGAGGTCTAGCGATGCACGCGCTAAAGCGTCGGCCATTTCATTTAATTTTAATCCACAGTGACCTGGGACCCACACTAATTTTAGGTGCTTCAGCTGCGACGGAACTAACAATCGAAACGTCTTGAGGGCGCTAGAGTTGTGAGAAGCTGATAGAGCTGTGCATACGGAGAGCGAATCAGTTATTATGACTGCCCTGATCTCGTCCGTCGGGAGTTTGCGCAGTGCCATGATGACAGCCATGAGCTCAGCTTCGAAAACCGGAGTGAAATCGGGTAACCTCACAGCAAATGACCAGCCGAGCGAATGGGAGACAATCCCTACGCCTGCCCGTTCTTCGTTCACGGAAGCATCAGTGGCTATTATGTTTCGTGTTTGTTCATGTATCAGAAAATCCTCTAACCTGTTCTCTAAGAATTTGTGGGATTGAAATTTAGATTTCGGAGGAAAAAATCTCCTCGTAATCTATCACTAGAAACTGATTTGGGCTATTGGTTGCAATTAACTCTCTGATGTTGACATTTATAGTTTCCAGTTTCTTTTGTACGAAGATTATCTGTGGTGTGTGAAAATGTGGCCAATGAGCGAGAAAGAAGGAATCTGGGTCACTGATGAAAACATATTCCGCTCTTCTTACCGGCAAGCTATAAAATTTTAGAAATGTCTGTACTGTTAAAACGCGGAAACGACAGAGCAATGAAGGCAGACGCGCTTCCTGATACATAACAGTAACTGCTACAAACCTAGGGAGCCCCATACACAAGCGCAGAGCTTCCCGCTCCAAGATAATCAACGGCTTAATTTTGTAAGCTGGTCCGCCCGAGAACAGCACACATCCAAATTCTAATATTGGACGCATATACATCTTATATACCATTAACATGGTGTCCCTACGTACACCAAATTTGCGATTGCTCATTATGCGCAATAAGCCCAAAGCCCGTTGCGCCTTAGCTGCTATGTACTCGATATGTGGACTCCAGTTAAGTTTTTCATTGTATAAAACACCCAAATATTTTAGAGAGTCTACTTGCGGAATGGGTTCCTGTTTATATGCAATAGAGAGTGAAATCGGACCAGTTATAGGAAACGTCAGGAGAGCACTCTTGTTTACATTTAATGTCATTGCGATCGACCGAAGCCATATTTCCAGCATATTCATGTAGATTTGTAATTTTTGCTGTAGAATGTAAATATCACTGTCGGCTGCAAAAAATGCTATATCGTCTGCATACACATAGACATAGATATCCTGACAGGTTGGTATGGAACTCATTAGTATATTAAATAAAAGTGGAGCGGTTTCTGCTTCTTCTTCTTCTTTTCCTTCAAATATCAGTGTCGCCGTGCCACTATAGTAAAACATCTGGAAATTCCCCAAGATAATAATAAGTGTTATATTAGTTTAAAAAAAAGAAGAAACAACTATATTAATAAATGTATCTGCTAAATATGTCAAAACTGCACAATTCAAACACTGGCGTCCTGAAATCACGTTCTTTGGGGTGAGAGGAAGCCTCCCCAGGTCGCTCCTGTCACGATAAATCCCAGTCGCAGCGTTTGTCTCTGTGTGTTAGTCCGTCGTTTTTTTGCGCTGTTATTTTTATGAGCATGCTTATCCAAGAACCAAAAAAACAAAAAAAAAATGGATGAAGGAACCGCGAAACAAACAAGCAACTAACTACCGGGACACCACGGGCCGAAGAATCCTAATAAGCCAGTTCTTTTTCCGATAAGAATATGGACGGTTTACTGATGCAACTTCCTTGAGCTATTCTCACTAAACTACAGCTGCGAAACGCCAATAGACATTGTGCAAACTCTCTTATTTCAATGTATACAGTAAACATCCAACTACTTCTGTAAGGACATGTTTTACTTTCCTGTTATGCCGATTCCTATGACGGAGAGATCAACCATGTTTTTTTTTTCACTTGGAGAACCAATGGAACAGAGCCAAGGGTTCTAATTTGACATATCAGACTATTCAATCCAAACACTTTTTATAATGGGTCACACCAACTGGGGCCAATGGAGACCAAGTGGAATTCCCAACGAGTGTCATCGTTTTGTTTTGTTTTGTTTTTGTTTGTTATTTTGTTTTTTTGACCGGCGTGGCAGGAACGCCGCGGAATGAACCGGCGGAACGAACGCCGCGACAGGGAAGGAGAACTCTGGGAAGGACGTGCACCTGCCACAGGCGACAGCTCCTCCGAGAGTCGAACAGACCGCTTACATGAAAAACGCGCACAGAGCACAACCGCCGTTGGAACAACAGCTACAGAAACTGCAGCAGCAGATGCAGCTGCAACAAGAACAAACGCAGTCGCAGCTGACGCAGCAGATTCAGCAATTTCAAAGTCAACTTTCCGAAGTAAAGATTTTCCAAAATCAAGGAAAAGGCTTATAATAGGCCTTCGTTCCTATCAGGAAGCGGCAGTGAGTCCAATCATGCATAATGGCCAGAATCGCCAAGGAAGACACAGAAAGACTAGAAATTTGGCTGTGGAACTGCCGTGGTTTCCGTAAGAAGCAAAGCGCCCTTAGACAATACATGCAGACGACCCTTGTCAGGCCAGATATCGTAGCGCTGCAGGAGACTAGTTGCTGTCGCGGTCTAATATAGGGTACGGCGCATACTTGAGCCAGACAGAGGGAAAAGTGACGACCCTGGTATCCAAAGCAATAACGGCAATCCAACACCCGCCATTAGACACTGACACCGAGCACGTGTTAACCCAGATCATACAGCACAATAGAGGTAAGGGGAGCGTATTTATTCTGAAAGTGTACAGCCAAAGGAACCCTGATTTCTAGCTACTAATCAAAGCAGCGAGCAAGACAACCAAAAACAACGGCTTGGTGATATTAGGAGACTTCAATGCGCAACACAAGAGCTGGGGATATGTAAAAGAAACAAGCAAGGCGAAGAATCTGGCTCAAGCGTCAGCACATGCAGGCCTTGAATTGGTCACGGATTTCAGGAAGCTGACTAGAATGGGGAACAGTGTCAGCAGAGATACGTGAACGTACGTCCCCTTTGGACAAGACACCCCCGACGTATATTGGGAAAACACCCAAGAGAACCTCGGCAGCGACCACTATATCCTTTCGATGACAGTCGCCACCTCGAAAGTCCGAAGAAAGCTCGGACAGGCGAAAATAGCAAAACTGGAATGCCTTTAGACAAGACTGCGAAGATCCGATTCAAACGATTACGGAATGGAGTGAACAGATCCACGAGGCGTGCTGTTCTCTCACACGCTCATCTACGCACATGCTGGTTTGGCCGAAATGTTGTTTCCCACATGAGAGCGAAACACGATAAATCACAAATGCCTCGCAATCAACAGATTTGCTTGTATGCAACGAATTTGTTTTTTGGTCACGCAGAAATGCATACAAGCAAATTTGTTGATAGCAAGGCACTTGTGATTTATCGTGCTACACACGATAAATCACAAATGGGTGGGAAACAATATGTCGGCCAAACCAACCGCTGCGTAAATGCATTCACGCACCCGCCCCCCAAATAAAATTCTGCCCACTTCAAGATCAGCTCAGGATCGTCCAGAGTACCCACGAAGGGGCAGTTAGGCTTAACCTACTTGTCCCAGATTGAGAGCGGCCCGCATTCACCCTTGGCTGAACCTCAGGAACCCGAAAAGCTCTACCACACCACACAGCATTTTACGCGAACCGCATGAAATGCACGGCGTAGCTGAAACAAAGCATCAAGCATAATATTATATTTATTGAGTTAGTTTCTCAATCCCCCCTTGAACGCGCACTGTATACTATTTGATAAAAATTTAACCTACCGGACATTTCATGTTCAGGCGTCTGACTCCCAGAGGATGATAACAATTCATTTCCCTGATTACAAAACAACATGTCCCTTTTGTCGCAAGTGCGGTGGTGGCACTTAAAAAGTAATACAACTGAAGGCCCTCATGTTATGTATATGCGCGAAGGACAAGCGTAAAGAAAGAAAAAAAAAGAAACAGTTCTCTTACAAGGCACCGGTGAGATTCGAACTCACGATCTCCTGTTTACTAGACAGGCGCTTTGACCAACTAAGCCACGGCGCCCACGCTTGGTGCTGCATGCAAAGCCCACTGTTGAAGAAGAGAGCTTCGAGGATGACTATATGCGCGTGATGTGCGTGAAAAAGAGGATGGTATAGCTCTATAGTTTTCATCAACTTCATGCATTATGAGGGTCACGTATCAAATACGCGCGCATCTGTTCATCAAACAGTGAGTAAATGGACTTTTCTTTTAAGCCGAAACTCTTAGATGTCTCATCAAACGACAAAATTGACCGTCGGCACCGGCGTCGACACGAGTGATGCAAAAAATTATCACGTGATGGCATCACTTAATGACGTCACTATTACGTCACAGATAGCCCAGATTTTTGCCGCCATTGTGAGGTCATCGTGATGTCACATAATGTGCCATCGTAAGATGATTTCACCGCATGACATTGTCGCTTGGTGGAAGGTGGGCCCGATCACGGAGGCAGTTCAAAATTAAGGTGACGTGCAGAAAGCTTGCAGCGCCTCCGATCTTGAGGCAGTAATAAAACCACGCTTGGTGCAGAAATATCTCTGAGGTGGACGTGACAGGGTCAATCGTTAATACATCGACTGAGAGGACTCGACTGCTCGGTGAGTGTCGCTTTTGTCAGATCTCCCAAAATGGAAAGGGGGCCGCGCTGGCTCTTGTTGAGGCGCTTGCTCAGGATTTTACGGTACGTCTGCCTGAGTATGTTTCCAGCAATCAGGTCCCTCCTGGATTTCATGGCGGAAACGCAGCTACACAGTTTTGTGTAATATGTATACTGATGTCGTAGGGCGAACTCACGCAATAAAAAAAAAAAAAGTGATGACATGTAAGTGCAGTACAAGGTTATGGGGAGGAAGTCGGGCAATCGTGTGCGTTTTTTTTTTTTTTTTTCGTCTCCGCTTTTCTACAGACTATCTGTTTTCTGTTGGAAAGAAGAAACTTTCAATGATGTAATGTGACATCGCGTATCCCATCCCAACGCACTGGGCGCAATATATAGTGCTGGCCAGGATCAGAATGTACTTAAAGGAGTTTTAAAGACGCAAGCAGCTGCAACGGCAAAATCTTTCTTCAAATAACACACAGGAACACTTCCAGTAAGAACCTCTCTAGAGGAGCGCATCTTCTTTGACATGGGGCTCCGACTGCTTGATCTGTGACCAACCTGAAACCATTGGTCATGCTTTTTCTACCCCGTTGGGAAGGGGTGTTGAGACGTGTTTCCGTTAGACCCGCATGGAATCAGGTACCTAGCATTCGACAATGAAGACGGACTACCTATTGACCTAATCGTGATGATTGACTTGCACAGTGTATGGCGCTCACGAATGGATGGATTCTTCTCTGACCCAGGTAGAAGACCAGCAAGACTGTACTTTCAGGGAATTACGGCCCGTTTTATCGAAGCACATTAAACAGAAGAATGTGTCCCTTCATGGATGACTAGGGTGCAACCTCAATAAAGGAATTTTAAATGGCATGTTATTCACACAGTGATCAAACGCGGCAGACGTGTGCTAGAAAGCTTTGTTGTGTCTTGTAATATAATTCTGTTGTCCTCATTTTGTGGGACGGAAAACGGGAAACAAAGGAAAAAGTTAGCGTACCCTACACTTGATGCACAATGCTAAAGACACAGCGAAGCTGATGGGCACATATGTAGTCCTGGCTTTTGCTGTTTTGGTAAGTTTTGCAAACTTTCTCTCCTTTCCTTCCTCTACTACTTTTTTTTTCTTTTCTCCGTATTTTTCTGCTTTTTTTCTCCTTTATTTCTACTTATTTATCTTTTTATCTTTCTTGCTATTTCTGTCTTTCTTTCATTTCTCTAGTTCTCGCTTGCTTCTTCCTCCTTCTTTCTATCCTTTTCTCTCTATATAGCGATCACTCTATTTCTTTCTGTCTTTCTTTTTCTGCATTTCTTTATCTCTGTTTCTCTCTTTCTCATCCTTTCTGCGTTTTCCTTTATTCTCTACGCTTCTCCTTTCCTCCTCGTCACCATCACATACTGTCCTCCTCACGATCACTTACTTTTCCCTCGTCCGCGATGGTGGATGAGTGGTTACGGTGCTCGGTTGCTGACCCGAAGGTCGCGGGTTCGATCCCGGCTGCGGCGGTCGCATTTGGATGGAGCCGAAATGCTAGAGGCCCGTGTACTATGCGATGTCAGTGCACGTTAAAGAACACCAGATGGTCGAAATTTCCGGAGCCCTCTACTACGGCGTCTCTCATAATCATATCGTGGTTTTGGGACACAAAACCCCAGATATTATTACTTTTGCTACCTCCTTGCGTTGCTATACTATACAAGGCTATGCTGTGCTTTGCTAGCGTGCCTGGATAGCCGAGTGCATAAAGAAAGAAAAAAAATGACCCCCCCCCCCCTCCCCGAAGGGAATCGTGAGGAAATGCGAATGCAGTTCGCGCGCGCTTCACTCCATTTATATATACGTGCGAGCGAGCGGACGGGAGTGTGGGGCGCAGGGAGGAGAGAGAGCGAACGGCGAGAGAAGAAGCGGCGAAGCACTGCACCTACCCTCTGCTACACTCTCCACACACGCGCGAGCTCCGCCGAGCTTCCGCGATGCGAGCGCCCTCACACACCAGAGCGCGCTCCTCCTCTCCACTCACTCTCCGCTACTCCACCCGCACCACCTGCTCCGGTTGCTAGAGGCGAGGATAAGCGCGCGCGCCCGCAGCTGTTGCTATGGGAGAGGGAGTGAGAGCGGAGAGATAAAAAATTACACCATCTTCCGCTAAAGGGAACCATGTGTAGATGTGAAGCAGCGGGCGCTAACGCTTACACCGGCAGCGGCGTTGACGCTGGCGCTCATCGCAGGAGAGAAAACTGGGGATGCGTAAAGCACGCAGCGATGGAGCGGTGTTTCCTACTGGAACCGGCCAATCGCTGCTAATGTGCAAAGAGAGACGGAAGACTCCGACTGGACACAGAGACTCGCAGTCCGCTTTTAGTTAACGCGCACGCTGGGAATTTTTATTGTTCAACAACGCACAGGAGAAATCTCCCACCGGCACCACCTTGGAGGTCAAGATCCATTGCCATATATACGGGGTGGCCAGTGAACGGTTGTGCAACGCGAGCAGTCGGTTTTTTCAACCAAGAAACTCGCTAGCAGACGCTGCCTGTGTCGGCGTCGCGAGGCGAGAGAGGGGGGGGGGGCGTAGGAGAGGAGAGAGAGGTGGGACGCGCATGCGCAATGGCAGTGTGGACGCCGCGGGCAGGGATGCCTAGAGGAGAGAGGGGGGGGAGCGTAGCAGGGGAGAGAGGAGGGGAGGCGCATGCGCAGTGAGGGTGTGGTTGCCGCGGGGAGGGATGCCTAGAGGAGAGAGAGGGAGAGAGGAGGTTTTTTATTTTTATTTTTTTTAAAGGGATTGCGCATGCGCAGTAAGGGTGCTCACGCCGCACACCACCACCACCGGATTAAAGGGGCCCTCTAACACTCTTCAACCCTCCATTTTTTACTTGCGGGCTGCATAGAGTGAAGTATGCGCAGATTAGTGCAGCAAGAACTACAGCGACAGGAGCCCGCTGTCCGAAGTTATTCGTTTGGGAAAATTCAAAATACAAAAAAAAAACCTACCCTCAGCTCGAATTTTGCGGGGTCACATGACCCCATTTCACTCGCCTGTTGTGACGTATTTCGTGTGTCCAATGAAATGAGCTGAAAGCGCGTACGTAGGGGAAGCTCTCAAACCATTGTTGCCTGTTCAGTCGAATGTATTGGTGACGCTGTTACCACAGCAACAAGCAACGTGGTGCCTGACCACGCCGTTTTGTTTACATGGTCGGGCAGCGACGTGAGGCTGCAGCGAGGTGAGAAATGAGCCTCCCTGGCTTGTCAGAATCATAAGCGGTGACCTCGTGTCGTCATTTCCGCCCGTAATGTTTCTGGCGAGCGCCACTACGCGCTGATGCGGTCGGCAGCGATGTAGTGACTTTATTGCGTGATTAAAATACTAAATCATGTAATATCAGCGCTTAGACCTATGCCAACATTATCGCCAGCCATCAGTCTACACAACCCACGAGTAAAAAATGGGGGGTTGGATAGTGTTGGAGGGCCCCTTTAAGCTTCGCCATAAGATGCTTCACATCTAACACCTGCCGGCGCTTACCTCCTCAACCTATCCTCCTCCTCCGCGGACAACGCTGGACAACGCCGGATGCCTGACATAGCCCGACTATGAAATGCATTCGCATTTAAAAAAAGATAGCCGAGTGGTTAGGACGCTCACCTTCGGATCGAGGGCACGCGGGTTCGAATCCCGCCTCGCGAACAATCTTATTTTGTCAAGAATTTCCCTCTTTCTCTTTCTTTATGTACTCAGTCTCTCGCCCATCAGGGTTATTACATGCCACGTCGGGGAAATCGGCGCACGTGTTCTGGGAGCCAAGCAGAACAGGACGAAAATGAAGAAGAGGATGAAGAGAGCGTGTGCCGGTTCATAATGACAATCATTTCTGTTTCCAACGGACGAAGGACGGAGAGCTTTAACAACTTCACTGTAAAAAAAAAATAATACAAAATAAAGCAGAGTCGCGCAGTGGAAGCATGCTGGGCCCATAACCCAGATGCTCGTGCATCGAAACCGCGCTCTGCTAGGTTTCTTTTTTTCCCCCTTCATTTACTTTTGAATGATCTATTCAAATTTACCCGCTGGTGTGCCCTTCTATGCCTAAAATTTCTCCACATGCTTTCAGATGGGTATTTGTCGCACGGCAGTGAAGTAATCGACATGTACCATGCGTGCCGTTTCCATTGAACCACTCCCCAGCGAGGACAAAAAATAAAGTTTTGTCTCTCTCTCTCGGTCATGAATGTCCTGCATGTTACCATGGGGACAGGGCTGAAGTATTTTTACCAGACAATGAAGTCTTAACATGCACGGAGTCCTTGAGAAAGGAAACGCAAGCAAGACAGATTATTGTTGTTGGAAGACAAAGATGCGTCCCAAATGGCATCGAATGTTTTTCGGGGGTGCCTGTCATATTTTTACTAATGAATCCAAATATATATGTTCTTATCAGTCTTCATACAGGTCAATCGCGACAGACGCGGCAAGGAAAAGCACGTGACAACGACGCCTACAAGTTCCCGCGCCTGTTTGATATGTTATAAGAAAGAAAGAAAGAAAGAAAGAAAGAAAGAAAGAAAGAAAGAAAGAAAGAAAGAAAGAAAGAAAGAAAGAAAGAAAGAAAGAAAGAAAGAAAGAAAGAAAGAAAGAAAGAAAGAAAGAAAGAAAGAAAGAAAGAAAGAAAGAAAGAAAGAAAGAAAGAAAGAAAGAAAGAAAGAAAGATGTTCTTGACCGCGTACGGCCGGAGTCAAAAGTTTAGCGATCACTATAGGTAGGAGAAAATTTTGAATTTCCCAGCAATGTGCGACTGTATTCGGTCGAACCGCAAAGTACATGTTCTTGGCATGTTTTATAACAGGTCGGAAATCTAAATTCAAGGCTGTCTGACGAAGCAACGGAAATATATTCAGATTTTTCTTTTGTCGTGTGGTCCCTAAATTTTTCACGATGACTACGACATCTGTTTAAGTGAACTATATACACACTGCATTCTTAGCAGGGCTGGGCAAAGATACTTTGAAATTGTATCGCGATACGATACAAGATACTCGGGCAAGAAGTATCGGAGATACAGATACAAGATACTTCCGGAATGAATGTATCCGATACGATACCTCCCAATTGTATCTTAAGATACTTCGATACATTTGGAAATTTGCTATTATCGATATATATAATGACGCCTCAAATACCTATGTACAGAAGTGTTTGCTTGAAAATGTCTTAAGTGCTACCAAATTTGTTTATTTTAATGAATTATCTGCTTGAATCTCTAAAGTTATGTTTTTCTTGCTTAATGTATATTAGTTTCATTCCGAAACAAGTGATTGGCATTTGTTTACTTGACACTTTTGTATTTGACGGGTGTCGCTGCTCTACCCGGCGACTAGCTAGCGGGTTGCCGTCTAATTGCAAGAACTTCAATAAGAAGCCTCAGTAGGATGGCACAAATACCGGTGCCGAATCTTACGTTGCCCGTAAGCGTATTACCGTTTTCGTAGTAGCGCATCACCCTACAGGTGTAGAACAGCAACAGCGTTGGTAGCAATCTTTTTGTGAAGCATCATATGAGGACGATAACTACCGAGTCAGCGCCCACAATTCGCTGAGCACATAAAGCTGCAGTGATTTTTTCATATTCTACCTATAAACTTGCGTAAAGTGTTCGTTAGCAACATATTCGCTAGCGTGCAATCTTTTACCATTTTCTCTTCGAGAGAACTTCTGCCGCCCAGAAGCTTCCCATATGTATTGTACGTGGCAAGAAGCGTCGCAGGATATCACTGCTATTCACCCTATTGCAACTTCTTGCCTGCTTACCTGCTTTTTTGTAACACAAAAAAAGGACCTTACAGGGACCTAAAAAAGGAAAGCGAATATACCTAAGTCAAATAGCCAGGCAGTTCCGCAATAAAAAATGACAGTGACTAAGTATACAGGGTGTTTCGCGTAAGTAGAACCAAATATTTAAAAAAAAGCAAGCGTTTAACCGTGACTGAATGAAACCTATGGCATATGGTTTATCGTCATGTGGTGCTCGTTATGGTGTTTTAATATTGCGCTTAAAATATTGCGCTTAGTTGGCTGATTAACTATGATAAATTATGCAACATTTTTATTATTCACTTTAGGGCAGAATGCGCTTCGTCACATCGTAGAACGAATTTAAACACGACCGAAGCAATTGTTTTTTGGCGGCTTACATGCAGCATGGGGAATATTTTCGCGTGCTTTTAAAGAAAGCACGCGAAATATGAAATAAAACCACGTGACTACGCTCATGCGCGATCGTACTGCAGCGCTCTTAAACGCGCATCGAGCGAAACAACCAGCGCGCGGACCGTCAGCCGGTCGCTTGTCAGGGACGATGGTGTTTCTCTGCCGTGTGTGGCGGTCAGAAATTCTGGCGCGCTGTGGAGCCGATTCCACGGCCATTCATTTCGCCGCGGCCCGCTTTCCGGTCATTTTGCTTGAAGCACGTCTGAGAGCGCTGCAGCACAATAGCGTACGAGCGCACTAACGTGGTCATATTTCTCCGGCTTTAAACGCCGAAAAAATCACTACGTAGCATGTACAGGAGGGGGGGGGTCAAAAGTTCCCAGGCCACGCTCCCATAGGAATACATGGAATAGTGGCCTGGGAACTTTTCACCAGCCCTGTAACTTTCCACAAAAAGTCAGATCTGTTGTTTTAGAATTCCCTCTAAAACGAAAAGAAACTCACTTGGCTCCAAAATGAATAGCAGGAATGTTACATCTCTCATCCTAGTTAAGAAATTAAGCGCAATATAAAAATACCATAATGAGAGCCACATGGCAGTAAACCCCATCGTTGGTTTTATTTAGTTGAGGTTAAGCACTTCTTTGTATATATTTGGTTCCAGTTACGTGACATTCTTCATAAACACGATACAGGCGGCACCCCTGAAAGCTATGAAAATAGATCATGATGTATAGTCAACTTAGGTGTTAAAGTCAAACAATAAAAAACTCAATGCCCACGGAAAATAGCACGAAAGGGCTCGTGGAGAGGCTGATGAGAAAACTGCAGTACATGGTATTATGTTTCTCAAGTCCCCTTCCTGACGTCTTTAACATTTTTGTTATAATTTCCATTGCTATAATGTAAACTCAATTGCGCTGTTTTATTAAATCGTAAACAGAATTTTTGTTCCTGTAAGCTCTAGTCCCGCTCAGATTATTTTAACTTTGTCCTAACATCGCCTGAACAGTAAACTCACATGGAATGTAGATATGTAAATAGTAGCAATGACGCAGACAATTAAAAATAAGAATAAATAAGAGAAGGAATAGAGGAGGAGGTTACAAAAGACTTAGTATAGTTAAAAAACGGAAAACAAACTACATAGAGGCTTAGGTAATGTGCGGAATGCAAATGGACGACAGCAACGAGAACACTTGTGCTAACAATCAAGCAATCATTAAAAAACATTCTTGCATAATTCAGCACGAAGAGCAAAGATACAGTATGCCAAAATATCATCTCTTACGTAAATGCTTGTTCTATTGCATACAGCATCGACAGCGGTGGAGCGACGGTTGTTAGAACCTACTTGGCATATAAGTCAATCTCATAGTGTGCAAGAAAAGGTTACATCGACGAGATCTGTCAAATCTGTGTGAAAGCAGTGAGACGCAAAGCAATCCCATTCTTGCATTTCTGAGACTTAGCTACGAAGCACCACGCAAGACGAACTTGTATAACGACATTATAGCTGCATCCGAATTTGAGCGAAATACTCCGCACGCATTGTAGTACGCAGCACAGTACCGTGGCTACAAGCAAGGTTCTTGGCACCGACACAGTTAAAAAGAAAGAAAATGTGGAGAAAAAAAAACGTCGACTGCACGTAGACGTTCGCGCGCTTCTTTTTTGTCGAGATGGCTCGAGCGCCATCACGTGACTCTGCTCCACCATTAGAGACGCGTATAGACTTTATTTCCTATGCTCACTGGAGCACTCTGGCGAAAAGACAAAGGAATAACACTGTTGTTAGCTTTATTGAGGTGGCTTAGTGGCAGCAGCATCAGCTTGAGAAGCAGAGTTCAGCTCACATTTGTTGTTTCGCAGGGTGGCGTTTCTATAGCAGTATCTTGTATCTTAAAATACACGATACATTATTGAATGTATCGGAAATACAGATACAGATACTCGTTTTGCGAGACGTATCGCGATACAGATACAAGATACCCAAAGAGTATCTAAGATAGTATCTAAGATACATGTATCTTCGATACTGCCCAGCCCTGATTCTTAGTAATGGTAGACCTGGCTACAATGGCACAATGATCGAAAACAGCCCCATTAACAACGGTACAATGTTAGACAATGGGTTACTAAAGTAAAAATTGGCCGCGTATCTGCGTGCTTCGCTGCAAATGTCGTCGAAAGACGATAGTCTTGTGCCGGCCGTACTACTATGTTTTGCCTTGCCTGAGACAGCCTAAAAAACACTAGGGTCTTTAGAATTGCGTACCTATGTATTTTCTAATAAAGAACACACGTCCTGACGCTTACATATTAATGTTGTGCCTCAGGAATGCGTAGTATTTGCTTTTTGATCGAATATGTTCACAAATATGAACGCGAACACCAGTTCAAGATGGCTGGGCGTTCAGAAAGAAGTTAAACTTTGGCCGAGAAGTTGAATCGGCTTACCGACAGACAAACAGACAGGACAGACATACAGACCAAAATTTTTGCGTTTAAGTATCCCAAGAAAGACTATCGTCTTTAATAATTTTGAACACGCGCATACACTGGGTGAGCCCGGGCAGGGGCCCGAGCGTAGTGATATACCGCTACCACGTGACGACATTCTGCACCATTCGCCATGGTATATGGACCTCCTCATAAAAGAAACCGAAACTGGTTTTATGAAAAGCAAAGATTACATTATTCATGGCCCTATGAGCTTTGCTATTATCTATTAGTGTTTAGATGTCCAAAAAAGTTATTGAACGAAAACATTGATAGCAATGAGGTTATGGTAATTATAATGGCAAGATGCGACTGTCATGTAATTATCGGTCTAACTGCTTGTCAAAAAATGCAGCCACAAACAAAAGTGGAATGCATGTGACAGTCAGATAACGTACAAACAAGAAAAACCAAAAACCAACATTGCACGCATAATATATTAGCTTTCGACCCGAATGAGCCACTATGTATCAACATTTACCTGAATCGCGTGCCTAATACACATATCGTCGTTTTGGGACGTAAAAAACTTCAACAATTATTACTGTTAAGGTGTACGAAATCAAACGCCTTTAAAAATATCGCTCAAGTTTTTTTCCATTCTGCTAAGTGTTTCTAAGGTGTGTGTTTTTTAGAATGTAATTTATTTAGCTAATTAGCATATTTTTTTTCTTCATGGAGACCGACATTTCACTACCATGTTATGCTTACGAAAAATCATGTTTCTTTAACATTATTGTAAATATATTTTTTCTTCAGTGGAACTGCAGTACAAGTCAGGGGCGTAGCCAGTTATTTTCTGGAAAGGGGGGGGGGGGGGGCAGAGGGTGTGTTTAACTACCCCTTACGCATGTTCGTGCTAGTGCTTTAAAGTGTGCGTCTATACATGCAGAACTGAAAAACTTTAGGGGGGTGGGTGGTTTGAACTCTCGCCCTTCGCCCCGGCTACGCCAGTGGCTCAAGTTACTGGGAATTAGTAAGTGATAGTTACTAACAGGTGCATTATTCGTTCATACAAAAAGTACGCATATCAGGGCGACAATTTTAAAGAAACGCTACATATTTAACTGTATATATCCCCCCCCCCCCCCCCCCCATAGTCGTAGTCCTACATTGCTACCACGTCGCGATGTTACAGCAATCACTCCAAGTGGCCCGACGAGGATGCAAATGTGTTTTCGCTTTCCCCCCTTTTTTTTTCTTCTAATATATAGTGGCGGGAGGCGCACGCAAATATAGCAACCGGTTCACATCGTTCGTATGCGTGAAGGACACCGGTCTATACGTAGGGCGACATCGGTATGCGCTTCAGTGTCAAACAGCTGCCACAAATGTAGCGAATTGTACTCAGCAGAGTGGCGCAGTGGAAGCGTGCTGGGCCCATAACCCAGAGGTCCGTGGATCGAAACCACGCTCTGCTAGATTTTTTTTATTTTTTTTTTCTTACTGTTTTTTTTTTTTTTACTTTTATCAAGACGCCATCACTGCACAGCTCTTCCGTAGGGGCTATTTAATGCATCCTTCCTGTGTTGAACGCATCGACACTAGCCCCTCCCTCTTTCCCTACCTTCCTTCCGCTTCCTTCCTTCCTTCCTTCCTTCCTTTCTTCCGTATCAGAAAATCCGGTTATAACGAAGAAGGATAAAGCAACTCTTTCGATGTATGGAATACCCCAAGCTTTTTAATTAACCTGAGCGCAACGTGACAACACCCTCGGAACGAATTTGACGCACTGGTATACATGGTATTTTTTCTTGAAACAATACATGTTTTATAGACATTCTGTGACAGTCAGACTCCTGTCATTTTCGCACATGACTTACACCCCCCCCCCCCCCTCCAAATAATATACTGGCTACAGCGCTTTATGAGAACTGCATAAAATGCGTGACGTAGGTGGAACAACGCTGCGAGCCTAATAATACATTTGATTAGCTACGTTCCCAATCAGCCACTGAGCTGGCACTACAATTGGATAAAAAATTTTGCATCCCGAAGAAAAAAAATTTTGCGCAGTCGACAGGATTCGAACCTGTGCGGGGAGACCCCAATGGATTTCTAGTCCATCGCCTTAACCACTCGGCCACGACTGCACGCCGGCAAGGCGTCACCTATTTTTAGACGTCTCGTTTCCGGAAAAGCATGGTGACCTTGTTGGTGTGGTAACTTTCTTACTTCCTTTGCAATGAATGCAGAAGCGGCGCCGGGAGGAAAATGAGCTTCTGCCCCCCCCCCCCCCCTTGCCGTTTCTTAATACCCCATTTCTATACATACCCCGTGTTTCTTTCTCTGAGTCCAGTGTGTTGTAACCACCGTCTTCTTAAAACATCCATCGTAGCGAATATGCGTCAGACAACTAAGAGCGAGCGTCAGTTTTTTTTTTTTTTTTAAGGCGAAGGATGCTTTCCACGCGTAGTGTTACATAGTTGCCAAGACACAGTTACGCACTTCGACGACACTGTAGTAAATGGAATGACCGGAGAAGAGCACTACAAGAGCCTGGAAGCCCTGTTGGGCGCAATGCAAGCTTCTGGAAGCTTGCAAACTGGACAGTTTGTAGCACGGAATTCGCGATGTCACATTGACATGATAATGATAATGATGTTCCTTCAGGACCACCAAGGAAGAGTGGGACCGAGCTCTACGCAGCTCGGAATCTTGAAGCACAGCTCTGGGCTGTCCATCGGGCCCCCGACGCGGCGGATTGGCAAGGTCTCTCTGTCCCGACGTGGGAGCGGCCCGCCGCACTAAACGCGCGCACCGAAGGACATCAATAAAGTTATTCATCCATCCATCCATCGCGTGGCACATGCCCACAATTTGGGATAGACCATGAACGAGATAGCCAAACCTAAAGAAAAAAAGAACACATAAACATATCAATTTCAGAAAACAGAACGTATACACTGATGTCGTCGTCATGAACGGTAAGGGAAAATGTCCGCAGTAGGAAAAGAATCATGGCGCGAAATCTTGGCCTTTTCATTTTCTTTATTGTTTTTACACAAGCCCAACTGAACCAAGTACAGTAAAAGCTATTAATTCGACACTCGTTTATTCGGAAACTCCGACGTGTTCTCTGGTCCCGGCGAGCGTATATGGCATCAAACTTTCGTTAATTCGGTCATATTTGGCCACAACTCGGTTAATGCGGACGATCCTCGGAGCGCGCCGAGAACGAAGCGACGCGAAGGAACGAAAACTGGGTTCGCGGACAGACGACCCGGCCGCGGGCTTTCGAATTGACATGGCCGCCATCCACAATCACGTTGTTGGTGCGTAATGAGGCGGCGCGTTTACATTGTGAACAAAGTTGCAAATGACGATAATTGTGGCCTTTTGAAGTGCTGTTATTCAAAGGTAATTACTGAATTTACATATTCCTAAAGAAAATGAATGTGCATTGATGTAATAGACATTTATTTATTGCTTTTGTCGGATACTTTCGGTAATTCGGCATTCGGCTTAGTTCGGGCAGTTTTCCCGGTCCCGTGAAATCCGTAATAACGAGGTTTTACTGTAAACGGAAAACGTGCGCGGCCATTAAATTGTAATTCACCTGCTTAACTATTTTACTATCTCTCTCTCTCTCTCTGTAGAGTCAGTTTTAAGTGGTTTTAAAGAGAAAAAGACCATACACCCCCCTTTTTCCCTTTTTCCACACGGTACGAAACAATCACAGTTCGTATATAACCGAGACAGGTATGTATTCCATGGTAAAACAACTGCTATATTTTTTCTCTTCTTGAGCACGCCAATGTTGGCACAATTGTGCTTAAAAGGCGTTAAACTTTGTTATAATGAATGTTCTTCTTGTCCGATTGTTAATGGTCAGCTCTCGAAACCTGTTTCTATTTGCTCTTCTGTAAAACAGGGATGCCCAATGTCACCACTTCTGTTTGCACTTTATCTAGAACCGCTGTGATTAAGCATAATACAGTCCAGTTGTATTCGCGGCTTCAGTATATTAGGCAGTGAAGTTAAAGTATTAGCTTATGCAGACGACGTCGCTTTCTTTTGCACAGATAAACCAAGCGCAGAAAATGTGGTATCTACAACTGAAAATTTTGGCGTTGTATCAGGAGCTCGTTTGAATGCCTCTAAGAGTTTAAGGACTATGGTTTTGTATCGTGGGGTAGCACGCCAAATCAGTTCGCAGGGATTAATTGGACACGAACACCACCAAAGTACCTCGGTGTACCACTAGATGCGTATAGATTCAGTGCGCATTACTGGAAGGCGCGCGTCCCTAAGTTTGAACGACAGGGCCAGACATTTGTTCCCCATCGACTTTGAGTATTTGGGAGAGCTGAAGCCTGCAATACTTCCCTAGCAACAAAGCTTTACTACGTATTGCAATTGCGCAAGATTTTATGTACAACACTTTCGTCGAATTTTCGCTACCTTCATATGGTCTTCAACTTCTGAGCCCATGCGTCGTGACAACATATTCAGGCCAGTTAGTGAGGGTGGGTTGGGATTAAAACAACTTTATCTATGGCAAACAGTTTCACGGATTCTTCTTTTTTCGAGACAATTCACATCCCGTAATACGTTCATTCTTGCAGGTTACACTTGTTGATTGCTTACCAGACTTAATTGTTTCATCAAGCTTCTCCGATCGCCCGTGCTTGTGGGGATTCATGCAGGAAGTTTACCTCGCAGTTCGGTTCCTTAAAGCTTGCTTTTCCATAGAATACCCTGTACACAGTATCGCGCAAAATACTGTATAAGGATCTATTCACTATGCTCTTCCCGCCTCCGTTGTACCGTTCATTGTACTCCGACCTTCCTGGCCACGATGTGTTGAAACGAGTGCGCAAAATGTATATCCCGCCGAATTCTACAACATTCTTCTATAAGCTCCAACTCTGAAACACTGCCGGTAAACACATGGTTAAAAAGAAAAGGTATTTTTGTTTCTTCTGTTAACCTGCCGTCTATGTAATGTGCCGGAAACAATAGAACATTGACTTGTTAGCTGCAAAGACGCTATTCTGTTCTGGGATGTCCTTCAGCGAGCACTGAAAAAAAAGTTTTGTCATTAATTGTCACACCATACGTTATCTTCTACCAACATTGCTTGATGAAGTGTCGTATGATATGTTTTTCCTCATGGGTATGCAAAGCTTATGGAAGACACGTATGCAAGACCGTAATGCAGAATCCACCACTTCTTCAAGCATACACTTTATTCGAGTGGCTACACACCTTAAGGACACTTATGGCGACCTAGACTTTAGACAGGACTGGTGACCTCACCACGTTTCCTGTATAACACGATGTGAAGAACTCTCGCTGTTCTACTGCACGTTGTGCAAGCCATCGACTGTTTCCTTAGTAATGCTTGAGCACTTATTGTCGCTATGTGATTGTACTTTTGTTTTCTTTATTTGTGCCCTTTATTCTGCATTCTAATGCTATCTTTAATAAATACCATGAAAAAAAAGAAAACAGCAGACTGGCGCAGTAAGCGTGCTGGGCCCATAACCCTCCGTGGATAGAAACCACTCTCTGTTTAAGATTTTCCTTTTTTTTTACTTTTGCTGTTTCTTTACATTTTCCCCATGTTGTGACCTTCTATACATTCAAATCATTTTACGTCTTTGAGGGTGTATAGCTATCGTACAATAGTGTACTGATTTTCGCGTATCTTGCGTGTCTTCCGGGTCATGGAATGCACGCTACTCAGAGCAGCTATAAATAACTAATTTGGCCAGAGTTGTGGACATTCAAGTTCTGTGCCTGCAAGGTTCAGAACTCGGATTCAGTTTCCAGCAAACTGGGACTATATTCGATTGAACCGCTCAGTACATGTTCTTAGCGCGTTTCAGAATGGGCTGGAATTTTAATTCAAGGCTGGCTGCCGGAGCAGCGGAAATATTCAGCTTCTTATGGTGTGTCGTGCTCCTTAAACTTTTGACGCTCACTGTAATCTATTAAGACTGCAATCTATTTATGCACATTGCTATGTAGTGTTGTACTGGAGTACAACGGTACAACAGTCGAGAATGGCGCCATTTTACAATGTTACAATGTTTGACAATGGCATGCTCAAGCAAATAATTTAAAATACTCAAACACACAATAAGCCAGCCCGGGCGAATGCCCGAAAGATGTGATATCCCGCTACCATGCGACCACATCATGCGTCATGCGCCACGATATATAAGTGAAACTGAAACTGGTTTCATGAATAGAAAATATATTATTTGTGACCCAGTAAGCTTTGGTATTTCTAGCGTTTAGAGGACCGGGAAAGTTGTTCCAGAAAAATGTAGGCAATAACAAGGTTGCGATAGTGGTTATGGTTATAAGATGCGACTAACACGTATTTATCGGCTTGTAGGCTTTCGACTCGAATAGGTCTCCATATAATAAAATGAATAAATCAAACGTCTTTAACAATATCCCGCGTTTACTTTATTTTGTCTAATGTTTTGTAAAGTGTGTGTGTGTGTGTGTATGTGTGTGTGTGTGTGTGCGGGTGTGTGTGTGCGTGTGTGTGTGTCTTTTACAATGTTAATTTGTTTAGTGGGTTAGTATATCCTTTTTTTCTACATGGAGTGCAACACTTGCCGTGTTATGCCTTACGAAAAATTATGATAGTTTTCTTCTGTTGATCTAAAGTGCAAGGGGCCGACAAAGTGCAAGGTGCCGACACTTAAGTGATCCTTACTGACATGTACATTCTTCGTCGTCACGGGAAATACACGTATACGAAGAGGTCAGTTTCAGGTAAACGCTGCATATTTAACTGAATCGATGGGCCCCTGCAGTCACAGTCCTAAAATTATACCACGTCGCGATGTTACAGCAACCGCTGTCACCACGGGTTGGCCCGACGAGCTTGCGAATCTGTCTTCGTTTTCTTTTTTTTTCCCCCTTTTAGAACAGTGGCGGCAGGCGGACGCAATTATAGCGACCGGTTCGCGTCGTTTATATGCGCAAAGTACACTGGTCTACGCAGGGAGACACGTGTACGCGCTTCAGTATGGAACAGCTGCTCCATATTCAGCGCAGTGTACGCAGCAGAGTGGCGCAGTGGAAGCGTGCTGGGCCCATAACCCAGAGGTCCGTGGATCGAAACCACGCTCTGCTAGAATTTTTTTTTTTGCTTGATAACTTCTTTTTTCAATCAAAACGTCATCACTGCACTACTCTTCTATACATCTCATTTAATGTATTACATTCCCGCGTTGCACGGATCCGCACTGACCCTCCCTGCCTCCTTCCCTTCCTTCCCCCTTATTAGAAAATCCGGTTATAACGAAGAAGGGTAAAGCAACTCATTCGCTGTACAGAATATAACAAGCTTACTAATTAACTTGTGCTAATGTAACATAATAACACCCTCAGAGCGAATTTGACGTATATATAGTACTACTATAGTCAGTGGCGTAGACAAGAGTGTGGTTCAACACCTCCGTCCTCCCACGAAATGTTTACATTTTATATACGAGGTGTGACACACGCACACACACACAAACGAGACTGGTCCAGTAAGTCATTGTACTAACAGAATCAGTTTTCCGTGACATCACTTTCCAAGTAGTCCCCTTCAGCGTTCACGCACTTCTGCATTCGGTGCTGCCATTGCTGGCAACAGTTCTGGAACAAGGTTTTTGGGAGGCCTTCAGGAGATTCTCCGTTTTTACCTGAACGTCTTCAACTGAGGTAAAATGAGTTCCCTTTAAGCAATATTCAACTTCAAGCAATATTCAACATGTTACAACGAATTCCAACAAATTTGGCACATTTGCAATGCGTTTAACATGTCCACACACACGTCTTTAGGGCAGTGTTTTGGGTCATCGGAGAGAACTTTTGGAACAACCTTCGCACAAATCTTCCTCATGTGTAATTCGTGCGCTAAAATGCGTCGAACAGCTTCCCTATCCAAGTTAACCAACTCTGCCACTGCACGAACACTTAATCTTCGGTCACCACGGATCACATCACGAACTTCGGCAATGATTTTATCTGTAATCGCTGACCTTGGGCGCCCAGCGCGTTCATCATCTTCCACACTGTCCCTTCCCCCTGAAAACCGCTTATGCCATTCAAACACACGTGCACGAGACAAAGTTTCATCTCCATAAACCTCGGTTAACATTTGAAATGTTTCCGCGGCTGATTTCTTAGGTTTCAGAAGAAACTTGATGTTGATTCGCAGTTCGTTTTTTACGTTAGACGTTTACGTTTTCCGGCAGAACGCAGTTGCCCGTATTCACTCAATGACGCAGCACTCCCAAGTGGCGTGATCGATGTTAAGCCGAAACTGGCCGCATGGATAGAGGAGGTATGTGGGATGATGTCAGCAAAACAGTTGTAGCCAACTCCACTCTCTTTTCAAGCTACCAACTTAGTCTCGTTTGCGTGCGTGCGTGCGTGCAATAATATCTGGGGTTTTACGTCCCAAAACAACGACATGATTATGAGAGACGCCGTAGTGGAGGGCTCCGGAAATTTCGACCATCTGGTGTTCTTTAACGTGCACTGACATCGCACAGTACACGGGCCTCTACCATTTCGCCTCCATGAAAATGCCACCGCCGCGGCCGGGATCGAACCCGCGACCATCGGGTCAGCAGCCGAACACCTTAACCACTGCTCCACCGCGGCGGACTGTGTGTGTGTGCGTGTGTGTGTGTGCTTCAGACCTCGTATACATGTACACGCGAACACAAACAAACACAAGCTCGAACACATAAACGGTGGTCGACCCCGCCCCCCACCGGCATTCACCAAGAAAAGTTTCTGGCGACACCCTTGACAACAGTACATACAGAAATTGGGCCGTCCGCTCTTAGTCTGCCCATGAACGAATGAATAAACCGAACAGCCTTGATGTAGCGCGAAACGATACCAGGGCACGAGAAG
Organism: Rhipicephalus appendiculatus; assembly: GCA_030522465.1. NCBI lineage: Eukaryota > Metazoa > Arthropoda > Arachnida > Ixodida > Ixodidae > Rhipicephalus > Rhipicephalus appendiculatus. The sequence goes on from JALIZH010032965.1 coordinate 1,327,903, forward strand.
GCGCATAAGGACACCGCAAAAAGCTACTAGCAACAACATTTTAAAAACCACACCGCTTATAAACCACAATCGCCAGGTGGACATTTGAGCAGATGAAAGCATTCAGAGACATACCGAAAAAGATATCTCTGCTAAAGCGAAATCATGACAAAGATAACACCGTACGTCACCGCTTGCACAAGAAAACCAACTAATTAGGCGACAATGTTATCGATGGCTTGCTAATTCACAGAACACCAAGAGCATCGATAAGTTCAGCTTCAACAATCACACGGGTGGTCTCTTCTTTATATCGACCAACAATGACTATTGGGAAACAAAGGTCGGCAACCACACGTGTGAGCGTGGAGTGCGAGAAACACATCAGGCGGCAGTTTGATTTTGAAGGGCGTTCTCCAAATCGACCACTTACGCCACTGCAGGTTTGGCCGACATATTGTTTCCCACATGAGAGCTGAACACGATAATTTACGAATGCCTCGCAATCAGCAAATTTGTATGCAACAAATTTGTTTGTTGGTTGCACAAAGATGAATATTAACAAATTTGTTTGTATGCATCCTTTCTTTATTGGGTCCACAAATATGCATACAAACAAATTTTTTGATAGCAAGGCATTTGTGATTTATCGTTTTCCATTCACATGTGGGAAACAATATGTCGTCCAAACTGGCAGCTGCGTAAGTGCATTTACGCACCCGCCGCCTGAATAAAATCTTGCCTACTTCAATATCAACCCAGGGCCGTCCAGAGGTCCTACGGCGTGACAGTTAAGCCATGGTCCTTCAATACTTTTTTCTGGTCATGAAACTCCCGCGAAAGTTTCATATAGGGACAAAAGTGGCCACCAGAGGCGCCACCGTAAGCAGGAGGGCATCGATCGGCCGCGCTTGGCAGGGCTGTAGCGCGTTCCCCATCAAATACACTTCTTCAGATATTTTCCTTCTCCGTGTTCTCGCTAACAAATCATAGCAGCTATTAGTATTGTCAAAGTGGCCCATGATGCGCGTTGTCAAATTGCCTAATTCCTTGATTGCTGGCAATGTTTTAACTGAGTCCGTCTGTCAAGTGACGCGCATTCCTAAATTTCTCGATTCCTGCATAGTCGCTTTCGGGCTTAAACCGAACACTGTGACTGGTTCTAGATGACTGAAAGGTTAACATATTTTGCGCTAGAGATTGCGGAGCAGCCGTGCTCTGGCTGCACGTAACGTTCATTTTCGGAATAATTGTCACTTTATTCTATAGGGCATCACGAAGCAGCCAACAGAAGTTCGCGTGCCAATAAACAAATCTGTATATCAGGGTGACTTGGCATTAATAGCCTTGAAGTAACCTCTTGAGGGATATCGTTAGTGAAACATAGCTGAAAAATTAAAAGCTCAGAATGAGACACCACGAGACAGAGAGGGATGCTCAAGTTATGTTCTTTTCTTTTTTTTTCTTTGATGTCATAATTTGCGCCCTTGATTTTGAAGATCAAAAAATGAGATGAAACTGTTGTGAGCTGCTAGATATAGGCACTACGTGCTATTTCGAAGCGAAAGCTTTTGATTTTACGCATGCAGATTTGATAACGCAGCCGAATTTGAGCACAGGCACATAGAGTTTATTCAAAACTGTGGATGAAAGTTGGGAGATGGAGTGAAGGACACAACAAAAATCACTGAAAAAATTTATGCCCCTGGTTTCCTCCCTCCTTTGGCCGGGCAGGATAAACGACGTCCGCCAGCACGAAACAGTTTGTTTTGCTCACGCGTAAAAAAATGCAGACGGCACTTAATAAAAAAGTGCACAACTTCTGCCGTGGTGCTCATGAAATGTGTTCCACAGCCAACACTGGCCGAAGAAGTGCGGTCGTCCAGCAGGATGTTCTCAACAATGTTCATGTAAACACTGGCACAGGCTATTTTGTCCACGGTGCACATTTCCACATGTTCTTCCACAATTTGCAAGAGCCACAATAATTTCTCCGAATGGCACTTGCAAAAATCCTCTTGTCTTGATTTGAATCAATGCAGTTGGCTCTCGGGAGTTGCTTCTGAGTGTTTGGAGGCAGTCCTTGCAGCTTATTTTAGCAAACTTTTTTGCTACATAGCCACCAAGGTAATCCAAAATGCAGTCCTTCGTTGACTCGGGATGAATCATGTCTTGCATGCATTCAGCAGGCTCCAGCAGTATATCGTCAAAAAGAACTGCCAAGGTATCAATCTGAAACATATTTTGCCATATCACAATGGCCAAAGTGAGAAATTTGAAAAGTAAAATATAAAAAAGCAGAATAAAAGTTTGTTCTATATCATACGACCAGACGTGCATGTCATTAGCATCAAAAGGCTAGACGACATTCAGCACGTTTACGATGCACAAACACCCTACAAGCAGCGTTGGTGGGTGCTATTCAAGTGTTTACCTGATTAACAGTAGGTTCTTTATGTTGAAAGAGATCCTGCATTTTCAAGAGGAGACGCGGACCATCCCCTTCAACCGAGGCTCTCTGTGGAGGACGGATCAAGTTGTTCACCGAGAGCAACCGGTAAATGAACAAAAATTGCTTTAACAGTTGGCTGTCCCCCCTGCTCCAGCGACATGTCTTGCGATGCCGAAAAATCTCTGAAAAAGATAAAAGTGTAAAGAAAACGTCTTCAACGAGCGAAAACGTTTAAATGTACCTCGAGGTGGTCTTGTCCAAAGTTCCCAACTAAACCATAGCGAAAGCCACAATTCCAGCAGCTTTTCAACAAGCGTCACTGTGCTGTGCAAAGTCATTCTCAAAGCATTGCATGTTGGCTTGCTGAGAAAGAAGAGTTGCTTTTGCTTTGGTAAACTCTGGTTGTAAGTGTGCCACCTGTCAAGCCATTCGATGTTCTCCTTCAGTGTCTGAAAAACAATCTGATTTAAGTGGAACTTCAAAGGATGTGACAGTAGGTTTGAAATATTAGGGCTTACAGAAATGTGTTCCGCTTCATTATACTGCACATCTTGTGGCCTTTTAGAATTGAAGCAGTCGAATAGACTATTCATTCGCCTCGCAAAATCCGAAGTTGCTTTGGAGCCACGAAGTTTCACACAATCTTCTCTACTGCGATAGAAGTCCATTGCTGAAGCGGTGCTTTCACTGAAGAGCTGAAATGTTTTAGAGAAGTTATATGGCAGTGTTGTATTCTCATGAAGCAACACCACTTTTTGTTACATATACTGATTAATGACTCATGCTAGAGCAGCTGTTATGTCTTACCTGGACAGCAAGTCTCACACTCAGTTTTTGGAAAGCGTTGGGGCTGATGTGAGCTTTCGTAAGCTTTGGCACAGCCCGAAGTCCCAGCTTGCTGCTCCTCGTAGTCCAGCAGAGCTTCAAAGTGGGAATGCTGTACTTCTTTGTCACCAGGCAACTGTTACATTTATAAAAAGGCTGTGAGACAAAGTTAGCCAGAGCACTGTGATGACTTATCTTAAACTGTTTTACCCACCAGGAACTTTCCGGCCTTCAAAAGGTTATTCCTGATGCACTTGAAGATGTGCGGCGGGTCAATTATAGCCTGAATGACTTTGGAGGAGTCACATGGATGCTCAAACGATGTTGATACTCTTGTGACATCCCCACTGACACCTAAAAGAAAGACATTTTTATTATTAAAATCGCTTACTAAATACCTTGAGAATAAATAATGTCTGCAAAGGAGTTCAGTGCTGATCGGTTCGAAGTTGAGTTATCGCAAGTGACTGCCTCCACAATCACGCCGGCATTCGATAAGAGTACAATGCACTGCAAAATCAGTTTAGCAACAGTGGATCCTGGTGCAGCCCCAGACGTGCAAAACGCTCCGACAGTCTGCGACCAGCCACCAAGGAATGGTCGGAAAAGGAACACTAACACGTGGTCCCCATCTTTCACTTGGTCAGTCGGCTTCGTGTGCTCTGCTAAGTCCACCTTTCCAAGCAGTGCCATATCCGATTCCCTGACGTGAAGGCTCTTTCTCACGCTCATCTCATCAAACATCAGGACCCCTAAAGAAAAAAATATTTCAGCTCTTTACCTAGAGTCCAGAAAAATCAAAATGCAAAAGAAAAAAAAAAAGATTCAAACCTCGGCGTTGTCTCTCTGCAATCTTTTCCACTTTGTCTTTGAGGATGTCAAATAAATTTTCATCAAATCCGAAGCCGGCCTTCAGATTTTTCAGACAGGAGTAGAGTGTGCGAGGGTGTGGTAGAGGCAGAAAATTATTCTCGTGAAGAAATGTATAAACTGCTGTCGATTTGACTTTCAGCAGTAAACAATCGTAAAGCCATTCCTTTTTATACCTGCAATAAATAAAATGCAATTTTTGTGGAAACGATTCTGCGACAGCACAAGCAAACAGCACCATCAAAGTAAAACAAAATATTGCGTTTTGTCCCACGGCTTCACTTAGTAGTTTCTGTCAATATCCTGAAAGCAAACGTATGCTCACCGAACATCGCACTTCACATAAAATTCCACACACACACAAACTTTACAAACCGGATCTTACCGTGCTGCTTTCGTAGACTTCATATTTGCCTTCATGATGCACTGGTCTATAATCAGCTTCTCGCGGTCTGAAAGCTTGTGAATATCTGCATACACGTACTCCATTCTTTCTATTCGCGTGCGCCTTCGCTTTTGTGAGTTTCCGCTGGCATGATTGAAGCTGTTGCTTCACGCTGCGAAGTTGGGCCTTCACTCTCTGCAGCTCCGATGCTGAACAAACGGTGACCTCTGTTTGGACACTCTGCATCAGCGTAGCCATTGCGATTCTCAGTTCTCACAACATCTGCAAAGAGTGAGAAAGAGCAATATTTATAAGGGAAGGAACCAATTTGGTTAGCGTAGTGAGCGGGTAGGATACTTGCAAGCTTTGTGCCAGACTTACCATCGATTTCTTCGTCGGCTGCACTGGAGACATCTGCATTCGCGACTGTCGCATCACAATCCGGAGAAAGCTCTCGCGGCCTTTTTAGACGTGGGCCCTTCGTTGCACGCGAACGCTGTTTGGGTTTGGAGAGGTAAGAAGCTTCAAAAATCCTTGGTACGGCGTCTTCCACCAGTCTCGGTCGTTCTCGGGGCAGCGAAACGATGTCTCCGTTCACTGTGCACACGTCCGCACGTACAATGTCACTGGCGTCGGAAATGTTTTTCACACACGCGAGCGTACTTTGAGTCGAACGAAAATCCGGCAGTCTCCTGTCGCGGGATCGCACGTTTCCACCTGTCGCGTTGTTCTGCGTTGGCTGGTAAACAGAACAGGGAAACTTTTTCGACGGTGCCCTTGTATCCAGAGTGACAGCCCGGCACGCAGCAGGTGTTGGGCATCGCTGTCAACACGATGCGACCCCGAAAAGCAAAAAAGGGGGGGCGATCAGCACGACCACCACCACTCCGCGCAAACAGTCCGCTAATGGCGGCCAGCAGAGCAGCTGGCCGAGCCGGCTTCCTCGTCCCCCCTACTAGCTACGCCAGCGCCGCGGCGCGGAAAGTGCGCCCATTGAGTGACGCGGGAGTTTCATGACCAGGAAAAGTATTGATAATAATAATATTTGGGGTTTTACGTCCCAAAACCACGATATGATTATGAGAGACGCCGTAGTGGAGGGCTCCGGAAATTTTGACCATCTGGTGTTCTTTAACGTGCACTGACATCGCACAGTACACGGGCCTCTACCATTTCGCCTCCATCGAAATGCGACCGCCGCGGCCGGGATCGAACCCGCGACCTTCGGGTCAGCAGCCAAGCACCGTAGCCACTGTTCCACCGAGGCGGACCCAGGAAAAGTATTGAAGGACCATGGTTATGCTAAGCCTACATGTCCCAGGATGGGAGCGGCCCACGTGAGCCCTTGGCTGAGCTTCAGGACCCAATAAAGCTTCGATATACAACACCATGCCATACCATACCATACCATGCCGCATTTTACGCGGACCACATGAAATGCACGACGCAGGTGCAACAACGCTGACATTTAATCCGTTATATCTTCGATCCCCCGCTGAACCGGCACTACAGTTTGATAAAAAAAAATAACATTCCCAAGAAAAGAAAAAGTTTTGCGCAATCGACAGGATTCGAACCTGTGCGGGAAGACCCCAATGGATTTCTAGACCTGCATTTACTGCAGAGGTAGTGATGTTGCGACAAGCATTTACTGCCTCAACGTCAGTAAACATTACTACTGCTTTTAACAGTTTACGATGAATACATTCACACACCTTTTTATGGTACCCATTGCGAGCTGCACCAAAAACATTTAAAAAATAAGAAATTCTGGCATACAGCCTTTTAATCTCGGCTGTACATACCGTTTCCAAAGTAGCTTATTGGCCAATGAATAACAATATGCGCATTTCAGCGTCAGGCGTCTGACCCCCCAGTAGTGTCCTCAGGATAATAATAACTCATTACCTTAGTTGCAAAACATCGTGTTCTTTTCGTCACAGGCATGGTGGAACATAAGTAATAAAACCGAAGACCCTCATATTATGTGTATGCACGAAGGACAAGCGTAAAAAAAGAAAAAAAAGACAGTTTTCTTACAAGGCACCGGTGAGATTCGAACTCACGATCTCCTGTTTACTAGACAGGCGCTTTAACCAACTAAGCCACGGCGCCCACACTCGCTCGTGCGTGCGAAGCCAACCGTTGAAGCAAAGAGATTTTCGAGGAAGACCTGCTTTATGCGCGTGACATGAATGAAAAAACGGGACGGTAGCTCTATTACACTATAGCTCTATTTTCCCCTTCATGCATTATGAGAGTCACGTGTCGAATACGCGCACATCAGTTCATCAAACAGTAAATGGATTTTTTTTTTCTTTTTCGACGACGCAAGTCTCCCCTTCCTGCTGACACAAGACTATAGGACTGCCTGAATATGTTGTCAAGTGGTGACAGGTGCAATACAAGCTTATAAAAAAGAATCTGTGCATGTGTGCGCTTTTTTTTTTTTTTTGAGTCTCCGCTTTTCCACTGACTACCTGTTTTCTGTTCGGAAGAATAACATTATGAGTACTATGTACTATTTGACATTGTGTTGCCCATCCTTATGAATTGTGCGCTATATAGTGCTGTTCGGGCTCTGAATGTACTTCTACGAGTTTTAAAAGTGTCAGCAGCTAAAATGGCGAAATATTTCTTTAAAAAAACACACAGAAATACTTCCTGCAAGAACCTTTATAGAAGAGCGCGCCTTTTTTTATGCCATGGTGCGCAGACTGCTTAATCTGTAACCAACCTGAAACCATTGATCATGCTATTTCTACACCGTTGAGAGTGGATATTCGCCTCGTGTGCGACCGATGGCGGCGCTGCGAACGGCGCTCCGGTGACGCAAGGGCGGGGATTCGGCTTTTGTCGTCTGCTACGCTCTGGCTAAAACAGCAGCATTTTCGTTATAGTTCGCTCGCGTCGCACGGCGTTCCTCGACTACTAGCTCCATTTTCTTCTTATGATATTTCTTGAGATGACTGCTAGCATTACATGAGGTTAAGAAACGTTAACATTTAACATATCTTCTGTATACCGACAGCCATCGCGGTCAGGTTCATGCCCCCCGAGTTCGTAGCGTCGCTCACTGGGCTGGATGGCGTTGAAATAGCTTACGTGAAAGCGCGAACGCCCCCGCCAAGTGAGTTAAAGAGAGTCTCCGCTGCTTTGAAATCGCAGCGCGATCAATTTTGCGGCTTATTCGCAAAAGTTAGCGTTGTGTAAACAGACTTGAGATGAACGAAAATTCCCGCTCCACTCCCAATTGTAGTCATGTGGACTTGTGCAGACACGACAGCCGAAAAAAGGAAATCGATAAGTTCATCGACCAGCGGGTTATTGCGGACCACTAGCATAGATTGGGCGAGCTGGATGCAAATAAGATCGCTCGGAATGAAACGCCAGCAGTGGTGCGCGTGGTACAGTTCGACTCTTATGATTAGAGATAGATACGTTCATGAGCCGCATTCATGTTTTCGATCGCGCAGTGCTGCCTACTCGACTGTGCGAGCCTACCAATGGTAATGACAGGATGGCGCGCACTATATTTCTAATGCTTGGGCAATGCGATCCGCTGCAGTGTTCGCGTTTCACTTGACACCGAGTACAGCTTCGTAAACATTAAGAAAAATCGGCGAATGTGTCCAGGAAGAGGAGAAAGAGAGCTCTTTCCCACCATTCTTTTGGCCCCTGTGGCTGATTATTGTGATTCTTTACCGTGCTGTAACGAAATATTTTAAGGCGGGAGCCTTAGATTCCACATAAATTGCGAAAATTGACCGTCGGCGTCCCGCGTCGCCAGCGTCAACACGAGTGATGCGAAAATTCATCACATGATCACGTCATCATGACATCCCAGACCGACAAAATTTGTGACGTCATAACGTCATGTCACATGATTACGTCATCACATGACATCGTCGCTTTGCATTGCCTCTGTGATTGGTGGGCCGATCTCGGAGGCGATGCAAAACCAGGTGATGTGTAGAAAGCTTCAATGCAAAACCACGTTACGTCCAGAAAGCATTCGCAGGGGGGCGGCGAAGGAACAATACATCGACTCAAGAAAAAGATGGCTTTCGCCTTCGAGTCAACTTAAGCAAGTGCATAAGGAACTCGAGTCTCTTTAGTACAGTGATCGCACCAAGCCACATCAGCAGTCGACCGTTGAGACTGATTTACAGTATTTTATTGCAAATACATCTTTCGATGCGAAAGCTTTATATTTATCAACGTTAGTATGATTACACTAATTCTGTTCAGCATATTTTCAGACCACCGTGAACGAGTGAACAAACGTCGATTTATTAACGTAAGGATTAAAATATGTTGCAAAAAAAATAGAACAAAAACAAAAGAAAATCACTCCGGACAACCTACCGATATTTCATATCGGTAGGTTGTACTTACGACGCGCTTACACGGCAGCTGCTAAAAATGTGTATTTAATCAAACGTTGTTGCCGATAACGCCACTTAATTTATTTGAATGACATCACACGTCGTTTGTCATGCTCCGAACATATGAATTGAATCGAAGGAGCAGGCTTGGCAACCGAACACGCGCAGCACGCTTTTATTGCGCTTTAACGCAGACATGGAAGCTGAAGCCCGAACGCTGAAGTCAGTTATCGAAAACGGGCAGGAAAGTCATTTTGAGTGCGCCACGGCCATAGAACAGTCGCGAAAAGAAAAATTCACCATAGAAGCAGATGTACACATGGATGGCTAGCAGACGACAGCAGGAGCAATCGACACAGAACGTGCTCCTGACGGCAACTCCGCTCGATTTCGATGGACATTTTGCTTGAACATTCAGTACAAATTGCTTTATCAACTCGCCCACCAATGTTTCAATAACTCGAGCGCGATAGACAGGCTGGCAGCGTCGAGCAGCCTTCACGTAGCGAACGCGCGCACGAAGAGCTGCATCCGAGTCCTCTCCCTGACGTCACACGCGAGAGGGCGCCACTCCAAGATCTCGAGGCGAATAGGCTTCCAGCGCTGGAGTTTGTGTTGACACGTAGCGCCGCCCTGGCGGCCCTGTTGCAATACGGGTAGTAGGACGGTACGACGGCGATCAGTACCGCGGTCGACTGCGGGGATCGGCGCCCAAAAAAACGCTGGGACCGAAGGTACTGTTGCGTGTACAAGTGCCACACAGATGAATGATACCACCCAAACATAATCTTTTAATCATTCCCGTCGAGGCCGTACGAGAAAGAGCGGCGGCAACGCTGGATCTGTAAAACACAACAAAACTTTTACTTAGCAAGCACGTAACAGCTTAGGTATGTAGAATCGCGTTGAGAATCGCGAATTTCATTTCAATAAATTACCACGTACACAGTTCTAAACATGCAAGCAAGAAGAAAATACTGAAAAAATCGCGTGGGCAAAGCAATTCACTTTTCGCGCACACAGTATCTTATGAACACATGGCTCGGATACCTCTTATGCCTACCTCCAAAAAGTGCCTCAACGGGCTCCTTTACTGACGTGTCAGGTTTAGATGACGGCCGACACCAAGCTTGTAATCATTCTGTTGACGACGGCGAGTCGGCATCGTTTACCCAAAGTACGACCGCTGCAACGTGTGTGCATTTCCACTCACGCCGGCCTTGCAAGTGCAGGTTGACGCGGACACCTCGCGCTTCGCTGTCATCTACAAAGAAAGTGAAATGAAGATTGTTAGGAGGATACTGTTCAAAACACCGCAAATAAAATCGCGAGACAAAACGGCTTCTTACCTGCGCGTTAACACGCTACGAGAGCTGTAACTACTGGTTGTGTAAGACTGATCTGCTTTTAGTACTCATACACTGTTCGTAACACCGCGAAGAAATACGCGATACGAAAGAGACTCACCTGTGAGTTGACGAACTACAAAAACTTTAACTACCGATTATGCACGAGTGTTCTGCTCTAAGCACTGTTCAAAACATCGAAAACAAAAGCGCGAAAAAGAAACGGCATCTCACCTGCGTGTTAACACGACACGAAAGCTGTAGCTGCCGATAACATAAGTGATATAATCGCTCAAATGAGCTGCCGCTTCGCCGAACGGATCCTCAGTTATGCTGAGATAATCATCATTTAAAGCGGCAACATAACGTGCAGACAGCCGAATGGGTCGAGCTTTTGCATGCGCAATTCCAACAAACACTTACCAGTACTTTCCCGTCGTACGATGCTTGTTCGACTTGCGAGTGGCATTTGGCTGAAGTTTGGGAATGTGAGTTGATACCACACACAGTTTCCTCGACAGAGTAAACATAGTTTACCGTGCAGAGCTTGCGTCCTTTCGGCAGCGCACTGTCGAGAAAGCACCCTTCCGCGAACACGACACTGCCGAAGCCGTACTGCAAGAAAACCGGTGGCATCACTGCTCGTTCGCTCTCCAGTCGCAGCTCCCGATCTGTTGCCTTCGATAATGCGCATAAACTCGATGTTCTGTGCTGTAAATTTCGCAGAAAAAACGCACACGGCACAAAAGCAGACACAGCCGATAACATGTCGCGCGACGTTTCGTATGCGCTTAAAGGCCAACTCCGGCGATTTTTCGAGGTCAATGGATCTCAATGAAATTCGCTGGGTACGTTCCTTTGTACATTTCCGTCATTTATGCCAAATTTCAAGCTTGAGAGATGCGCTGATTGTTTGCAAATGAATTTTAAAGATTCTCTGCAAACGCCCACCCGGCTTCCCACAATTATTGGCAACATTGCGTGTGTGACGTGTTGGTTTGCCGGTCGACGGAAGTGACGCACCGATGGGTTCGCAAACTTCGGCCGCTACAGCGTATATTGTGCTGGACACAAGGCGACGGTGTTTGGCCGGCGCTTCGCTGATTAGGCGCGCGATTTTCTGTTCTCTGTGGAGGAGAGTGGGATATTCCGCGCCGGCGGGACTAGCATGCCTTGCACGACTTCCGGTTCGTAACAAACTACTACGTCATACGTAGACAGTACACTCGGTTGGGTTTCGGTTTCGGTATTGCGCCTTTTTTGCTTATTAAAAATTATTTTCGAATTTGCTGAGCATTTCAGCTATCGGGTGCGTGACAAGAGTGTCCCAGGAACATAAAAGCACCATTACCCTGACACGGTCAAAAAATCGCCGGAGTTGGCCTTTAAACGTGGCCCAGAGTCTCTGTCCTACTAGGGCTTTTTCAGCCAACTCGTTTGGGGGGCGCCACGTGTGCGTTTTCGACGCGCCATCTGGGCAGGGCTGGTTTTCTATATCAAAAAAAGAGTTTCCATTAGACGCACATGGAATCAAACATCTAGCAATTGACAATGAAGACTGATTACCATTTCACCTACTCATGATGTTTGAATTTCACATTATATGGTGCTTACGAATGGCTGGATCTTACTGTGGCACAGATGGAAGACCAGCAAGACTGTATTTTCAGGGAAGTATGGGTGGTTTTATCGAAGCAGAAAAAAACAAAAGAATGTGTTTCTTCATGTATGGCTAGCCTAGAACCCCTGAGTACAATAAAGGAATTCCCATTTTATATAAATAAAGGAAAGACCATGCTATCCACGCAGTGACTTATGGCAGATGTGAGATAGAAAGTTTTGTTGTGTCCTGCAATATAATGCTGTTCGCCTCATTTAATGTGGTGTAAAATCGGAAATAAGGAGGATATAAGCCCAGTGGAAGCGTGCTGAGCCCATAACCCAGAGGTCCGTGAATCGAAAGCACGCTCTATTATAATTTGTTAAGAGCGGATCTCTTTTAAGCTATTCGTTGTGCCTGGTAGCGCGAACAGGAATCATCATCATCATGAACCCGTACGCGGTCGCTACGTGATCTTCAACTTCTGCTTCGCTTCCACAACACGTGCGCCGATTTATCCGGCGTGGAATACAAAAGCTATGATGGACGAATCTGTTGCGTGACTAAAAATGAGGTAATATCACATAACAACTAGGCACGGGACTGAAATCGCGTAACATCAGGTGACAACTCGTCACGCGAGTAAAAATCACGTAACATCACGTAATAACTAGTCACTTGTCTAAAATCACGTAACATCACGCAACTAGTCACGTGACTAAAAATCATGTAACAAAACTCATGTGTCTAAAAATCCCGTAACATTTTGTAACTAGTCACATGACTAGAATCATGTGACATCACTTACCTACTCGCGTGACTAAAAATCGCGCAGTGTAACGCAACATTTAGTTACGTGACTAAAACCCATGTAACATTTAGTCGCGGGACTAAAACCACGCAACGTTGCGTAATAGCTTGTCACGTGACGTGTGTAGCCATGTCTAGCCATACTTAGTATACTACTAGAAAAACTTTGCATCTCTAGGAAAAGCCTGACATTACTAGCAAAACTTAGCTAGGTCGAACACTATAGCTCCGCTATTGCTCCGCTGATGGTTTTCACTTTCCTTGTTTTTAGGGGCGAGGCTTGTCCATCTGTTTGGCGTCCGTGCGCACGGCACAGCACAATGCACGCTGCCTTCAATAGGGCCCCAAAAAGAGGTTTTACAATATACTTCAACGTAGACATAGGCTAATTATAAGGTAAGAGATCGCTGTTCCCGGCGAAAATAACCTATCGAGAAGAGTAATGATGAGTTGATGTCTATTAAAATATGCCTAGATATTGAGGCTTCTCAAGGAAACCTGTAACACAAAGGCACACGTCGGGCACTAGATGTCCCCACAAATTACCCATATTAAAATGGTATCTTGCCACCGGTAAGATGGCGGTTTCTTGGATTCACGTTCGAGGCATATCCTCCACTCCAGCAATTTTCTAAATTCTCCTCGAAGTGCCTAAGACGACTGGAAGGTGAAATAAATTTACATTTCTGTATACACTGTATGTCACTCAATTTACATTATATGGACACCGAACGATCCCCACTGCAGATGCTTCGCCCACTCGTCATGATTCACTTCGTGCAGGTGCGTGGATTTTCTCTAGCGCGCTCACGTGTTCTTTTTTTTTTTTTTTAATTGTTAGAGCGCAGCTCTTAGGCGCCCGTTCCTACATTTAGCGGCGTCGCCGTTGCCGTTGCCATCGCCGTCGGCGGCGTACTGCGCCAACGAGTACGTGTCCCAGGAATTAGGCAAGCCACACTACCATATACAGCAGGTGCGAGTGTCATATGAAAACGAACACGTGAATATAAGAGAGAGAAAGAGAGACAAAGAAAGATCTAAAAAATAGAGAGAAAGAAACAGAGATAGTTAGAAAGAAATAGAAATAAGGAAGAGAAAAAAGGAGAGAGAGAGAGAAAGATAGAAAACGACAGAGAAAGGCATAGAAATAAAGAAAGAAAGACCCGTTACATTGCTACAACTGTGGATAGCTGGAACTTTAAACACAGTTGGCGTTGCCCCAACACGAAGCTGCGCTCAGAATTCGCATTGAGAAGTATCGTAATCATCGGTGAATTTTTTTGTCCTTCATATACTTTTGTACAATTTCTTCACATTTCCCGCTGTGTGCCCTTATATGCACTAAAATTTGTTCACGCGCTTTTGGGTGTGTATTTGTCGCACAGCAGTGAACTAATCCACATGTACCATGCGGGCCGTTTTTGTTACACTACTAGTACTCCTCAGGGGGTACATTCCAGTCATGCATGTCATGCTGCTGTCATCGTGAGACGACTTAATTATTTTTATTTGACAAGATAGTCTTAATATGCAGGACTCTTTCAAGAAGGAAACGCAAGCAAGGCAGATTATTGCTGTTGTTGCACAAGAATGTAAACCTGGGCTAGTTGGTGATAGTTCATTTTTGAACAGCTTACAGCGCCAACACGCTTCTGTCAATAAACTTTAGTTGTGAGCCAGCGCTCGTGTCGTTACCTGCTTCGAACTTCACCATCGTCCCTTTGGCGTTGTAAGCTGTTCAAAAATGAAATGCTGCCGTTGCTGGAGAACAGAGTTGCGCCCCAAATGGCATAAAATGTTTTTCGGATGTGCCTGTCATTTTTATTGATGCGTCCATGTATAATATGTTCGTCTCAGCCTTTATACCCCGTTAGTCACGATACACGCACCAAAGAAAAGCAAGTGACAACGACGCTCAGAAGATGCCGCGCCTGTTTGTCATGTTCTTGACCACGTACAGTCGGAGCCAAAAGTTTAGTGACCACTATAGGTGTGAGAAAATTTTCAATTTCCCAGAAATCTATGACTATATATTCAGTTGAACGGCAAAGTACATGTTCTTAGCGCGTTTTATAACTGGCCGGAAATCTGCATTCAAGGCTGTCTGCCGAAGCAACAGGAATATTTAGCTTTTTCTTTTGTGGCGAGGTCCCTAACCTTTTGACGATGACTATAACATCTGTTTAAGTGAACCATATTCACATTGCATTCTAAATAATTGGAGACCTGGGCATAATGCTCCACAACGGCACCATTGGCAATGGTACCATGTTAGAGAATAGTATGCTAAAAGCAACTAATTTAAAACACGCGCATGTACTGGGTGAGTCCGGGCAGGCGCCCGAACGTATACTGATATGCCGCTGCCACGTGACTACATTCAGCATCATCCGTCACGATAGACAGAAAAAAACCCGAAACATGGTTTTATGAAAAGTTAAGATTGTATTATTTATGGTTCTGTAAGTTTTGCTATTATCACTCAGCGTTTAGAGTTAGTGTACAGAAAAGTTGTCCAACGAAAACATCGAACTGACTACAACAATTATTACTGTTCAGATTTACCAAACCAATCAAACACCTTTAAAGACATCGCTAGACTTTATCTTATTCTGATGAATGTTTTGTAAAGTGTGTTTTTAGAATGCAATTTATTCATAGGATAAGGTGATATTTTTTTCTTCGGGAAGTCCGACACATCATTGCTATGTTATGCTTACGAAAAATAATATGACTTTAATATCGTTGTAACTAACTATATTTTCTTCAGTTGAACCAAAGTACAGGTCAGAGGGCTAACCAGATATTTTCTTCGGGGGGGGGGAAGGGGAGAAGGATCAACCATCCCTTATGCATGTTCGCGCGTGTGTTTGTATGTGTGCGTGTATGCATACGCATGCCGAACTGGAAAAAAAAGGGAGAAGGGGTGTTTCAACCTCCCCCCGGCTGCGCCAGTGGTATACCAGTCGCTGGGAATTAAGTGACAGTTACTAACAATGATGCATTCTTCCTTAATGCAGGGATTATGCGTATCAAGGCGACAATTTCAAGTAAACGCTACATATTTAACTCGATAGATGTCCCCTATGCCTGCCATAATCGTAGTCCTAAATTTATGCCATGTGGCGATGTTACGCCACAGGTGGCCCGACGAGGCTGCGAATTTATTTTCGCTTTCCCTTTTCCTTCTAATGTATAGAGCGGTGGAAAGGCGGACGCAATTGCAACGACCGGTTCACGTCATTAATATGCGAGAAGAACACTGGTATACGCAGGGCGACATCGGTATGTGCTACAGTATCAAATAGCTGCTACATATTCAGTGCACTGTTGTCAGCAGAGTGGCGCAGTGGAAGCGTGCTGGGCCCATAACCCAGAGGTCCGTGGATCGAAACCACGCTCTGCTATGATTTTTTTTTTAGGGGGCGAAGCTCCTTATGCCATGGGTCGTGCGTCCCCTGTAGTTTGTATTACGTAGTAGCCACCTCGATTTGTGATGACGATGACGCTGCCATCACGGCACACCACATGGAATGTACCCACTATGCGTCATAACGATGACGCTGATGACGATCGCGATGCCATACAACACATGGCATCGCGATATATGGCATCGCGGTATGGTCTCACATGCTTTGATGATGTACTGGGCGAATTTCACGGAAGATTCGCGGTTTACCTCCGGAGCTTCGCCCACTCATCATCATTCACTCCGTGGATATGCTGTGATTTTTTTTTTTTTGCTAGCTATAATTTTTTTTTCTTTTTTATCAAGACACCATCACTGCACAGTTCTTCCATACATGCTAGTTCCTGCATTCATCTTGTGTTGAACGCATGGGCACTGACCCTTCCTCTCTTGCTTTTTTCCTTCCTCTTCCTCCCTTTCTTCCGTATTAGAAAATCCGGTTACCACGAAGCAGGGTAAAGCAACTCATTCGCTGTGTAAAATGCCCCAAGCTTACTAATTAACCTGTGCTAATGTAGCATAACAACACCCTCCAAACGAACTTGACGCACCGGTATACACGGTGGGTTTCTTTTTTTATGTTTTTTTTAGACAATACATGTTTTTTATAAGCATTCTGTGACAGACTCCTGTCGTTCTCGAACATGACCTCTATGCCATCCCCCCCCACCCCCCATTTTAAATGATGTACTGGCTACAGCAGTTTATGCGAACTGCATAAAATGCACGACGCAGCATGAACAACACTACATGCTTAATAATACATTTAATTTGTTACGTTCACAATCAGCCACTGAACCGGCACTACAATTCCATTAAAAAAAAGTTTAGCATCTGGAAGAAAAAAAATTTTTGCGCAGTCGACAGGATTCGAACCTGTGCGGGGAGACCCCAATGGATTTCTAGTCCATCGCCTTAACCACTCGGCCACGACTGCACGACGGGAAGGAGTCACCTATTTTTAAACGTCTCGTTTCCGCAGACGCATGACGACCTTGACACTGTGGCGACTTTCTTACTGCCTTTGCAATGAATGCAGAAGCGGCGCCGGGAGAGGGGTGAGCTTCTGCACCCCCCCCCCCCCCCCCCCCTTGCCATTTTTTAATACCCCGTTTCTCTAAATACCCCGTGTTTCTTTCTCTCAGCCCAGTGTGTTGTAACCACCGTCTTCTTGAAACATCCATCGTAATGAATATGCGTCAGACATATTTGTTTTTTCGTGTTTATCTGTACATTTTGTATTACTTATATTTTCTATCTTTCCCACTGTCTATTATAGCGTTATATCTCTGATCTATGATTTTATAGGAGGTCTCACTCACAGTCTCGCGACTTTGAGACCTCCTTCTGTATCTGTACTTATATGCATTGTATCACTTGTATTTCAATAAAATCAATAAACTAAGAGCGAGTGGTATTTTTTTTTTTTAGAAAACGGTGAAGGGTGCTTTCACGCGTAGTGTTACATAGTTGCAAAGACACCGTTACGCACTTCGACGACACTGTAGTAAATGGAATAACCGGAGAAGAGCACTACAAAAGCCTGGAAGCCGTGCTGGGCGCAGTGCAAGCTTCCATTTTGTAGCACCGAATTCGCCATGTCACATTGACATGATAATTATAATGATGTTCCTTCACCGCGTGCCACATGTCCACAATTTGGGATACGCTATGAACGAGATGGCCGAAACTAAAGAAAGAAATAGATAAACATATCAACTTCAGAAAACAGAAGGTATACTCATGTCGTGGTATTTGTGACATGAACGGCGAGGGAAGATGTCGGCAGTAGGAAAATAATCATGGCGCGAAATTGAGGCTTTGTCATTTTCTTTATTATTTACGCAAGCCCAACTCAATCAAGTACTGTAAAAGCTCGCTAATTCGACACTAGTTTATTCGGATATTCGGATAATGCGGACGTGTTCTCTGGTCCCGGCCAGCGTATATGTCGCTTAATGGCACCAAAATTTCGTTAATTTGGTCATATTTGGCCACAATTCGGTTAACGCGGACGATTTTCGGAGCGCGCCGAGAGCGAGGCGACGCAAATGTGCGACGCGAAGGAACGAAAACTGGGTTCGCGGACAGGCGACCCGGCCTCGGGCTTTCGAAATGACGTGGCCGCCATCCACAATCACGTTGTTGGTGCGTAATGAGGTGGCGCGTTTACCTACGTTGTGAACAAAGAGTCAAATGACGATAGTGCTGTTATGCAAAGTAATAACTGAATTTACATATTCCTCAAGAAAATGAATATGCATTGATGTGATAGACATTTATTTATTGCTTTATCGATACTTTCGGTAATTCGGCATTCGGTTAGTTTGGGCAGTTCTCCCGGTCCCGTGAAATCCGTAATAACGAGGTTTTTCTGTAAACGGAAACGTGCACGGTCATTAAATTGTAATTCAACTGCTTAACTATTTTACTCTCTCTCTCTCTTTCTTTAGAGCCAATTTTAGTGGTTTTAAAGAGAAAAAGACCATACACCCCCCTCTTTCCCATTTTCCACAAGGTACGAAACAATCACAATTCGCATAAACCGAGGCAGGTATGTATTCCATGGTAAGACAGCTGCTATATGACTTGATGGGAAGACAGCGCAAATGGCAAACCCAAGAAGCGGACATAAAATCTGCATTATCCAACTAACCCAAGCGCGCACGCTTTTGCAGCTACTGAGAGTTGCTTGCTGCGAGTCAGCAGAGTGGCGCAGTGGAAGCGTGCTGGGCCCATAACCCAGAGGTCCGTGGATCGAAACCACGCTCTGCTAACTCTTTTAGTTTTCTTTTATACCGTTGCACACTTTCTTAATGCACATTTGCTCACGTCGCCAGAGCGCAGCAGAGTGGCGCAGTGGAAGCGTGCTGGGCCCATAACCCAGAGGTCCGTGGATCGAAACCACGCTCTGCTAACTCTTTTAGTTTTCTTTTATACCGTTGCATACTTTCTTAATGCACATTTGCTCACGTCGCCAGAGCGCAGCAGAGTGGCGCAGTGGAAGCGTGCTGGGCCCATAACCCAGAGGTCCGTGGATCGAAACCACGCTCTGCTAATTCTTTTAGTTTTCTTTTATACCGTTGCACACTTTCTTAATGCACATTTGCTCACGTCGCCAGAGCGCAGCAGAGTGGCGCAGTGGAAGCGTGCTGGGCCCATAACCCAGAGGTCCGTGGATCGAAACCACGCTCTGCTAATTCTTTTAGTTTTCTTTTATACCGTTGCACACTTTCTTAATGCACATTTGCTCACGTCGCCAGAGCGCAGCAGAGTGGCGCAGTGGAAGCGTGCTGGGCCCATAACCCAGAGGTCCGTGGATCGAAACCACGCTCTGCTAATTCTTTTAGTTTTCTTTTATACCGTTGCACACTTTCTTAATGCACATTTGCTCACGTCGCCAGAGCGCAGCAGAGTGGCGCAGTGGAAGCGTGCTGGGCCCATAACCCAGAGGTCCGTGGATCGAAACCACGCTCTGCTAATTCTTTTAGTTTTCTTTTATACCGTTGCACACTTTCTTAATGCACATTTGCTCACGTCGCCAGAGCGCAGCAGAGTGGCGCAGTGGAAGCGTGCTGGGCCCATAACCCAGAGGTCCGTGGATCGAAACCACGCTCTGCTAATTCTTTTAGTTTTCTTTTATACCGTTGCACACTTTCTTAATGCACATTTGCTCACGTCGCCAGAGCGCAGCAGAGTGGCGCAGTGGAAGCGTGCTGGGCCCATAACCCAGAGGTCCGTGGATCGAAACCACGCTCTGCTAACTCTTTTAGTTTTCTTTTATACCGTTGCACACTTTCTTAATGCACATTTGCTCACGTCGCCAGAGCGCAGCAGAGTGGCGCAGTGGAAGCGTGCTGGGCCCATAACCCAGAGGTCCGTGGATCGAAACCACGCTCTGCTAACTCTTTTAGTTTTCTTTTATACCGTTGCACACTTTCTTAATGCACATTTGCTCACGTCGCCAGAGCGCAGCAGAGTGGCGCAGTGGAAGCGTGCTGGGCCCATAACCCAGAGGTCCGTGGATCGAAACCACGCTCTGCTAACTCTTTTAGTTTTCTTTTATACCGTTGCACACTTTCTTAATGCACATTTGCTCACGTCGCCAGAGCGCAGCAGAGTGGCGCAGTGGAAGCGTGCTGGGCCCATAACCCAGAGGTCCGTGGATCGAAACCACGCTCTGCTAACTCTTTTAGTTTTCTTTTATACCGTTGCACACTTTCTTAATGCACATTTGCTCACGTCGCCAGAGCGCAGCAGAGTGGCGCAGTGGAAGCGTGCTGGGCCCATAACCCAGAGGTCCGTGGATCGAAACCACGCTCTGCTAATTCTTTTAGTTTTCTTTTATACCGTTGCACACTTTCTTAATGCACATTTGCTCACGTCGCCAGAGCGCAGCAGAGTGGCGCAGTGGAAGCGTGCTGGGCCCATAACCCAGAGGTCCGTGGATCGAAACCACGCTCTGCTAACTCTTTTAGTTTTCTTTTATACCGTTGCACACTTTCTTAATGCACATTTGCTCACGTCGCCAGAGCGCAGCAGAGTGGCGCAGTGGAAGCGTGCTGGGCCCATAACCCAGAGGTCCGTGGATCGAAACCACGCTCTGCTAACTCTTTTAGTTTTCTTTTATACCGTTGCACACTTTCTTAATGCACATTTGCTCACGTCGCCAGAGCGCAGCAGAGTGGCGCAGTGGAAGCGTGCTGGGCCCATAACCCAGAGGTCCGTGGATCGAAACCACGCTCTGCTAACTCTTTTAGTTTTCTTTTATACCGTTGCACACTTTCTTAATGCACATTTGCTCACGTCGCCAGAGCGCAGCAGAGTGGCGCAGTGGAAGCGTGCTGGGCCCATAACCCAGAGGTCCGTGGATCGAAACCACGCTCTGCTAACTCTTTTAGTTTTCTTTTATACCGTTGCACACTTTCTTAATGCACATTTGCTCACGTCGCCAGAGCGCAGCAGAGTGGCGCAGTGGAAGCGTGCTGGGCCCATAACCCAGAGGTCCGTGGATCGAAACCACGCTCTGCTAATTCTTTTAGTTTTCTTTTATACCGTTGCACACTTTCTTAATGCACATTTGCTCACGTCGCCAGAGCGCAGCAGAGTGGCGCAGTGGAAGCGTGCTGGGCCCATAACCCAGAGGTCCGTGGATCGAAACCACGCTCTGCTAACTTCTTTTAGTTTTCTTTTATACCGTTGCACACTTTCTTAATGCACATTTGCTCACGTCGCCAGAGCGCAGCAGAGTGGCGCAGTGGAAGCGTGCTGGGCCCATAACCCAGAGGTCCGTGGATCGAAACCACGCTCTGCTAATTCTTTTAGTTTTCTTTTATACCGTTGCACACTTTCTTAATGCACATTTGCTCACGTCGCCAGAGCGCAGCAGAGTGGCGCAGTGGAAGCGTGCTGGGCCCATAACCCAGAGGTCCGTGGATCGAAACCACGCTCTGCTACAATTTTTTTTATTTTCTTTTAAATTACTTTTTACATTTTCTTGCTTATATGACCAATATTAAAGTTAGTTACCACACTATTCGTCTCACAGCAATAACTTAATAGCCATTTATCCTTGAGCGCCGTTTCTTGCTTTAACACTGATCTTCGGGGGTTCCAGGGCGTGAATGGCATTGCGACGAGCGCTTCCCTGACGAGCATTGGCTTAGCCAGGGGGGACATCAACGTCGTGATGTCCCGCTACCACGTGACCACATTCTACGTCACGCGTCAAGACCGCATGGTCATTGTATACACGTGCACGTAATTCTTACAAACAAAACCGGAACTGGTTTGTAGAAAAAATTGTCGTTTATGGCTGTATAACGTTTCCTGTTATCTTTCTTTTTTTTAATGTATCGAGATCCGAGATCCAGAGTAATCGTTCAACGGAAACATTAATAATAACGAGGTTTTAGAGGTTGTGGTGCTTGGAATGCTGACCCGAAGGTCGCGGGATGGAATGCCGACCACGGCG
>JALIZH010032965.1:1355000-1429245 GCA_030522465.1 Rhipicephalus appendiculatus
TGCCGTTGTCCAAACACATCAACCTGTCTGGTCACTATTTCGAGCACATAAGTGTTTTACTCCTACAGTCCGGCTTCCAGAACACACAGGAGCGCGAACAGCGGGAGTCATATTTCACAAACAAATGCAAATCACTCTCCCACGGAATCAACGAGAGCCCTGGGCGATTGACGTTCCTCCGCGACCTATAGTAGCAATCAGAAAGGAAATTAATTTATCTATTTATAAATACGTGAATTCCGACAATCAGGACGGTAAAAAAAAAAAAATCGAGGGCGCGAAATAGACACAATCGTTGCTACATGTATCAACCGGCGCGTGTCCTTTTTTCTTCTTCTTCTCTCTCTCTATCTTTTAGGGTGAATGGCAGACGTGTCGGTAGAGCCAGAGCCATGTCCAAGATTTTTGGTCGCAACCACGATGCGGTCTTTGTCGATGCAGCACGCTATGGGAACGTCACTGCTTCGTGGCTGCTGTCATAGACCACACACAACAATGCAAAAGCAGCGCATCAATCATCACAAGACACGTAGAAACGGCGGAGGAAGTGGCTATCGCCATGGCCATAGCCCACACGAACGCCTCGTTTATCATCAGCGACTCGCAAACGGCAGTTCGAAACTACGCCAGCGGCAGAATCTCCCCCGAGGCATTGAGGATCGTTAATACAGGCAAAATTCACGGGGCGGACAAATGCGTGCACATCCTTTGGTTCCCTGCCCACACGCCCCTAGGTCAACCGGAGGTCAGCCCAAATGAAGTGGCGCAAAACGTGGCTCGAGGTCTTACGTTCCGAGCCAGGTTAGACGTAGCAGCCACCCAAAGGGACTTTTCTGCGGCGGTATGGGAATGGGACGATCGGCTCACTAAATTCTGTGACATAACTCAACACTATCGAATGCAAAGGTGGGTGTATACCCTCCGCCTCACCATGAGCTAAATCGGGCCCAATCCGTTCAATGGCGTCAGCTACAAACACGCACACACACCAACCCCACATCATTCACCACAATCTTAGCAAGTACTGTACCACCAGAGCCACTCTTGACCATATCCTATGGGCATGTCCAGCATTAATAAGCAATACTGGGGTCGCGGCCTCCAATGAAGGCCTTCGGGCGCGATTGGCGGACTGCGCTGCTCATTTCGGGCCTGGGCAAACCACTCTGGGTGATCCAGCAGGCCGAGGAAGCTGCCGGGAGACACGGTTAGCCATTCTTGACCGTGTGAATGTCGGTAGTATAATACTTGAAGGGGTAAAAATGGCCTATTCAGAGTCGTCAGCAAACATTATCATTAACAAACGGGTCACTCAAAGCATTAAAGTCCTGTCGTCAACACGTCAGGGCTGTCCACTGTCCCCTTTATTATTCGCCTTGTACCTTGAGCCCTTTTGTTTACGCATTCTCAGGAATGAAAATATACACGGCTATACCTACTTTTCTACTGAAGTAAAAGTTCTCGCCTATGCTGACGACATCGCGGTATTCTGTGTAGACAAAGAAAGTGTTGAAGAAGTAGTTAAAGTGGCGAAATTATATTGTGTACAGACAGGTAGCGCAATAAATTGGAATAAGTGTTTAGGCTTCTGGCATGGTAACTGGGAAACGAAGCCAGAAGTTTTTCAAAACATTCAGTGGACTTCTACTCCAGGACAGTATTTGGGCGTCCCACTGGGGGCACTATCGTGACACGAATGAATATTGGAAAGCGGAAACAGAACGTGTTCGTGCCCAAACAAGGAAGTGGGGTGGACATGACCTGTCCATGTTTGCTCGTGCAACAGTATGCAACTTATTTCTTGTTGCAAAATTGTTTTACGTGCTCCAAGTGTTGTGCATGTCGCGTGTAAATGTGCAAAAGTTGCACAGGGTTTTCGCGGTTTACGTGTGGGGTTCAACTTGGGAACGAACAAGACGTACAAATCTATTTCGATCGGTCAAAAGTGGTGGTCTAGGCTTATGCCATTTATTCCTTAAACAAATCGTGAGCAGGTTTGTATTTCTTAGAGATCAAACCAACGACTTCCTTAGAGTAATTATACAAACAAGATTGCGCGAATCTCTACCCGGCTTTATAGTATCAACTACTGCTATGCCTAGACCACGGGTTCGGGGTTTTCTCCATGAAGTTGTGTCTTCTTTTGACATCCTGTGTGCACGGTTTTCATTAGAATATTTAAGCGTAGTTAGACGTAAAAAATTATATAAAGATCTTTTAGAGGTTATGTTACCTGTACCATTGTATCGACAGTCTATGAAATTGGATCCGAAGGGAATGTCCTCAAGAGAGTAAAAAAGATGCCGGTAAGAGGGTCAACAAAGTCATTTTTCTTTCAACTTCATAGCAACACACTTCCTGTCAAGCCTTGGCTAGAGCAAAAAGGACTATTCGTGCCCTGGAGTATAACTTGTATATTATGCAACAAACCAGAAACGATAGAGCACATATTTTTAGACTGCTGGGATGCCGTATTTTTATGGGACATTCTACAAAGGACTTTAAAGAAAGACTTACCGATTACTCCCTATGGTATTCGCTTCCTTCCTACAGATACAGCCCCCTATGACATGGTTATGTTGATGTGCATGCACAGCATATGGAAAACGAGAATGGCGGTGCAAAATGCTGACCCAGAGGCTCGTTCTGCTAGAGAGTATTTTATTGAATATGCTGTATATATAAGAGAACTGTATCGCGTTCAGGAAGAACCACCAATATGGATGTCAATGTTAGATGACCTGGTTGCATTGAAGCAGTTTTAATTCTTCGACAGTTTGCCTTCCTTTATAGTACCCCGAATGTTATGCCTGTTTCTTTTAATTTTGTGTGTGTGTACCTTGTGGGTTGAATATTTATGTTTGTGACATGACATTGTAAATTATAGGTAATAAAGAAAAAAAAAAGCAGCAGAGTGGCGCAGTGGAAGCGTGCTGGGCCCATAACCCAGAGGTCCGTGGATCGAAACCACGCTCTGCTACATTTTTTTTTCTTCTTTTAAACAATATATTCTCTCACGTCTTTTTTTTGAAATTTTCGTGCTCATGCATAGGTCGGCACTTTAAGGGAGTACTCACTCAAACTCACTCACCACAATCTTTTCAGCCTTCACAATCACTCACGTTCACACTCACGTCCACTCACACTCATGAGTACTCACTCACGTTCACACTCACCTCCACTCACACTCTTGAGTTCTCACTCACGTTCACACTCACGTCCACTCACACGCATGAGTACTCACTCACACTCAACTCACCACGTTCAAATGAGTGTGAGTGAGTGTGAGTTGAGTGCACTCATGAGTGAGTGTGCCGAGCTCCATAGGTCGGCACTTTAAGGGAGTACTCACTCAAACTCACTCACCACAATTTTTTCAGCCTTCGCACTCACTCACGTTCACACTCACGTCCACTCACACTCATGAGTACTCACTCACGTTCACACTCACGACCACTCACACTCTTGAGTTCTCACTCACGTTCACACTCACGTCCACTCACACGCATGAGTACTCACTCATACTCAACTCACCACGTTCAAATGAGTGTGAGTGAGTGTGAGTTGAGTGCACTCATGAGTGAGTGTGCCGAGCTATGTGCTCATGTGCCAAAATAACCTCACGCACTATTTATCGCCCAGCAATGACCGAATTGTCATTTATCTTGAGAGCCTTTGTATTGCTTTACCACTGGTCATCGGTAATACTTCAACGTCGTAAATGGCGTGCGTGTTGTCATTATGATGATGATGAATTAACTTTTTTTGACAAGTTTTCTTTGTCGGCGAGTGCCCGAACGTCGTTATGTCCCACTGCCACGTGACCACATTCTGCGTCATGACCACGTGGTCATCATACATGCGCACCTTCTTAGAAACAAAACTGGAACACTTTAGTAGAAACGATTGCGTTATTTATGGCCTCATAACCTTCCCTATTATGTTTTTTTAAAGGGACACTAGAGAGAAAAACGGTTTTTCTCGTATTAGTAAATTAATCTTTCACGTCGATACCAAAGACACCACGCCTGCTGCGAGAAGACGCTTGGTAAGCGTGAAAACGCGCTAAAAGAAAATGCGGGTGGCGACGCCACCGTTAAGTTCCCGCAACAGTCGCAGTGACGTCATAGATTTTGACGGCGCATACTAGGGCTTACGTAGTTCCTAATCGGTAAAAAGAAAGTGCATTGTGTTTGGGGGGGGGGGAGCCAGAGACTTAACATACCAAGTTTCAGAGAGTTTATTTGAGCCACTGTGGCTAAAGTACAAGCGAATTTGAAGTCCGTGACGTAACCATCCTGGAAGATTTCGGCGGGAAATTTAAAAGCAAAATCTTTCGACGCTGATTTTCTCATCTGTAAACTTACGGTGGTGAAATTAACGGCACTAGAATTTTCAGGGTACAACTTTTCAGCCTAAGCTTATTTATAGTTTCACTTCGGTGTCCTTTTAAAACCAAGACAACCAAGATTTAGAAAAATCGTCTGTCGCAGTGCTAATAGTAAGGAGGCTCTAATAACGATGATGACGAAAAGACTCGACTATCACGTCATAAATAAGGAGCCTGCCATAGGGCGTATCAACGTAATCACTTACTGAATATTCAGCGATAAAAAATGTGGAATGCAGTTGCGATGTTTACTTTACATACGAACAAGAATATCGACAAACTGACATCGCGCTCTCCGTAATTTCTGCACGAATGACTCAGCATACGATTTGTTGAATCAAACGCCTTTACGAGTACCCACACACTCGATTTTGTTTGATCCAGTATTTTGTAAAGTACGTTTTCTATACAGAGAAATTTGATTGGTGGGATATTAGTTTTTTTTTTCTTTTTCACGGAGTCGAACACTTCGTTGTCATGTCATGCTTCCAAAAAATAATGAGAAAAAAATCTCTTTAATATCATTCAAGCTATATTTTCCACAGTGGAACTGCAGTATAAGCGGCCGGAAATAAGGTTATAAGTTGTAACTGGCACATTATTCATTCATATGAGAAATACGTAATAGGAACGATGACAGTTTTAAAAAATATATAAATAAATAAATAAACGTTGCATATTTAAGTGGATAGGACGACTCCCATAGCCTCAGCCGTAAAATTGCAGCAACAGCTGTCTCTACAGGTGGTCTGAAAAAACTGCTAATCTGTTGTTTTTTCTTTCTTTCTTTTTTTTAGGGGCGAAGCTCCTTAGGGTGTGGGTCTGTCCCTCCTCTGTAGTCGTAGTAGTAGTAGTAGGTAGGTAGGTAGGTAGGTAGGTAGGTAGGTAGGTAGGTAGGTAGGTAGGTAGGTAGGTAGCCACGTGTAGTGGAATGTACCCAATGCACGTGATAAAGATGACGATGACGCAGTATAGTGGAATGTACCCACTACACGTGATAACGATGAAGTATAAGCGCGTTCCAGTATAGTGGATTGTACCCACTACACGTGATAACGATGACGATGACGCTGATGACCATGAAGTATACGCGCGTTCCAGACCACACATTCTCTTTCTGCCACGGATGAAAACGATGGAGCTTCGCCCACTCATCATCATTCACTTCGTGGATATGGCGTGATTTTTTTCCTTCTGATAGAGCGGTGGCAGGCGGTTGCAATTGTACCGACCGGTTCACGTCTTCAGTAAGTGAACAACATTGATGTACGCAGGACGACATTCGTATGCGCTTCAGTACTGAGCAACTGTTACATATCACAGGGACCGTGCTTAGCAGAGTGGCGCAGTGGAAGCGTGCTGGGCCCATAACCCAGAGGTCCGTGGATCGAAACCACGCTCTGCTACATTTTTTTTTCTTTTTCTCTTATATTGCAGCACATTTTACAGGGACTCTAAAGAGACAAACGGACAGACAAACAAAGAAACGAATAACTTTATTGAGGTCCTGGGGGGACTAGCCGGCGAGGAAGCATAGACGCCGCCAGCTCGTAGCTGGCTGTCCCACGTCGGAATCGGGAAGCCGTGCCTCTACGCTTTTTCACGTCCTGTTTTGCCTGTGAGTGACGTATCCTGTTACGCAGGACGCTGCAAGAGCATATGAGCTACAGTGCTAAACACCTCCCCAGAATCCCGGCATTGTGGATCATTTTCTCTGTTAATCCTGCTTAGGAAACCTCGCGAAGGATATAAGCTTGCTAATTATACTTGCTATTAAAAGCGGAGCTCTTTAAGCTTTTTGTTGCGCCGGGTAGTGCGAACAGGCATTATCATCATCATGAACCGGTACGCGCTCACTTCGCCCTCATCTTCATCTTCTGCTTCGCTACCACAACACGCGCACCGATTTGTACGGCGTGGAATACAATAGCTATGATGGGAGAGTCTGTTACGTTACTAAAAACCACGTGACGTCACGTAACAACTAGTCACGGAACTAACAATCACGTAAGATCACGTAAAACCTAGTCACGTGACTAAAATCCCGTAACATCACGCTATAGTCAAGTGACTAAAAATCATGTGACATCACGTAAAGCCCTCAGGTGACTAAAGATCACGTAACATCACGTATCTAGTAACCAGGCCCGTAGCCAGGGGGGGGGGGGGGGCTAGGGGCCCGGGCCCCCCCCCCCCCCCGAAATTCGGATTGAAGGGGGTGTTTTATCGAGGAAAAATAATAAAAATAGGTGTTTTTCAAGGTTTTCAAAACACGCGAAAAGAAAATGCGGATGGATGACTCCACCTTTAGATTCCCGCACCAAACACCGTGACGTCATAGATTCTGAAGGCGTCTACTGAGTCCTACGTAGCTTCTAATCAATAAAAATGAGGTGCATTGTCATCTGTGGGTGCCATAGACTTAGCATACGAAGTTTCAGAAAATTTCATCGAGCCAAGGTCACGAAAATACGAAAAATACATTTGGAATCTCTGACGTCACGCGCGCAGATATCAGGCGCCAAATTTAAAAAAATAAAACTTTAACCTTGATTTTCTCCGCTAATAATGAACCTATGATAATGAAACATATGACATTAGAGTTCTCGGAGTGCATTTTGTCAACCTAAACCAAGTCATTGTTTCACTTTAGTGTCCCTTTAATACACGGTACTAGCAAAAACTTCGCATCTCTAGCAAAAGCTTGGCACTACTATAGCAAAACTTAGGTTCTTCCTCCATGGCTAGGACGAACTCTAGCTCCGCTGTTGGGTCTGGTACTCGAGTTGCGTCGAGCCTTGCGCTGCCAGTGCAAGCTGCGCATTTTTTTTTTTTTTTTTTTTGGACTCTCAGTGCTTCAACAGGGCTTCGCAGGCACGAGCGAGTGTGGGCGCCGTGGCTTAGTTGGTTAAAGCGCCTGTCTAGTAAACAGGAGATCGTGAGTTCGAATCTCACCGGTGCCTCGAAAGAAAAACATTTTTTTTTTTTATTTTTGGAGGGGCGAAGCACCTTAGGGCCGAGGCTTGTCCGTCCACGGTGTCCGTTGGCTGTCACGGGGCGAATGCGTGGATAAAGTTATTTGAAAGTTTGCGCTCGTCCGTGTCTTCTGTGTCCTTGTATTGTGAGCATACATAGGCGCGCGCACGAGGGGGGGCAGAGGGGGCGCCCCCCCCCCCCCCCTGGTCACCTAAGAAGGGGGGGGGGGGCGCAAAGTCTGCCTCATACATTGACTTAATAGGGAAGGGGGGGCGCTGCGACGAGCCTTCGCCCCCCCCCCCCCCCTGAAGGAGAACCCTGCGCACGCCTATGATTGTGAGTGCACAGCCATATTTTCCTTCCAAGAAATCACTGTCGGGATAACTGGACGATAACGCTATATGAACTGGACTATGCCCATAGACTGTGCTCATGCTTTATAACATAGTGTTGCGGATTATTTTGTTCTTCTTTTATTCTTTTTAATTTTTCTTATGTTTGTGTGTGTCTTGAATATTACTACCATGATGTTGGGATAGCCGCGCTCAACGTAGCCTACCATATCCCATACTTTGTTTTTTCATATATAAATAAAAAAAATACACTCTTCGTTGTTTACGTGCGCCACGAGCAGATGACATATCTGCCGCTATTACGTACGTCACGATTTGGTGTCTCGATCATGGTCTCAATCCCGTGACGTCACACTGCAATGACGCGCCGCTGAGAAGTCGCCCCGTCGATATCAAAACCGAAAGTTTAGTTTTTTTTAGGTTAGCGGATTAAAAATATATTCATGCATTTCCAGGCACCTCAATACTCTCTTTTAGGTTTCTCGACAGGTTGTTGAAGTTGCTGCGTTCAAGAAGAAAACGAGCGCACGTGCTCGCTGGCACAAAGCTCGTCTCTTTCTTCTAGTAGGTAGAACGCGGCAATTTTTTTTTTATTTAGAGCAACAATCCGAAAATATTTAAAAATCATGTCAGTACAGCATTTGGATATTCAGCCTAGCTGTTTCCTGTTTTTTTTTCTTTTTCTTTTTTTTTTTTTTTTGAGGTTGGTGCTCGGTAGCAGCTTAGCGCAGTGGCGTAGCCAGGGGGGGGGGGGGGGGGGGGTTTCAAACCCCCCGAAAATTTTCACTTTTGCTTGCGCATATATACACACACACATACAAACGCACGCACGAACATATATTAAGTATGGGTGAACCCCCCCCCCCCCTCCAAAAATATTTCTGGCTACGCCCCTGGCTCAGCGACTTTTAACCAGCCCAACGAAGACGTCGACGCAATGGCGTGGCCCGGGCTCCCGCGCAACCATACAAGAAGGAAAAGGACATTCACGTGACAGTGTTGAAGCTAGTAATAAAAAGTTTGAGGGAGAAAAAGGCTGTAGCCACGCGATGTCCACTTCAGCCTTTTTGTTGTCCCTCAACAGCACATACCCAGACATTTACCCGAATATTTCTTGCGCGGCGTGTGGCGAGGCTGCTAATATATGCCCCACATGCACAGGGAGCGCGAGTGGTTGGGCCCGTAGTTCTCCAAGGAAGAGGTGGACGCGCTCCTGTGAAGTCCCGTCTATGAAGACCAAATCCTGTCCGTAACCAGCGCGTCCGTGATTGGGCTCAACGCTACTAGATTTTTGATCGGGCCGGCAGGTTAGATCCCGTCGTGGGATTGGCCGAACGCGCGTTTCGTTGGACCCAACAAAAGTTATTTCACTCACTCATTCACGTGATAGGAAGCGTTAGTATTGGTCGGCTCGCTTAGGTTGTGTCGGCTGCGGGCGTTGCGGGGGCGTAGTCCTACCAATGAGGCACCGCCCACTGGGCGACGGAAAGAGGGACAGGTGGTGTCAGATAAAGTTGGCTTCCCACATGAAAATGGGATGTGCATTCCCAGCTGGAAGTTGGCTTGACAGCCTGGTTTTCAGCTGGAAACGGCGCTTCAGGTTGGGAATTCGGAATGAGACCCACTCCGGTCTGTGTAGGCGTCGGTGACAGCGTCGTTATTTGTGAGCGAAAAATCATCTTGTCCGTGACCAAAAAAAAATCGAGAAAGATATATAAATAAAATAAATAATAAAAATCTTCGGGTCCGATTGAGAACCGTACCCAGGCCGTCTGCGTGGTAAGCAGGAATGGGAAATTCCCAGCCTGAAGAGCCATTTCCAGCTAAAAACCAGGTTGGAAACCTGATTCCTACCTGGGAATTCACATCCAAGTTTCATGTGGGTGTATTTGCCATATTTTCTCGGAAAACGTGCCCTATCGAAAATTCTCATATGAGACACGTACATGCCACATATCCAACAATTTTGCATGAACACACAGTGTACGTATGAATCATATGTGTTCTCGTACGATCATACAAGATTATTGGATATGTGGCAATAAGTGTCATCACAGAGATTTTTCGATAGGGATGTGTAACATGAATGAAACTGCAGTGTAGGAGAGCAGTATTTGAAGATAAGCTCCCGTCCAATTTCAGTGTTCAATAAATTAGCAAAACGAAGAGAACAGGTAGCGTAGCCAGAAATTTTTTTCGGGGGGGGGGGGGGGGGGGGTTCAATCATACTTTATGTATGCTCGTGCGTGCGTTTGTATGTGTGCGTGCATATATACGCAAGCAAAGCTGAAAAATTTCGGGGGGGGTTTGAACCCCCCCAACCCCCCCCCCCCCCCTTGGCTACGCCACTGGAAGAGAAAGAAAATCAAGCTCGACTCGAGAAATGCTCGGCCGTGGAAGCTATCAGAAGAGGTAACATACTTAAAAAGCACGTATATGGTGCCAACAGGGGTGAATAAAAAATTATTCGCTGAAAAAAGGCTGACGAATGTTCATCCGGTACAATGGCGCCACAGACTGACGAATTAGCGCAATGGAAATACAGGTATACGATATAATCGTACATGCGAACTGGAGTAATTCATTATATTATCCATTTAAAGAATCTGGTGGAATTTCATCGGGAAAAATATATATACGCCCCCTCACCCATAAATGAAATGAAATGGAAGAAATTTTCTAGTGTATAATAAAAATTGAAATAAGTAGCCCGAAAGTAAATCTCCAAGATACTCCTTAATAATTGCTGATCTACATACTCCGTTGAATGTAAATTCTGGTGAATGCTGGCATAGATTCATTGTGTCATTATGTCTTACACTGCATGCCTTCTGTCAGAATTTGCTGGCATATGTAATACCTAATTTTTCTACGTGAAACTTTTACCACTACATATGCGATTACCATTTTCTCGAAAGCTTCGCGAAAAAAACAACAAAAGAAAACGTATTATACAACCTATCACACGAGCACCTAAAAGGCCTTTTGAGCAAGAACAATCCTTTCGAAAAAGATATATTGTTTTGTCTTTAATTCCGCTGTCGAGTTTCCACGTAAGGCACACTTTTGACTCGCAACCCACGGTTATGCGACAAATGCACGCTGCAACGTATTATTTAAAGCCTTTCCCAATCATTCAAGCCTGCAGTACAATAAAAAAAAAAACTTAAAAAACTAAAAAAAAAAAAGTTATGCGCAGTCGACAGGATTCGAACCTGTGCGGGGAGACCCCAATGGATTTCTAGTCCATCGCCTTAACCACTCGGCCACGACTGCACGACGGGAAAGTGCCACCATAGATGTTCTCTGGCGCCACCTATTTTTAAACGCCTCGCGTCTGGAGGCGGATGGCTTTTAGCGGCATGTTCAGCGGCGACACTTGGCGAATACTTTCCATGCAAACGCACCAATAGGCATAAGCGTGCGCAGGGTTCCCCTTAAATGGGGGGGGGGGGGGGGGGGGAGGTTCGTCGCAGCGTCCCTGGTGCACCCCCCCCCCCCCCCCCACCTCTATCCATATGTCAATGTATTGGTCTGGCACGGCCGCTGGATAAAAAAGCGCACGGTACGGCCTGCCGCGTGCTCCGAATCCGGCGTGACAGGTCTAGTTTACCGGACCACCGCCGCGGCGCCACCGGGGGGGGGACGGGTTTCCCGAGCGCCCGCGGAATCACATGCGCAGTGCGCTTGCGGCGGTTATGAATGAGCGCGTGCGTCTTCGTGTGACGCCCGAAATTTTCTTTTAAAATCCATCTAGCGTGTACCCATCAGGTAATTACCGATCTTGCTTGTACATACCTGCAGCCCTTGGGAATGTTCGGTCTTGCATTGCCCGAGATGCAACCTCGCACACCGATCGCTTTTCGCGGAAGTAGGAATCGTGAGCATATTTTACTGGTATCCTACAAGGTCACAACTAACCGATCCGGTGGAGCTACACCTTTCCTAATGCATCGAAATTCATTATTTTGGCTGTGAGTATGTCGCTTCAGATTTAATCATTTTATTTAGAGTAAGATAGCCTGAGAAGTTGCAGTTGCCACTGTTTATTTAACACAAAATAAGATGAACTTTTTATTTTCTCCAAACACGTCTGTACTATACACACGATACAGTATCAGATGCAACAGCCACGAAATAATATTTAGCATGTGTGCGATCATCTCATAAAAGTGGATTCGAGCCACCTTGAAATTTCAATGACTGCGACTTCAATGCTGCCGACTGGGCGAGCTGTTACGGATTGAGTAATATGAAAACTGTGAAACGGAAAAAGTGATGAGAGGCTGAAAAACACGCGAACACAACTCCTTGCGTTCCTGCATGATTGTTTTCGTTTCTTCCCGTCATGTTGTTTTTATGATAATGTAACAAATTCAACATTGAAGATTCAACAGTGAACACAAAATCGGAACAAAATGCGTGAAGCTATTTATTATCAATTCAGGGCTTATTCCGGCATTTTTTTTTTTTACACCTTTGCATAATAAAACCAGTTGACTTGCCTCACAACTTCAAACTTCAAAACACACGCAGAAAAAAAAGGTGTTCCATCCCGTATCCGGCAAGCATATGTTTACATTTACACCACCGCTGCCGCTGGCTGCAAACGTTGTTGCATCCAGGAGCCGCGACACCACCTTCCCGTCCTCTCTTATCTCTCGTTTTTTTCTAATTTCCGCCTTTCAGCCCGCGGTACCTTTGTCATTGGTTCCGGTTGTTTCCGAACGCTGTCGCGTTGCGGTGTGGTGCGTTGCCCCGTAATGCCATGTGGTATTGATGTTCGTTGTCGTGAAAAGCACGTGCACGGCCGCTGTAGTCATTTGCGGTACAGCACACAGACTCAAACTTACCTCAGCGAAACATGCGGAGACAAAAAAAGTGCCGAAAAGCGGCTGGTGGGCGACGACAAGGGTTTATTTTAAACAAATATACATGGCAGCCAACACGCACGTTGAGAGCCACTCACCGGGACAAAGTAAGGCGGGTCGTTTTCGAAAGAGCTATGGTAGACAAAAAAAAAAAGGGGGGGGGGGGGGGTAAACGCTTTGCTATACTCATCTCTGTTTACATTTTTACGTTATTTTTTATTGTTGTTTTGTTATGCCTCCTGCTTGTGCGCCCAACTTTTGGCTTCCCTGTCTACTTCCAGTTTGTACCGACCATAAAACCATCCGTTTTTGGTCTTTTTTGATGTTAGCCGCTGTACAGGCACTGGCGAATCTCGGTTGCACACCAACGCGCTTGTCTTCTGGCAGTCTCCATCACATGGTTCTGTCATCTATTACTGTTTCTTTTTTTCTACTATGTATTGTCGACAAAGGAACCTGTGCTCGCTCCAAGGAAGGCACGTGTATTCGACTGCCCTACAGCAGCCGTGGTTTTCCGTGCTACTACGTGTGTAAATATGAAAACGTGGTTATCATTTGATTCGGCCGTCTCGAAAAAAAACTGGGGAAGCGAATGTCTCGCATGAATAATATAGCTTGAGTTTATCCCGCCATTCCGTGGTTTTGTTGCTTGAGTTAAATAAAATTGGAGTTGTAGTCTATTATTGTCAGCTTCATTCTTCGAGATATTAGTCACCCCAGTGATCGGCCTTATACATATATATATATATATATATATATATATATATATATATATATATATATATATATATATATATATATATATATATATATATATATATATATATATATATATATATATATATTTGTTGATATTGTCCTACTAAAACCTGTGCAGATATTTGCAAGCCACTTCTAATGAATATATACTTCCGCAGCCTTTTCAACAAAGTTACGAGGAGCGCGTGACCATATTTGTAAAATCCGCTAGTATCCAGCATTCAAAGCTGAATTACTTTTGGGCACGCTATCGTGTATCGGATAACATGAAAAAGATCCAAATTATGTTTTTTTTAATACACTTTGTGTAGAAAATATGAACGTGTATTGTCAGATGTTTAAAAAAAATACTTCTGAGGCATTCCGGCTGAGAAAAAGCGAAGGTGCTGAAGAAATGTCACGGAAATCAAAATACGTTAAAATAACAAACGATGCATTACATGCTCATAAAAAGAACAACCACTTTTTCACGTGCACATTCAGCGCCATATAATTCTGCTACATGCGTTGTCGATTTTTTTTTTTAGCTGCAAAGCAAGAAGCTGGTCCTGGGGAAAAAAAATGTCAGGAGCTCGGCACGGGAACATCGAAGCTTAATGGGCTTTTTTTAACCAGATAACGCGAGCGTACTCAACTAAATATGTGATATGCCATCACTGCGATAAATGAGATTGAAAAAAACTTCTTAGAACAACTGAGTGGGCCACTGTTGTGACAACCACCAACTAATTTGCTGCGGCTGCTGCCCCGACGGAGCCGCCGCCACCCGTTTCCCCGTCCCTCCCGTCCCCGCCCCGTCGCGCCACAGCGGTCGCAACTGCAACTACGGCAGACACGCGCTCTCCCATAGAAAGCCGCTCGACGCGGCAGGCCGTACCGCGCGCTTTTTTATCCAGCGGCCGTGGGTCTGGCTTTGCGCCCCCCCCCCCCCCCCCTTTTTTTTTCTCGCCACTCCGTGCGCACGCCTATGCCAATAATAAGTCATGCGCCTCACCCCTCGTGCTGTCGGGCCAAATTAGCCTCCGTACGACTAATTTTGCTTATGGTATGCATGCTTGCGTGCAGTGCCGTAGCAGTTAATTGGGGATGGTTTGGAGGGGGGGGGGGGTCGTTTTAAATTGCCCCCCTCCCTCAAATTTCAAAAATTTACGCTTTGTAGCTCAAATTAATAAGAACCGACACCCCCCCTCCCCCCCCGCGTAAAAAGTTGGCTACGCCCCTTGTGCTTATAGTAAAAGGTGGAAGCGGATTCGCTGCCCAGCCATCTCTCTTTCTGTTTAAAGTTCGGCCAAAAGACGCAGCGTCCCGAATTACCAGCTCAAGGTCAAATTTTGATTACTACAATGATTTATTTTGCAAGCGTCCACACAGCTCACATAGCCACCGGCCCCGTCCATAACTGTCAGGAAAGCCAATACCTCTCCAATGAAGAAAAAATAGTCATCGCATTGACCAACATCAATCACTAGGTCCTTCTAATGTTGGGAGGCATTGACGACATACATGCCTTTGTTGCAAAACAAGTTCTAGTTCATTATAGGCAGTCTGAAACAGCTAGGGGTACCCAGGGCTTGCATACGCAGTAGTTTTTCGGTAGCGACTATAATGCGCATGCATCCTAAGGCAACTTCAGTTAACATTCCGGCATCTATTTGTCAAAAACAGTCTGTATACCAAGTCGCCCCAAAGCTTTCTTGCATTGGTTTCACAAAGATCCAATTGAGTGCAGCTCTCATGCACTTTGGTTCATGAAGGAAAAACCCTTGTATCTACACCATGCTTGCGCACATTCAATGAATCCAACAGACCCCAGGTCTGGATACCCATTCGTAAACATCAGTTTTTGGAAAGTCCAATAAACTTCATTCTAAAAGAACCAAGCAACTGAAACTTGCAAATAGAAACATTTCTTTTTCCCTAAGCCAAAGTATAGAAGAAAATATTTGAAGTGTGCGAGATACTGTTTCTCCTTGCACTAGATGTATACTACAGTACCTAGGCATGAAAAGCTGGGCTGGTTTCTTCATGTTTAGATGCAAGAAAAACCAGCGAAAACTCAAAGCAAGGATGAAGAATGCACACTCACTTTGTCGAGTGAGTGCGCCTTCTGGTTTTTCTTGCATGTAAATGTACAGTACCAAGGTTCTGGTGCGCAATGAAAAATGAACATCCATTTTTTGTACCTTTACATGGCTGTATAAATGAGAATTGATGTTCTGAATGAATGCATACAAGTTTAAATTGATTTGTATTGTGGTTCATGCGAGGAACCTAGCTTAGAATTTCAAAACATAACGACAGTACCAGAAGGTGCAGCACTCAGCTGTGAAAAATAGAAATACAGTAACAGTTAGGTCCAACTAAAATGAGTTCTTTAATTTCTGCTTTTACCAATAGTACAATGATACTAGCATGGTTTAAGCTTGTGCATGCTGCGAGCCCATAATTTTTGCAACTAGATGACTAGTGAAGTGATCTCGAATTACTTGCGAATCTAGATTGTTCTGTACTTTCCCATGACCTGAAAAACCGTATTATAAAGAGCAACATTTTTCATGATCATTTATTGCACAGGTTGTGTCTGGAACGTGGTCGCCGTCAACACCACCAGGTTGCCCTCACACAGTCCACAGTGGGGAGCTATAGGCATATTGCTCCTATAGGATCAGGCTAGTTCACAGGGCCCTGCAAAACGAGCTCATTAGAAGAAATGGGATTCACTGCTCGTAAGAATGAAGGCAACCCGTAGGCCAATTTTCGGTGTAGTCATTCTGCTCCAATTGCATCCTGCAATCACGAGCAAGAAGTTTGTGGAGCGGAGGACCACGCATGGAATTGTAGGAGACAAGCACTGGCACTGTCGTGTTGCACTATGTTGATGACTGAAAGCTTGATATACAGATGAGAGCCTTGTGGTTGCAATGGTGCGATTGTAGAAGAAACAATTCCTCCTTTCACAATGTCTTGTGAACATGAAGCGAGTATCTATGAAAGTGATGGTCCGAAAATGCCAACCCAGTCATTCCTTCCGGCCAGCCTTCCGAGCGGCGTTTAATATGCGAAGAATTGAATCATTCTAAGGCACCCTTTCAAACCAACACTTCCACCTTCTAAAGCAAATTAACCGTATGCAGAGAGAAACATTGAGATTTCTATTTTTATGACATCTTTTGCTTAGAAGAACCAAACTTATGTGGGTTATTACTGGTCTCAGACTTGCACAATAAATGTACATCCCAAGTGCATATAACTAGGCAATTCTAGTTAACCCTGAACTTCCATTTTGATTAATTTTCTGTGGAAAGCACATCCACCAAGGAGCTTAAAGCATCTGTGCAAGTTGAGTTTGTGTATCCTGCATAGCACTTGGGACAGAATCCAGGAAAGTTTCTCAGAAGGCACACTATAATTTTAAACTACCCTGTTTGAGAATGTATGTCGGACAGACCTAAAGGCCAGTGTGTGAACCCCACCATAACAAGTGCAGAACATTAAAATAATCACCAGGAAACCGGTGGTGAAACAGGTGAAATCAACCAAAGATACTAAACATAATGCTTCCCTTGCCTTCACTTCTAAGCATAGTGAAGTGCAATTATATGGTGCCCAGAGATTTAAAAGCGATATTCAGAGTGCGTGGCTGCCACACACTTTTGTGCCACTGGTTGGCATTAGGGTAATTTGCATTAGGCGGTGAAAGAGAGCTTTTGTCATGCATTGTGGCTGAACTTGATCACCCAGTGCTCACCATAATAATAATACTCGGGTTTTTACATTCCGAAACCAGGATATGATTATGAGGGACACCGTAGTGGAAGGCTTCGGAAATTTTGACCACCTGGGGATTTCAACCACCTGCATTTTCGCCTCCACTGAAAATGCAGCTGCGGCAGCCGGGATTCAATCCCCAGACATTCAGGTCAACAGTGAAGCACCATAACCACTTAGACCACTGAGGCGGGTCCAGTACTCACCAGTAGTGTAAGAAGTGTTAAGTGTTCTTCAGTCAGATTAACATGTCTAAAATGTTGAGAACTATATCCAGTGTACTTACATCTGGTGCCTCCAATATCGCCAGCGACGTTACGTCAGTGAACTCCATGCTCTATTAAAAAGTACTAGTAAAACACAATTTGCAGCATCACTATCCTTTCTGTGCAATTACTATGCAAGGTGTAGCCAAGTTTAACTTTTCTCATTTGCAATGTCAACATTCAGATGGACTTTGACTTGTGAACAGAATTACACATACTGCAATAAAAATAGGGAGACGCCTTAATTTATGAGGCAATGATACGGTTGATATTCAGTGCTGTGTATAGATATATTTTACAGCGCAAGCTTTTATGAGCTCACAACAACAGCCGATTTTGGTGGCGTAGTTGTCCGCCACCGCCACCATCTGTCACACCTATCGCGCAAAACGACAAAAAAAGAAGACAGGGTTCAAGCGAAATTAGCACACAGGAACTCTGCGTTGCGTGGCAGACAAGTATTCACCAACAGCGCTACTTCGGTGCTTGAAACATCTTCACAAAAGAACCCCATACAGGCACAAGTTGGGTGAGGAATCAAATTAACAGACGGAATATTGCATAGCAGAAAGGGAAAATAACAACAAGCGTTGCACAACGTGAACTTACGTAATGAGTGGGCGATTTAAAGCTTCCCACCCATTACGAAGGGCTCAGCCATAATTATTCATCATCAGCCACAGCATCAACAAAGTCTGCATCTATGCAGGTGTGCACATTGCCTTACAGACACGTAGCAGGTACCTCGCTACTTCGCAAAATGATGAATTATGGTACTTCAATAATGCATGTTGCTGGGCGAGTCGGCCGTACATGATGAAACAAGGTGCTGTGCAAAGGACACAGGGACAAGGAAGTGAACGAAGGCGGGCGCCTAAATCTAAGTACACCCGTCCTCGTTCACTTCCTTGTCCCTGTGTCCTTTGCACAGCACCTTGTTTCATCGTGAATTACGGTGTAGTGGGTACTTCCTTACTTCAAGAAATGATATGACATAGTGGGTACCTTGCAACTGTACTTGCAGTAGTCGCCCTCAGGTACTTTACAACAGGCTCTAGAAAGCCTGCACTTCCTGCTTATGCTGTGTCTGTGCCTAGTGTTTCACACAGGACTGGCATTTTGTTACTATGCGATTTAATTTTAACCTAAACAAAAGCGTTTTCAAATAAGTGAACAAAATCACCAGTGCCTTGGCTTTTATAATCCTAACTTTATTGATAAAACTAATGGGTCTTGAAGGCACATTTTACCATAAGCAACAGTCTTAACAAAAGCAAAAGACACCAGTGCAGCTACTATACCAGCAGTAAGATCAGCTCTCCTACAAAATACACTGAACGATGAGACTATAGGCCACACTACAAATTATTTTGTGAATAAGTTGACTTGGGAATAAAAAGTAGCACAAGAAATATGAATGTCATGATGAACATAAGGTTGTGACCACTTGTCATAATCTTAATATGTATGCGTGTTTGCATTTCTGTTGTGTAGCTTTGCTTTTACCAGAAGAAGATTGGCTCATGTTCTCCAAATGTATGTCCAATAATAACACATAGCACTAGTAATAATAATAATATGTGGGGTTTTACGTCCCAGAACCACGATATGATTATGAGGGACGCCGTAGTGGAGGGCTCGGAAATTTTGACCATGGTGTTCTTTAAGGGGTACTGACACAAAATTTCGCGGCCGAGATAGCCTGCTGGATCGATTCCCGTGTACATGCGTGTACCATCTGCAAAATATCGACAGCGAATAAAGCTTGAAAGGTATTTTATATGAATTTTTAAGTTCGCGTGCGTGATCCAGCATTCTAGGCCGTACCTAGCGGCATTGACACCCTCGGAGGTGACCCGAGTTGACCCCCCCCTACTTCCCCTACGCAGCCGGTACAACAGGTTATGATGACGTCGTAGCCGCCATTTCTGTTTTGGCGCGCCGCCACTGCGCTGTTGGTGACTGCTCGGCGGCTGCTCGCGAGTGTGTGGCTGCGGCCAAGAGGAGGCGCTGCCGCGGCGCACGCGTTGAAAGTTTTCTGTATGGCGACACTACAGCTTTCCAGTTTCCTGCTCCCACGGACTTCTTGATTTCCCTGTGCTGCCTGGTCTGCAGTGACAGGCCACAATGCCGAAATCCTTCTGCGCTGTTTCCTTCTGCATGTCGAAGTCGGGATCAGGCGTATCGCTGCATACGTTTCCCCGCGACGAACCTCGGCGGCAGAAGTGGATCGAGTTCGTGTGCGCTTGTGGACGTCAGGAGTCTCAGGACTGGTCCCCCGTGCAGAACAGTCGCGTTTGCGGGCTCCATTTTGAGGCGCATTGCTTTACCACAAAGGCGCCGGATTTGGCGTACATGGGTCTTCCGACTCGACCCGGTGCATCGCTCACGTCTGGTGCTGTGGTGTTACCTAGCTTTTTTCGGCACCAACAACTTGAAGGGCATCACAATGTTATCAAGTGATTCATTCGGATATTGCACGTAGAAAAAGCTAATGTCCTGCAGAACATTTGTGCACGAATGTGTCGGGTCTTACCATTGTACATTGCCAACGCGAGGTTCATCGTGGTCGCGTTGCTGGTATCGCTGCTGCTTCCCGACGAAGCACTCCTCGCCAGCGGGTCAAACCTGAAGTGATTCGCCACGTCGAAAATTCCTTCCATCCCCGCCGCAAGAAAATCGTCGCCATCAGACGACGATGAGCCCGACGACGACAGCAAGGACGATAACGGCGACGACATCACGCATCATGTGTGACAAGCAGACGATGCAGACCGCGGAAGTGCGTCACTGTTCTGTGTGCTCACGTGACCGAGCGTTTCA
Source organism: Rhipicephalus appendiculatus (assembly GCA_030522465.1). Classification (NCBI taxonomy): domain Eukaryota; kingdom Metazoa; phylum Arthropoda; class Arachnida; order Ixodida; family Ixodidae; genus Rhipicephalus; species Rhipicephalus appendiculatus. The sequence continues at coordinate 1,375,207 of JALIZH010032965.1, forward strand.
CTCGCTAGGTGGTGATAGTTGCACCCGGCGGCTTGTCTTTTTTGGAGCTCTGTCAAACCGAAACTGAGGCTGTGTCGGTAATGAGGAGCTTGTAATTAATTATCTGTCGCGCGATGCAGCAAACGATGTGTCGTGTTATGACTAACAGGCCCCCCAGCAACACATTGCAGCAAAAAAAACGCGGGGCAAAAATTTTTGTGTCAGGACTCCTTTAATGTGCACAGATCTGTCGCGCGCTGCAGCAAACGATGTGTCGTGTTATGACTAACAGGCCCCCAGCAACACATTGCAGCAAAAAAAACGCGGGGCGAAAATTTTTGTGTCAGGACTCTTTTAACGTGCACAGACATCGCACAGTACACGGGCCTCTACCGTTTCGCCTCCATCAAAATGCGACCGCCATGGCTGGAATCGAACCCGCGACCTTCAGGGTCAGCAGCCGAGCACCCTAGCCACTGATCCACCGAGGCGGACCCAACCGTAGCACTAGAAAGTACACACATATCCTGTGGGCAGAAGGCCAACACATCGTTCTGTACAGACAACTGTAAGGGGAATGTTTTTATTGCAAACCGGTTTCAAAACACGCACAAGCATTTCACAATAAGCATCACATTCACACTTTCAGAATGTAGCCAAAAACGATGGACAATATACAGAAACAGGTGCCTACTGACGGCCATTGTAAAACTACTCTTTCCTCAACACCGGCCAGCATCATAAAGCCCCTACTTTTCTTCAACTTTGCATACACAGCTAGAAAAAAAAATAAAATGAAGAGAAACATTGAAAGATAACAACATTAAAATTACAAAGGCAAACAAAACTGGTACAAATCGGACGCGTCTGTGGGTCGCTCTACATGTGGCCGACACTTTGATAACGCCGCGAGAGACTCGTTGCATTGGCGAGCATTATAAACCACACAGCACGCCGACCAAAGGAGGAGGAGAAGAAAACGACGTGGTGGCCTCTCTCCTTTGGCTTAAAACGTCGTTCCGGTGAGTGCTTCAGCACCAATTCGGGATGCCAGGGGAGGCGCGAGTTCGGACGCGAGACCGACAACAGGCCACGCGTTTTCTCGTCGGTGCCGAGACGTACGCTAAAGAGTACGATATTGGCAATTTCGCCTAGTTGCCATGTGGCTTATGCCGCGAGGGACTCCCTCTTGCCAGGCCTGCTTGCGCTCCACGAGCTAAGCCTTCACGCAGACACCACGCTCCCCCGCACAGCTTTGGACCAGATAGGAACAGGGTTTGGCGACGACCCCAACATCACAGTGGAAGGCACGTTTGTTTTGTGTGTAAGTCCCAGCAGTGGGCATCAGCTCTCGCCGAGGGGTGGCGGCGTCTGAGGCATGTGCTGGCTTGAACCTTGCGTCAGGTAGCCAGCAATGGCCGTGCCCGCACCTGAAAGATGGAAAGGTGATGTTAAGATATGTCCACTCATCGTTGGGTCTCATGCACAACAGTCTTTTGATCAATAAAGGGGTGTATGCGGGCTTCAGTCTTTTGGAACAGCTCAGGGAGCAGGAATAATGTGATTTTGGAGCAACTTTGGAGCGGTAAAAGGGGAGTTTTGGAGCAGCGTTGGAGCACTAAACGTGTGTTTTGGAGCAATTCAAGTTAGTTGTAGAGCAGATTTCTAGGTTTTTACTAAACATTAAATACTGATGACGCGACTAGACTTACCACAAATTGATATATATACATATACACACAAGCATACTATACATCAAAGCTGAAAGCGCAGTAACTCAAAGAAAACAAGACATAAGCGATGCTTTGGATAGCTACTAGACCTCAGACATATGAAAAACGTTAATGTTAAAATGTTGAAACGTTAAAAACGTGAATAAAACACCGCATCTCACATGAACAGCAACTGGACTAGAGATGAGCCTAATTAAAGTTACCTTCATTTTAAACCCAATAAGACTCTATAAAAATGAATTTAAAACACTTATGCTCCAGTCATTAAAGTGCAACAGCCGACATGAAAACCACGAGGAAAATAGAGCAATGGCGTGGAAAGTTTTTTTTATTGCGATAGCAATTATATGAACACTCTCGATCGGGTTTTTGTGTCCTGTCATGTTCCATGTAAAGTCCAAGTTGATAACATCCCCCCGCGCATCATATGTTCTACCCGCGGGTAAAAGCACACGAACGGGAACGACGAGCGCTGCTCAAGCACAGATCAAATGAGCCAGCTCATCTCCGTCGCTCAGAGGGCACATGTGATAACATCCCGCCTCGTGTTAGACCTGCTGTCGAATGCTCAAGCAGAGAGGAAATGCGCTGCCTGTCTCGAATAAGCCAGAAATGACGTGGGGGAGGGGGGTGTTCGCTCTACCAGCAGCTGTGAACTTTGATTATAAGGGTACGGTCGCGATCGCTGGCGTGCACGCTATCTCGGCAAGCATCAACGCACGGCTGAGTGCTGCGCTCTCAAGGCAAAGAGACTGTGCGAAAAGAGCATTTCTCCCTGGAGCGGCCGTATTCTCTTACACCAGCGTTTTGTAGAGTTACGCGAGACTGGATCCAAAATAGTTGGCTGCCCTCCTTACTTTGTATAACATTACAATTTGACGCCTATTGCATTCATTGCTTCACCTTTGCGGTGAAACCTATTTTTTATTTATTTATTTATTTATTTATTTATTTATTTATTTATTTTTTTCAGTTTTTATGGTTTGACAGTCTACATCGCAGAGCGCGTGCTGTGCTCGGCAATGGCGCGGTGAGTTTTTTGCAACACCCCTGCCGTCTTTATAGTTTGACTAACAGCTTTGCTGGTAAAAAATAAATTTGCGTAATGAGGTCTGCACACAAATGCCACCTTTAACAAGATTCACGCGTTTTGTTAACGTGGTGAATTATTCGTACATGGTGTTGAGTTCACGCATGGTGGAACACCATGCATGAACCAAAATACGACATGACCGAACTACACGGTATGTGGACGCGGCTACGTCCTTTGCGTATCAAACGCGTGTTGCTCAGTTGATGATAAGACTCGGTTAAATTTTGCGTTGTACGCGCAAATTGCCGCTAATGTGCAGCTTGGTGCAGCAGGTCAGATTGGCGCAGCACTTCCATCCCTGTCTAGAGATAGTACAACAATAATGCATTTGGTCTGTAGAAAGTTAAATGCTGGATAAAAGGACATTCTGGCTGTGCCAGCACCGGCTTTCTTTTTTTGCATTTTACAGCCAAGGAAGCATAAGTTGCGCCACTTAGGTAGACTGGCCAGTGACAAGCCATTATGAAAAGCAGCATATCAATTTCTTTGCAGTGTAAGACCTCATCAGTGATGAGGTGCCCGATCAGATGAATGGGCTAGACCGATGCCATAGTACTGCATCAATACGCCGGTCTCTCTGTCTGCAGAAAGTGTGTTGGTGGCAACTAGGGTGGTCTAATTCACACTTGGCAAACCTATGTGCCAATCTAGTGTCGTGACACTGGCCACACTGTTGCATCTTCAAAGTGGTGAAGAACACGTGTGCAGTCAAACACAGACTTGTCGAATCCCTCGTGCAGGCCATCTTTTCCTCAGTGCTTTAATGGTGACTCAGACAAAACTTCCACTCTAGATACATCAAACGCTGCACCGCATTGCACCTCTGCAAGCACACTTATCACGCCAGTATGCATACTACCATAATCACGCCGACGAAATGGCACTATTATGGCACATGCTGTCAAACAATGCATTGAATTTCAAGATCAACCATGCTATGGATGGAGGAAAAAAAGAGCGCAGTGCACATCTCGACATTTGCATGGTTTCATGCACCAACCGTCTCGTTTACCCTTGGTAATGTTGGAGTTTCGAGTAAGCGACTCTGCAAGACAGTAGCATAATGTGGTGAAGCATACAAACAGCATAAAAAAAAATTACTACTAATCGCAGTGTAGTGAAGTGCATCACAGATCTCCTGTATCGAGTTACCAGTGCCCCTTCGGATTCTATATGCCCGGGCTTGAAAGTATATAAGTCATAATTATTCCCATGGTTCAACTCGGCGCAGCAAGATGGAAATAAGCAGGCTCATCGAAGGCACCCCAGCAGCGATTGTTTCGCACAGATCTGATCCCAATTTTCTCTCTTGCAGACATCTACGTAGGCTAATACTTGAAAGAAAATACGAGTTTCAAACGGGTACTTTGCCTCTGATGCAAGTTCACTATAATGGAAATTCGTTGTATTTTAGAAAGATAGATTGACTGGGCTAGCTGGTAGTTGGTGTCGACCGTGAACAATTCTGACAGTGAATAGTAAATGTGGGACCCTTAAATAATAATATTGTTGGGTTGCGGAGGACATTAAAGGAGCACTGACACAAAAATTTTGCACCTTGTCTTTTTTTTTGTTGCCCACTTATCATGGCTGGAAACCTTGTTTGCGTGAGTACGCGATGGTTATTTATTTAGAGACGTTTTTAGAGCGCTCAGTCAGTTTCGGTTTCAAAGAGAACCGAGCTAGGCGGGAGCAGTTCTGGCAGCAAGGTAAACACAGCTGGCCACGTGACGACGCAAAACTGTGATGTGGGCGCCGCGTGCAAGAGCGTGCGCCGCACTGACAGCCAGCACAGCCAACACACGTAAAGCCACAGGCACGGAGGAAGAAATCGCAGGTAGCGCAAGCGCAAGGTGCGTGCCAGCAACCAGCCAACACAAACTCGTGACGTAGGTTTGTTCACATTGCTGCTGCGTTGATGTCGGCGTCGCGAGGAGCTCCACATCTCACTCAGTCGCACTGCATGCACTTTAAAACTGATTTTATGTATGTTCTAGGCTATATTTGCCCTTGATATTTCGTAGATGTGTATGTCTCCACATAAATCTTGCTCATTATCTCCCCTTTGAAATTTTGTGTCAGTGCTCCTTTAATGCAAATAAACGTAAATGTACATTGAAAACTAACTGGGAACTTTAAGCAGTACAGTCAAATCTCATTATAGCGAACCTCAAATTAACAATTTTTTTCAGATTAACGACTTTTTCGAAAATCCCCCTCCAAATGCCCATTAGTTTAATGTAAAAATGTTTCACTACTACGAATTTCAGAATACCGAATGTTTCAGAATAACGTATCGAATTTTATCGCCCTTGTATATCCATAACACTTCAAAATAACGAATAGCAATTTCAAAAAAGTTACTCGCGGCTGTAGAAACAATGCCCAGCTCAGTACCTGCCGCTATCATCATCATCAGAACGCCCGCGTATTGCTCTTCGCTCCTGCCGTAGGCAAATGTGCGGTAGCCCAATCGCCATCACCATCGCCTGCACTTACTTTTCGCGTCAGGTTTCGGCATTTCGCTGATTTCGCCGCGTGCCTTTGTTTTCGTCGGGCAGCTTTGCCTGTGCACTTGTTACACGGCTGTTTTCTCGCCTTCGGATTGGTGGCTGTACGTTCACGATGAGCTCCGGAAGCAACACGAAAGGAATGCGGCGACAGTGAAAAGTGCGACGCGAGTGACCTATGGGATGAAGTCGCCGATGATTCACCCGTGCATGCTTCACAAACGTTTGAACACTACGCACAGTGCGACGACGAAGTATGAACGTCGGCTTAGCTGGCAACCGATAAGATCTATATCATTTGTTGTCATAAGGAAACGGCGACGAGAGCGAAGACGACGTTTACACAGCGCGCGAACCAACGCGAACAATCGATATCTAACCCCGATGCTTCGAAGTGCGTAAGAAGGATGCGCACGCCTAAAAGAGTTCGTCTCGCAGCAGTTCGAGCTGCACCCATCAGGCTAAGATCGTGCTGTTCCTCGAATAACTGTGCACTGGTTCCGTAATATTTCATGAGTTTGTGTTTTCGCGCTTATTAGTGTACAGCGCGATCGTGGATGCACAGCTAGGTGATTGACGTTGTTGCGTTTACGATTTTCGCGTAAATTTTTGATACTTTCACTACAAGACTTTTCAAAATAACGAATGATTTTTAGTAGGCTAGTGCGAATATTCGAATGCTTCGAATATTCGAACGAATATTGCTGTATTCGAATTCGCTTCGATTCGAACTTTAAATTGTTGAAAATTTCGAAGTATTCGAAATGAACGAATAAATGTATATTAGTCCGCATGTAACCCCCTGTAAAGGTGGTTTCACCGCATCGGAGGGGTGCTAAGCCGTGAAAGCACTTCTCCAAGGTGTATATTAGACCGCATTTAAAGGGGTGGTGCCATCAAACTTCCAGGCTATAACAAGCCTGCTGTAAGTTTACTCTGTATGCAAGGACACTACACACATAGCGTCGGACACAGCAAACGTTTAGAATATATTTTAATTCACTTCCAAAGCGTACCTAAATGCTCATTCTCCCGATCAGTGCCCATCGCTAGCGCACCAAAACTGACGTAGCTATAGGAAGGACAACGAAAGTTTTAGTGACGTCACACCAGATCTGTAGTGATGTGAGCGACCTCCTGGACCTCCGCCACATCCGAAACGTACGTACCGGCAAAGCATCGGTTGCTACATCACTCGCCGAAGTTTCCATCGCTTCCTGGCTAAGTGCTGCGCATCTTTGCGCGAGCCTTGTGTGGTCACATGACCAAGTCTCCTACACTGCTACGTCACTGCCCAACTTGGCGTCCAGAAACCGAAACCGAAAGTTGTCCGCATAAAAAAGGCGATATTAAATTATTTAGCGAGAATACGTGAATCTTGGTGCGTGTATCATGCTTCCTAGAGCTATAAGGAACGCTTGCAGCGAAGAACACGCAAGCCGCAAATTTGGTGGCACCACCCCTTTAACCCACTGTAAAGGTGATTTCACTGCAGTAAAGGGGTGCTAAGCCGTGAAAACACCTATCCAGGGGAAATCCGCAGTGCCGCGAAGCCCCACTTCAAGGTTAAATGAACATATTACCCTCACATCGATTCATCATTTTTTAAGTTTAAAAACTTGTTATACCGTCTTATATGCTCTAAGTATAGTAAGTTTTAAAATGTAACGTATTTTACAGGTTATCACTTGCATCCTTCTGAAAGTCAAATCCTGCTACTATTCAAAGTTGTTTCCACTTCCTTTGAACCAAAAAGAATGGCTTTTTGACAGGCCTTGTTTCAATTAAAAAAAAAAAATACTGTGCAGGTTAGTTGGTTCATTACAAATATGCCCATTTTTATTTATAATATGTGATATATACTATTCGAATTCGATTCAAAATTATTCGACCAAAATCACTATTCGCTTCGAGTTCGCTTCGGACCTAAAATTCACTATTCGCACAAGCCTAATTTTTAGCGGTCCCTTGAGATTCGTTGTATCGAGATTTCACTGTACAAAGACAACACAAAGTCAAAGACAACATGGAACAAGTGCTAAGCTTGTTTAACTTTGTTTACGTCCCAGTGTTATTTTCGTGCTGTTCATACTTGACTAATAACAAGTGCCTAGGCATATTATAGGTATGCAGCCAAGTCACGACAACCGGCAAGAAGAGGCCATGTGTCGAGTCACTCATTGTGCGTGCACTATAAGTATGCAAGTAAAGAGGAAATACAGAAGTCGTGCAAGGGGTGCAGGCTCAATGACCACAACTCACTGGGCAAGTAGCCAGCCGTAGAAGCAGGTGCCATGAAGAGGTCGTGCTTCTGATCCTTGTAATCGGACCAGATGGTGGACTGGCCGAGGAGGTTGTTCACCTGCACGAGAGGAGTGTCCAAAAAAAAAAAAGAAAGACACAATTACAGAAATCTTAAACAGCAAGCTGTTCTTTACACACAGTATACGTAAGTTCACACAGGCATTAGAAACTGAAATTAAATCATGGCACGCAGTGGGCTAATGCGGGTCATCTTCACCATAAGCAGGCAAGCTGAGTTCTTGTTCAGATGACTGTGCATGCCAAGATTTCGCATAAAAAGCAAAAGCACCTGATAAAGATAATGAACCTCCATGTATTTTCAATAATTCGACAACTGTTCATTCAATTTTCGGTAACTCAGATACCAAACAATGGTTCACTTCTATGGATCCAAGCTTTTGTTATTTCAATTCTGAAATCAACCTTGAAAAGATGATTCAAATGTAAATGGTAAGCAGGCAAATTCCAGATGCCATGGTGACCCCCAATATCACCGACGTTCATCATGGCAGTGCTTAGAAAATGCTGAATACATTTAAGACAACACCTGAAGGGGATAATGGAATACGTCTTTATTACTCACAGTGTTTGGTGACCGTGGCAAAGAGCCAAATATAGCTGTGCAGAAGAGTTTTCTGCTATAACACTGATGTAACACTTTGCCAGCTTTTACAATGCTCAGGAAATTCTCCTGCTGACATCCCAGCACTTTTAGAATGGCAGCAGTCAGAGTAACCAAGCAACAATAATGGAACTGTTTCCATGAAATGAACTGAAGATGCATGCTGAATTTCATTTATATAGCCTAGACCAACCCAAATGCTCCGAAGACTGTCCAGAAGGCAAATGCGAAATGCCATTGACTCTCTTCCGTTTCGAGCGAACAACCCGTCAAACATTGCACTGCCTTCACCAAAGTGATTGGCTACGGTCACACGCAGCACATTGTAGTTAAGTCAGGACATACTGGCTATGCAAAGGTTAGAATAATCCAATGAACCATGCATCTTGCTCTCTTTTCACCACAAGTTGACACAACTAGCACAAACAAGTTGCATACACAAACGTAGCCACCGCCGCTGCAGGGGGATATATGAACTGGCAAATTCAGAAGAGAGTTTTGGTAATGAATTCAGTCTTCAGTCTAAACTTGGAGCCTGAATGTTGGTCAGAAGAGCTGAAATAAATGTTCACGTGAAACTGACCTGGTCCCCGCTGGCCATGTCTGCTGCCATGGCCTTGAGTGCTTGCACAGCGTGCGCTTTGGTCGTCGCGCTGGTCGATGGCTTGCCCAAAAGATTAAGCAGCTGCTCCACCAGGCCCCCACGCACAGCCTGTGCAAAAAATCCACACACAGCAAAATTGAGAATGTTCTTCTCACAACAGTCACGAAGAGAAAATCAAAGCTCCTCCACAAGAATGACAGGTGAGCCAGATGGCTTGTGCCCCACCCGCACCAAAACAAATACTGCATAAATATGGTGCTTAAGATTTATCACTCTTCTGGTTAACAAGCGACCTGTTTACACACATGCTTAGGAGGAAAGTGGCACTTCAAAAAAATGCTTGATTGATTTGATTGATTGATTCATTCATTGGCTCATCAATTGATTGGGTGTAACATACTCAAACAATACTGGCATTAAAAAAGACTACAGCAAAAGGCTCCAGCCCAATTTCTACCATCCCTGGCTCGATTTGCACCTCCTTGGGTTGTACCAAAATATACACAATCCTCTAAAAAAATTACTCTGGGTACCACAACATGATTATGAGGTATGCCATATTAAAAGATTCCTGACCAAGTTTCACCACCAAGGTTCTTTAATGAGTGCCTAAATATAAGTACACAGGTGCGTTTTTTTTTTTTTGCCCCGTCTAAATTCAGTTCCCATGGCGAGGAATTGAACCCACATCCCTGAGCTTAAAAGCAATATACCTTAGCTGCTAAGCTACCATAGCAGCTATGAGACAAATGGTAACATGCATATGGCAATGCTTAACAAAAAATTATTTTTTTTGTAGAATGGAATGGCATTGCTGTCCTCAGATTGAAAAACATCCACTACCACTGCATCTGTTGAAAAAGTTTACACTCTAATCCAAAAGCATAATAATATGCCCCAAGAAGCAAACAATTGGGCATCCATTTGGTGGGCGGCTTCACTACCCGATGGCAAGGAAACTCGTGTGACCAAGTGATCACATCAACTCAATGTCATGCGACATGGACATCAAAATAGTACAAACAGCAATATAGTCATCACACTCAGCCAAGCATTGCTTTCGCATTCAATGCAATTAAGGACTTGGGCACATGTTCCATTTTTTCACGCAGCTTTACTTCAGACAAGGCGCACTTTCGTTTTATCGTGGACTAAGTTGACAACACTGGCATTCAAATGTGATGTAATTAAACTTATCATGTTTTACGAGCCTACAAGAACCTTGAGGAGGCTCACCTGTTGAACGAGACCAGGTACAGAGGCTTGGCAGAGGCCCAGTAATGTCTGGCAGGCCAGCTGGGCTGATTCGGGGCACGACAGGGATCGGCCCAGAGGGTCTAGGCAGGCCACACCCACCGACTGTGCACAGGCCTGTATCAAGTGCGCACATGTGTGCAGGGCAGTTCAAAATGCCATACCTGCCTGTCATAAACACTCATCACAACACTTGAGACAATCTGTACAAAGCAAAAGAAGCTGTTGCCACACACACATATTACTTAATGTGGAAGATGGTTGTGGACATCTTGCACTAACTTGTGCACATAAAAGCTTATGTGATCAGAAAAAAAAGGGCTATCTGATTTAGTTGCTCTAGGAAAGAAGTGCGCTGAAAAAAAGAAAAGGAATTTTCAGGTTTGGCTCATTGACGCAAAATAGTATGTTGTTCCCAGCTAGAACGCATTCAAGAGAGAAAAAACCCAACACAACAAAAGGAGCAGAAAAGATGAAAGGCTCAGTGAGAATGAGAGATTGGCAGCACCAAGTTCCACAAATTTATGCTCCCCATGAAAAAAACAAACAAAAAAAAAAAAAAAAAACATGGTGCTTCATGGAAGTTTGTGATAAACGTACAGTGACTTGATTAACGTAACCTGCTTGGTGTATAAAAACCTTCAGTAACTTCCTACGAAATGACAGAATTCAGAGCAATGAATATAATATAAAATTTTGCTTTTGTATGTAGGCACTAATGCACACAGGCGCATGTACACAAAAGGAGAGTGATGTTTGTTGTTCACCTAGTGTTAGTTTTTCCTTTCTATGATTGCCATATTTAGCAGTGATGTTTGATGGACATGCCCTAAGGCCTATTGCTCTGATGCCTATGATGACGCGATGATGTTGATTGGAGCAAGAGCCCAGTGTGACCAAAGAGTGCCATGATTATCAGTATTGTGTTGGTGACCAGTGAATTACAATGATAGATTATAACATAGCTGAAGAGATGCCTGGAATCGCTGTATGAATGGGTAAAAGGTACTGAGATTACAGTGAAACGTGGAAGTTGCGTATGATTGTAGAGTATGTCAAGTGACCATAATATAATAAAGCAAGAATATGTATGAAATAACGACACCAAATTAAGGCCCTTGAGCCCAACGACGAGGAAGCAAGTGCTTTATTTAAGGGCAACTACCACAGCAGCAGTGTCTGTTAAAAGGCTTGATGCATAGCAAGAGACACTAGCACAAGTGGCTTTAACTCCTTAACAGTTTTGGACGAGTGCAGCTTGTCCTTTCAAAACTGTTCCCAAACCGCTTTGGACAAGTGTGGCTCGTGTGCTCAAGACACTATCTCCCCACGAGTGTTTTGAACGAGGCTCGCTCGTTTCCAGGCTACCTTGTGTGTCAATTCACAAATGGCAGCACCTGCTTGGCAATTTCTTTTATTTTAACTGCCATTTCACATTTCTCCGTGACTTGCGTTAAGAAAATGTTGACCAGTGAATGAGACGCGTGCGTTGTTCATGCGTTGTCGCGGCAAAAGAAGCCTTTAGTCATCGTACAGCTGTTCAGGTGCTAATTATTCAGATACTGGAGCTTACTTTGTTACTTGACGTCCTATGTTCGCCAGTTTCTCGATGATCACATTATTTCGCGAATCATGGAAGACACTACTAGGCCATTGGACATTAAACTTCGTTATGCTAATTTTGACAATATACGCTTCAATTTTTTTATCGTCAATCAAAACATGCTTTTCAGAAGCAAAATATTCATATCAAGTTGAAAAAAGACTAACATTTTAGACAGAAAAGCTCTTAAAAAAACACTGCGGTTACGGGGTTAAGTGTGACACTACTTGCAGGTGGTGGCTATGGCTGCTGCTCCCACAGCTTACCTGGCTGGAGCTGGCCTGGTGCAGAATGCGAAGACAGCCGGGGAAGGCCCGGCCTGCGTGCCAGTGCTTGGCACAGCTGGGGCAGGTGCCCTAGCACGGGTAGCCGCTCCCGCAGGTTCGGCTGACCCTGAAGCACACCGCAGGCGGCCGTGCACAGCTGCTCCAAGGGACTGCCTTCGTCCTTGTCGGACTGCGTGAGGTCGGAGAGTTGTGTATGCCCACTAGACACTATGCGAGACTTCTTTTTGCAAGTTCTGTCCAATGGGTGGTAAGTTAATGACCATAAAGCCTTGCTAGGCACTATGTGAAACTTCTTTCTGCAAGTTCCATCTGATGGGTGGCAAGTAAAGGACCATAAAGCTTTGGGCAAATTTAGCCTCTTTGCGTATGCAATATGGCTCGAATGAGCTTCACAGTGCTGAATATTGCTACACACAACCGTTTTTATGAAGCCCGTACTACCGTCCGACATCTGATGATCCAATTCAATTTATGAAAACATGCAACATGACTGATCCTACACAAATCAATACGTATTTAATTTCTACACCTGCGAGTACTTACTAGAAAATGCACCGAACATCCTTCCACAATGTTCACAATGGAGTCTGTAGTGTCTTGGAATAAAATTATGCAACTTCGAGTAGTTTATTGACACACGATTTGCATCCAGGGGATAAAGGAGACATCCCTTTCACTTGACAGCTGGATTCTCTTGATGTATTGAATCGATTGATTCATTTCTGCAAATATTTTTCAACTAGCTCCGGTCATATTAGTGTGGCATATATTTAAGTAAACAAGCACTTGTACATTCCGTTCCACTCCCTTCCCGCTCAGATGTGGCTGTCGTGCCACAACCACAAAGCCACAAGGACGAAGCACTATAGCAGAGTTAGTGCAGAACACAAGAAGCAAACAATTACAACACACATCTGCCAGAAAGTCCTTTAGCATACTCTTGGGATCTGTGATAAGGGGCGGCGTTGAGTCGTAACAGCATGACTGCTGCAGGTATTCAGCTTTGTGCTACCTCATCTTTTACTCTAGTATTACGCTCTGATTAACTTACAGCCTTGCAACCCATGACCTAAATCAGCAGTCCTATATTTTGAACAGTAAAGTCAGTGTCCTATTGACACTGTTCTTACAGTGCACAACTCGATCACATAGTTAGCGGGAATTCTGCACTTCACAGCAAAAAGGTGAAAAAAAAAAAAGGTCTTTCATTCAAAGTACAAATCAATAGGCTTGTGCGAATAGTGAATTTTAGGTTCGAAGCGAATAGTGATTTTGTCGAATAATTTCGAATCGAATTCGAATAGTATATATCACATATTATAAAGAAAAATGGGCATATTTCCCATCACCTAACTAACCTGCACAATTAAAAAAAAAATTGAAACAAGGCCTGTGCAAATGCCATGTTTTTGCTTCAAAGGAAGTAGAAACAACTTTGAATAGTAGCAGGATTTGAATTTCGGTAAAATGCAAGTGATAACCTGTAAAATGTGTTAGTTTTAAAATTTACTATACTTAGAGCATATAAGCCGGTATAACAAGCTTTTAAATTTAAAAGTTGAATCGATGTGAGGGTAATCTCTTCATTTAACCGTGAACTGGGGCTTCGCGGCAGTGCGGATTTGCCCTGGATACGTGCTTTCACGGCCTAGCACCACTTCACTGCAGTGAAACCACCTTTACAGGGGGGTTACATATGGACTAATATGCATCTATTCGTTTCTTTCGAATACTTCGAAATTTTCAATAATTTAAATTCGAGTCAAAGCGAATTCGAATACTGCAATAATCGTTTGAATATTTGAAGCATTCGAATATTCGCACAAGCCTACAAATCAAGATTATTTCCAAAGGGTTAGTAGAGTACCCAGATTAAATGAGCAGCTATGTCTGAGTCTACGAACTATCCCGCTGTAAATTTGACATTACTCGCAGCCCAAAAACAAAAGGGGACAGTCCACACTAAAAGGACAGGATGGATGTTTCTATCTCTATCTCAAAGAAACCTGCTATCTTACTCAGTGGCTGCAAAGACTGCATGCTAAATGAGTGGCAAATAGCTGTTCTGAATGTCTCTCTTTATCACTCCTAGCGCTATTGCTGACTGGTCACTGTCTGTGTTCAGTAAAGCCAGCTGATGCTTTAACACCTGTCCCACCTTCCATGTGGTCCTGCCATTTTCCTGGAGTGTAAAATTACTTAAAGCTAACCAGCCCAGCTTTCTGCTTTGGCGACTATCCAGCAGCTGATCTGCGTGGTGATCTTCAATGCAGTTGACCACTAAGCTAGACGACAACTGAGGCTTTATAGACTGCCCAGGTCACGCACCTCGAGGGGTTCCTTGGCGAGGAGACCACAGATGCGGTCGAGGCACTCGGTGAGAAACTCGAGTGGCCGACGTAGCGTCCAGCCCGGATTCTGCACAAACAGGCGCACGTAGACACCCGCCACCACCAGCTCCGATGGGTCTTCCTCGACCTAGGCTGAACTCTGCAGGCAGCTGCATGAGAAGACACAAAGTGGAGTGCATTCCTCAGCTTGAGTTGTGCGTCACTCATCTAATAACCTGACCCACCCTCTTAAAGAACGAAGGTAACAGAATTTCCTTCTACACTCAAACCTCGATATAACGAACCCGGATATAACGAAATATCGGTTATAACGAAGTAAATTAAAATTAGTCTTGCAATAAATATAGTGTTAGGAATATACTTTTATAACGAATTGTCGGATATAACGAACTTATTTTCGTGTAAGATGCAACTTTGTTATAATGAGGTTTGAGTGTAGCTAAATTTCTACGAGTGAGTAGCGTGCTTCACTGAGCAATCTTGGCAAAGATACGGGGCTGGTACTTCCACAGTTTTTTAGGTTAGCGGGCTTTAAACAGCCCCTAAGCAGACAATGCACACACTCAGTGGTTGCTGCTATGACACACGGCCCAGCATACCACCTCTGAAACAGTGGGAGGTCTCATTAAGGGGTACTGACACGACAATTTTCAGTTTTCTTGCATAAAATGAAAGGCCAAGGCCTGAAGAGCCTGGAAAGTGTACTGGCAAGCATGAATTCACTCTGAAAAAGTGAATATACTAGTATGTTTTTCTGAAAGCTAGTTTCGGTTCCTTACTGTACACTGATGTCACAACATGGTACGAGCTCCTTGTCACGTGTTCACGCTATCATGACGATATCATGACGTTTGTACTCTCGCTCTACAAAGTGGCTCCGTTGCTGACGCATAGGCGGCCATTTTGGAAGTTTGGTGCCCGACATCATCACAACAAGCCAGACTGCTGCGTGAAGTCACCAGGATTAGTACTGTAGGGCTGACGTCAAGCTAGTGCTGATGTCGGTAGGTGTGCCATGGGAAGGTTGCCTTTAACCCTTTAATGCCTGAATTATGAAACCACCAAACCAAATAAAAACTGTTTTCATTTTCTAGATTTAAATAGTAACCTTTAATTGATTCTGCAGTTAAATTATCTAAAATGCAACTTTAATGCATACTTTTAGGTATGTCGCGAATTCGCGATATGCCACAGAAACGAGGATCTGGCAACAAAAGACGTCCTTCAGAACTATGCAACATGTTGCGTGCCACCTCTTGGGTGCATACACACCAAATAAACAAATTTATTGAACATTGAACTTACGTAACTAAGGCGACAAAGAACGAAGAAGTGAGAGCTGTCGCACATGCTTGCGCTCTCCGCCATCAACTACAAAACAATTGGTTCTAGCATAGAATACCTTACACAAGACGGCGCAAGATTTGTTAATTCTGAAAGCTACATTCCCCGTGAGTATTTGACAGCCGGCATTAAAGGTGGCACGCGTTTCATGACTTGTTGGCTCGGAGTTTTTTGGTATGTCGCGAATTCGCGACATCCGGCAGTAAAGGGTTAATATAAAAAAAATATCTTATCAGCATTTTCTGAGCTTCACACTTGCTCAGAGCCAACTCTGTATACAGGAGATTTGTATGGGAATTTGTATGGGAGAGTAAACTTGCCTTTGAAAAATCGTGTCAGTACCCATGTACCAACACAAAGGTCATGCCAAGGAGACATGCATTCAAAGTATAATGCCCGAGTTATGCATGACTGCTAGCAAGTGGTAATGAGTTTCAGTATTCATAATGGCTATTCTTGCAAGCTACTCTAAAAGCTTCCATTCATACTTCAAGTTTCAAATTTTGCATGGGGTGCTTTTCTATATCTACACTATCTGAAAATAGGCTTTTCACGCTGTTTAAAATTTAGCTGCAGTTGGCCTTTAAGACTGGAATATTCGGACAGATGACTTGGTAAGCAAGAAAAGAAAATTATTAAAAATGTTTCCACCTTGCAATTGGCCTTGGGGTCTTGCTTTTGGAGGTTCCACTGCCTGCAGAAGGAAAACTTGGTTAAAACCACTTTGTCATCTAACTGTACCAACATCTGCCCACATCCTTTTTGAAATTAATGCCGAGAAGCATATTTTATGCATAGTTATAACAATTTTTCCTTCACTGCCTGCACAGCAGGGTCTGAGCAAGAGAATCAGGAGGCAAGGAGTGTTCTACAGAGAATTCCTTAAATAAGACAATGATTTCAACAGTAGAAAGAACAAAGAGGTTAGTAGGAAGAACACAACTCAAGCTATGCTACAGAGCATAGCAAGAACTAATATGTCCAATGCACAATTGGTACATTTATGTAGACATTACGCATCCACGTCTACAGTGTTTTGTACTTGCAAGACATTATAAAACTCCTTCCTTTACTAAATGTTTGCTGCAGGACTATAGCCATCTCCCAAGTTTGGGCTGCAAGTTAATTTTCACATCTGCCATGCATGCTTTTTCAATGTACTTTTTTTTCAGATCTGCAAAACGCTTTCACAAAGTGCTAGCTACGTCCAAAGAGAATAGCTGTCGAAGTAATATAGGGAATCTCTGGAGCACTCACTCGAGAGCCATGCGACGCACTGTCTGGCATAGCCGTTGCCGCGTCTCCTCTTTCCAGACAAGTTCAGGGTTTTCTTGTTGGGCTGAAAGGATGAATAAAAAAAAACAAAAAAAAGACACCTCACTGATCAACCAGCAATCGAATTGGATGGTTTAACATCAGAAAGGGAGAAGAGGAATTCCATAGCGAAACTGCCCATAATATAAAATTCCTGGTGATCTTTCAATGTGCACCCAAAGAATGAAAAGACCAGCGTTTTTTGCACTCTACTTCCATACCAAATGTGGCTGAGGTGGCCAAGAATTGAACCCACAGCCTTAGTTCTGCAGCAAATGGCCTTGTCTTTAGCCCATATACTTTATGTGGGTTAATGCAATGTAGTCGAAATTAATCTAGAGTGCTTCATAATGGCATCTGTGGTAGAACGAGTGTCACTTTGAAACCACCCTTAGAAAGAGCCAGTACATTTTGGCAATCTTCGAAGAAGCACCCTGCATATACATGGTGTGACACTTGGTATGACTATGGTTACACCATGATTAAAATATGTTACAACATGGTATGATGACACATTGGCTGAAAAAGAGATCAGGGTGCTGTATTCTTGGTTGATCCCTTTAGCTTACATGATCACTCTCATGAGATATCTCTTGGCTCGGTGTTAGATGTATCAATGTCTACAAGTGACAGAATTAGAGTTTAGCATGTCCAGTGTTCAAGCATGAGCAAGAGAAACGCCAGGTGACCAGATGCTAGTCGTGACGTTTCACAACACTTCATTAAACCATAATTATACACTCCATCTTTTTTCTCTATTTGATGAGACTGCCTTGTCAGAAAGAGTGTCACAAAGGAAAGAAGGTTCATGACTAAACCGCTGCTGAAAATTTACGCCAGCAGCAAAGTAGCATGCACTTTTTGAGTGAGATAATAGCTGTGTTCGTCTGAGTACTACACCACCAGGTGATGCCACCACCCTAAACTGTCAAGATTATGATCCCAGCAGCCCAGTCATCGACAGATGCTAAAAAGGTTGTGGACGTACTAAAGCTCACTATTACTTATCATAGTCCTTGTCTCAGTGCCGAGTAATGCTGAATGCTGTGGAAGTGATTGATAATCATAATTGGTGAGGTTTTACATCCAAAAACCACGATTCCATTATGAGGTAGTGTAGGGCTCGAAATTTCGACCACATGGGGTTCTTTAACGTGCACCTAAATCTATGTACATGGGCCTCTAGCATTTTGCCTCCACTGAAATGCAGCCGCCACGGCCGGGATTCAACCCCGCAACCTTCATGTTAGCAGCCGCACGCCATAACTACTAGACCACTGTGGTGGGTGTGAAAGTAATTGCATCCCCGAAAGTGGCTGACCAATGAACAATACTGCTGCAGTGTTTGCCCATGATCTGCTGTAGCTGACCAGCAGAGTACAAGAGAGAGACTCACCTTGAAACACATGTAGCGCTTCCTTGGGGCCCTGGCGCATGGCATCCAGGAAAAACGGTTGGCAGGAAGCGGCCGGCCGTGCTGCGCACCAGGGGGCCGTGGAGCTTGTCGGCTGCCATCTTGGCCAACAACTCCCCCGCTCGCTCACGCAGCGTCTCGTCCGTGCCATTGCACCACTGGTCCAGCAGGTACACTACCGCACCTGTCACATGCATCACAAGTGGCTGGTACCTTGGAGTTAAATACTTGATTCTGGGGTTCTGTGAGCCAGAACCAAGATATGATTTTGAGCCACGCTAAACTGGGGGACTCTGGATTAGTTGTGACCATCTAAGGTTTTTAAACGTGCATCTAAATCCAAGTACACTGGTATTTTCACATTTTACCCCCATCGATACGTGGCTGCTGTGGCCGGGAGTCAAAGCTGTGTCCTCGTGTTTAGCAATGCAACGACCTAGCCACTAACCCACCAAAGTGGGCACCCTGAAGCTTTGCAGGAACATTGCTAGAGGTCAATTCAGAAGCGATGTATTATTTGTGGGTTAATGAGGTATTAAAATATGTTACAAACACGTTAGTATGATTTTTCTCAACATGCTCGTGCACTCGATATACAAGCTAGCCTTTTTTCAGCACGTCAGCAACTAATACTGTATGACTACCTCTGTGCCTAGACAAAAAGCATTTCCTGAACTAAGAGCTCACAACAACACATGCTGCCATGCAGAGCAACCCAACCACCGACTTCTATTTTTAACTTTGTTCCTTCTACAGTACTGGTATTCAGACAACAACCTGTCTCATGTGAAACTTTCCACGGAATAATTGGAATCTTGTAATCTACTAACGACAGACGTGATAAAGCTGGACTTCGGAACCTGCTTAAACAAGTTTATCTGAAAAGCAATGTTGACTCTGAGAACGACAAATAAACGGTCAAGAACAAGAACGACAACATGCGTGGCATTCAATGCCACTTTCCCACAGAAAGTTTTACAAGGGCCATACAGGATGTTGTCACAGTCGCAGCCTTAACGAACACAGGGACAAATAAATAGACACGATGGTTAGCTTACTTTGCGCTGTGGCCAAGTGGCTGCGAGCTGTTATTCAAATAATGCTGTCTTGATACCGAGATGAATTCACAAGGTTGTTAACTGAAGCTTGCAGTTAAATTACTGCAACACTTCATTTGTAAAATAACTTGCAGTACATGCTAGCATCACTGTTCTTGCTGTAGTTAACTCTGACATGCTTCCTTTGTCTACTGGGAAGTACTAGCTGTACTGTTTTCCTTCTGATCAATGTTTGTCAGATTCAAGTCAGAAACATCTAACTCCCAGTTCTTTTGCATATTCTGATTGGAGTCTTCATGTGCTGATACTAGGGTACAAGCCTATAATAAACAGTGTTTTAACGAGTGAGGCATGATTTCATTATAACAAGATACAACTATGCTATGCCCACGCCTAAGATGCACTATCCGGCCAGCAAAAGTCCACGGGTGTCACCAATGCTCACTACAGCAGCTTTTGGTGCTAATCAACACTCAACACTGACCTTTTGCAATGGCCTCCTTGACAAGACGACTGTTGGAAACCAGCGGAAGAAGTGTGTCGAGCACCACGAGCCTCTCTGTAACGCCATGCAAAGACCGCTGTGTCAGTTCAAAGATTGTTTCAGGGATAAGAGGGCATGCGGCAGAACAAGATGGCAATGAAACTGTGTAGATAAATGCTATGTTCATGGACTACTACGAGATGCTGTGGACTTGGCATTAAACTTTCTTTAACGTAACAGCACTACTTTTCCTCAGGTTGAATAAAATCCTAGTGACAACTTTTAAAGTCTGTTCCTGCTGTTGATAAGTGATGACACAGTCAGTATGCTCGGCTGATAACATTGACTTTTCTTGAAAACCAGAATCAGCAAAATTGTTGCAAGCTTTAAACAAGGTGTCGTGCGCCTCTAGCTTATCATTATACCACATCGTTCTAGCTTATTGCTCCCGTTTTAAAGATGAATATAATGAATGCTGTTCTCCGCAGTGTCAGGAGATGATTTAGGCAGATCTCACACTCCTTTTTAACAGTCTGACAAAACAATATGGACCAATAAAAAAAATCTAGATTAATTGCCAAGAGGGAGGACTGTGAGAAAGCTGGCACATCAGAAGTTTCAAAGAATGCCTTTAAAACCAGAGTAACATGCATGTGGTCATGTCCCAATGGTTAGAATATTGGGTTGCTGTGCTGGAAGGCTGTGCTTTTTCTATCACACCATTGGTTATGCATTCCTGTGCAGAGTTATAGACAGACTTTGTCAACTTAAAGGCCTGGCCTGTAAGAGAAAACTGCGTTTATTTTGCGCAAACATACAGGCATGAAGCAGCAGTAACTCGCGCCCTCCAGATGTGTTGTCTCTGGCATTATCATCTGTTGGCTCTGAAGCACAATGATACTGATAACAGATGCGAGTTTTCATTTTTATTTCTTTTTCTTTAAAGTAATGACACTAAAATTATTTGAACGAAGCCTTCTGACACCATGACAAGCAAAATCTCACAGTACCAGTGCATTCAAGGAGTACAATTTCCACGGTAAGTACACAAATCATGCAAAGCGCTAAAAAAAAAAAAATAATAATAATAATGAAGAAAGCCACTCACGTTCAGCCTGCTTGAAGGTTACCAGCACCAGCAGCAGGTAGACGAGCACCTCCGAATTGGCAATGTCGCTCACGCACTCTTGGCTTCCTGTCAGTGCTTGGATCACCTACGAGCGATTCATCACTCTACTTGGCAGGCAGCCACATATATACGCATGTTTATAAAATAAAAGCAAAATCCTGGATTTGATGTGTTAAAAGAACACATGGGTTGTGAGAGGCCTAGCAGTGGGGGAAGTTGTGATAAATTTTAAAAACCAAGATCCCAAAGCCTTTCCTTGAAATCATCAAAAAATTACATTTGTATTTACCTCCTGAGATTTTCGCACATGGTACGCTCAATGAAGAAATATCAATCTAAATTTATGAAAACATGAAATACCAAACCTTGCTTTGAGAAAGACAATTTTATTACAGCACATAATGCTGGTGATAATATTCTTTCAACGCATGAAAGCAAAACAAATTTAAACTAATTAACTATCCTGCAGCACTTGTACAGTTGAACGCCTTTACAAAAGACACACACCAGGGAGCAGTTCTTGCCCCTTATACGAGGCGTCTCTTATAAGCAGGGTACCATGTTCTCATTTTCTGATCAACCCCTCTTTCGATGTAGGCACATTGTTGTCTCTTACACCCAATTGTCTGTTACATCAGTGTCTCTTGCAAAGAGCTTCAACTGTAGTAACGACTGAAAGAAGTTCATCAGACATGGAAGTTGAGAAAGGAAATGTTCTTTTGCAAGTTCCAAGTGTGTAACCGAGGATTTAGAAGTGCACTTTGCAGCAAAAGCAAATACATTTGGGCGCAACTCTGACCTGCACGGTGACTGCCTGCAGACCCCGGCAGCCGTCCAGACTGAGAAGGCAGAAGAGCAACCTGAAGTGGCCGACGCAAAGGCTCTCCAGACCTGCGCAACCACAAAACAAGCACGGGCAAGCCTTATATGTAAACTGAATGAGAGTTCCTGCATATGCTGTGATATGCTCACAACAGCACAGGTGCTTTCAAAAGGTCTGTTGCAATTCCTCAAGGCCAGAAACTTTTAGAACTACTGTCTTTCGCTGTTATTTACTTTATCACAGTGAGGATCGGAATCTCATTCTGCTGAATCTGTAGAACAAATTGAACAGACTAATGGTTGTGCCTGTACAATCTGGAGGATTGGTTCAGGTTCAGAATTCAGGAGCCTCCAAGTCAAATCGGGAGAGTTGGTTGGTGTGCATTTTTGTACATTTATAGCTCCCTTCCAGATTTAAAAAAACATTTTTTTTTCTCACTGCTCTGTGCAATACTCAGAAGATGAAGTCCAGTATAAAACGACTTATACAGTGGAATCACGCTGATGCAATTCTGCATAATATGTTTTTTGGCCTTATATGTTTTTCATTTTATTCCCGGCCAGTGTCCCTTGGATAAAAATGCATCTCATGCATCTAATACGATTCACATTTTTACCCAAAATTGCATAATATGACCACAAAAGTCGATATTGACCAATAAATTTAGAAATGTTTTCGTTTATTCTTCAGTATTCTAGCTCGAATCGCGTCCTAACATGTCACGATCTGCACGTTGCATAGCCTCTGATACCGCAGAAGCATCAGTTTTGTGGCGAGAAGATTGTTGCCAACAGCAAGCGACACACTCTAACGCTTGGACACACTTCATAGATTCGTACTGAATGAAGAGCTGAATGAGCAAACTGCAGCTTCGTTTTTTTTTTTCTTTTTTACTTTTCCGAAGAATTTACTCCTAGACGTTGAAAAGAAGAAAGTGCAGTGCAAGTTGACCAGCTACTTCAATGTTGCTCAATAAAAGTGAGTTGCCGACGGAGTATGCATGTTTCCCTCCTTTTTTTTTCAACCCCTTTGGTTAAGACGATTTTGCATAATACGTTTTATTTTCCAGTTCCTGTGAAGAACGCATGAACGAGATTCTACTGTTTATGGACTACAGTTGATGTGCATACTGACCAGGATTGTTTCGGAGCACATTGTGCAAGGCCTGAAGAGCTTGTTCGGTCTGTGCCACCCGCTGGACGCCGCCACTTGCTTGACCAACGTTGTTATCATCCAGGGAGCGAGCCGAGTGCAGATACTGTGCCTGGGACCCCACAAAGTCCAGCAGGTCCAAGGCAAACTGGCGTGGGTTCTGCAAGGAAATCATTCACTCCTGATGAGACCCTTCGATTCTGAACACTGGCAACGGAGGTTGCGTCTAATATGTTCCACGACAACAATTGAAGGTGTTTGTTATAGGTGTTGATAAAGATAGCAGTTTATCATGAAGTGCAGGAAATAACAGTGGATATTATATTATACTAGCAGGAGAAGGCAAAAACAAGGCGTGCACTTCCACACAACTCTGTCAATTATAATAATAATTGTTAATTATTGGGGTTTAATGTCCCAAAACCACGATATGATTATGAGAGATGGAGGGCTCTGGAAATTTCGACTACCTGGGGTTCTTTAACGTGCACCTAAATTTAAGTAAACGGGCCTCAAACTCTATCTATTGATAGTTGCCAAAGGTGATCCATCGACAGCGTCCAAAAAAGGCCCCTTTATCCCATGTGAACCGCTAAAATAGTAGCTGTGATAGTTGTGATCTGCCTTTGGTACATCACTTGTCACGAGAGTCTTGTACTGGGACCGAGATGGTTATCATTACCTTTTGGTCAGTCTGTGACTTTCAATGCGAGACATTTGCCTTCTGGGTTTCCCTATTCCAAAAACCTTGCTAATATCGACAACTACCAGTGTGAGCATTTAAATAGCTTCATTAATTCATGGGGCTTAACATCACACAGTGGCTCAGGCTATAAGAGATGATGTAGTAAAAAGGGCTCTGGATAATTCTGACCACTTGCACCGATTTTAATGTGCACTGACATCACACTGTACACAGACCTCTAGCATAGCACCTCCATTGAAACGTGACCACCGTGGCCGGTATCAAACGCATGTTCTTCACATATAATCATTTTAAGGGGGGAACAAAAAAATCGATAACAGCTATCACTGCAAGGCAAGGAACAGCTATCACTGCAAGACAAGGAACTAGAAAGCTGATTTCAATGCCTCATGATACAGAATGCACTGGTTACCTCGCTAACTGATTCAGAGGGTTTAATGTAAAAAAACATCAGCAGGGTATGAGAGCTGGAATAGCTGGAGTCTATAGAATAATTTGACCATTTGCAGTTTACTGTATTTACGCGTAATGAACGCACTTTTTTTCCCGAAAAATTGAAGCAAAGTTGGGGGGTGCGTTTATTATGCGGGGTAAATTTTACGAAAACTTTTTCGGGGTGAGCAAAAAATGCGGTAATGCAAAAAAAAAAAAGTTGGGTAGCTTAACCTTTCGCAATTAACGTATGCGCACACTGTTTGGAAACAGCTTCTTTATTGCACTTCACTCATCTTCGGTGGTTGACGGCGCTATCTTCTGCAAGCTGTGCCCGCGCACGCCATAAAGGCGTTTCGCGGCTTTCTTTTTCGCGATCTTTTGTTTAATCGCGACAGTGGTATCTGCTGTGATCTCGAGGGGAGGCCGGAAGCGTACGCACCGATGCACTTTGCAACGTGGCAAACTCGCGCGACGACGACGTTGACATTGCATCATGCTACCACCGAAGCATCAAAACAAACCGTCGCGAACAAGCTTAACGACAAAATACGGCCGCTGCCTCGCTCTCTGCGTGAGATGTGACTGTAAAAAGGTAGCTTACATCTTGCGTTCCTTGAAGTACGCGCGGAAGAGCAAATTGCAACCGAAGCGCAGGATCAGGGGTGCCACCATGTAAAGCTGTATTCACACGACGGACGTGATCGCGGACGAATCAGCCATGTGACATGTGATGCGATTCGGACAACTCGGATCCCTCCGCAGCCAGCATTCACACGCCAGGGGAGAATTCACGCTAGAAGTGAGGATTTGCTCCCCGAGGATCCCAACTGTAATTCGGGCCTCCGTCGTTTCACGAATCGCTCCGCGCGGACTGAAGCGGGGACGCAGGGAACGGCTGACGTAGTACGCAATCCACACGCTCGAATCGCGATTTCGTCCGTCGTGCACGCACTTTTCTTGGCGACAAGCGAATTTTTCTGGTTTTCCAGAAAACTGCGACATGCCTGCGACGGCGCACGGATGGCCCTTCGCGACAGAAAATCCTGTCCCCTCGCTCGAAAATCGCGTGCATGTGGTTAGGCCTCAAAGTTTCGTATTTGCAAGAAGCGACCGTTGGTTGGCGCGGGCAGTTTTGTGACCTTCGCTCGCTGTGTGCTTGTGAGCAGCGATGTCTCTACACTCGCACCGCTAGAGAATCTCGCTGTGGCGCACGGATAATTCAAAAAGACAGGGGACGTGCCGCGCACAGATAAAAAGAAAAACAAGGAACTGCGCGGCAGCTGGCGAAACGGGGGGGGGCGGACCGAGGGGTGGTCAGGAGTCGGCGTAATAAAAAACGGAAAAGATCAATGGGCAAGGAGGCGCCACTTTTCGGTTCGCTGCAGCGGTTGAATACAGGGGGTGCGTTTATTACGCGGGAGAAAAAAAAAATCAAAATTTTGACGACTGAAGTTGGGGGTGCGTTTATTATGCGAGTGCGTTCATTACGCGAGTAAATACGGTAAGTTAAGTTTGAACATGTTGCAATTTCCCCCCGATTTACGTCAGAAATGGTTCCATTGCACATTGATTGAAAGCCACTGACTTAAGTACCAGAAACATTTAAGGAAGCTTGAAGGAATTACTTGAGGTTTGAAAAATTATGACATTGAGCACAAGAAACACCGCAAGAATTTACATCAGTGGCCACACAGGCAGCGAAACAACTGTAGTTGTAGCAATTACAGGGTAACTAAGTTGCACTAGATACAGAAACAGAGCACACAGTTTATTGGCGTGAAAGGGATTTGATCTGCCTAATCAGATGACAGCCTGCAACTGTAGCTCAGTCTTAGTTTTTCTGACACAGTGCTCTGGCATTCCTGAAATGAAGCTCACTCCACAAGGCAAATGCATTGCTAAGCACTAACATGAACACGTGTTTCAAGCAACAAAGCAACTAGGAAGAAACCCTTCGCAAATCTTAGAGAAGGCCCACATTCAGAACCACGAGGCACAACAAAGCCCTGGCATATACTCCTAATGCCTTACCTCAAGTGGGAAAGTGGGTTGTTCGTTATAGATCCGCACGAATATCTCGCCAACCACCAGCTCCTCTTTGTGGGCACTGTACACGAAGTTGGCACCGTACGACTCATCACATTCGCCCTGTAACGATAAGAACAGAATTTATAGGTAGGCAATGGAAATTCACTGTGCACACAAGGCACCGTATTTTCACAAATGAATCTGGGGTTTTGTTTACCAATGAGAAGTTGGAGTACAAGCCAGCATTCTGGCAAAGTGACTTGTCTTCATGAGAACAGCAAACTGCCTTCCTAAGTTGCATTTCTGTACTATGCTAGACCTCTCTTGCCCACCCTCAATAAGGGAGGAGAAGGACACAATTTTGAGGCATGCCATAGTGCAGGGGGGATTGGTTTAAGACCATGGCATTCTTTAGTGCATCTTAAGCAAGGCACACAAGTGTTTTACCATCTTGATAACATTAAAATGCAGCTACCTTGGCCGAAAATAGACCAAGAACAGACGAAGAATAGATGTACATTCTGAAGACTCCTTTGACTTATGTGCATCATTCACCACAGCTAAGGCATTCCCCTTTGACCCTGAGCAGCAATTATACTGCTATGGCAGCATAACTGTTGTCATCTATGGCTCCGAACGGATACACAGCACATAGCAACACTATTTCACAGCTCATAACTATCCATAACTATTGCCACAGTAAAAACATGCCCTCACATAAATGTGTGTGAATGTAGAGACTGACACCCACCTTAAACACGTCAAAGTACCACAGTCCTGTTAAAACTTTTCCTGCTTTCTTTAAATGAGTCAGCTCGTTAAAGTGGTTGATGCCTACACGTGAAAAAGCAAGCAACAGGCATTCTTTTGAAGTGGTAGTTCGCAGGTGTGACAGAATATTCAGATTCAAGGGTGCAACTATGCACAAAGCAGCCGGCTGGCATTGAACACCATGCCACTGACACGTACAATGGCCGAAACCCTCGAGAAGTGCGAGGAGTGATCAATGACGAATAGTGAAATCATGTACACAGGCCACCTAACGTGCAGAATCGTGCCAACTTCACCTACCGATCGCACGACCGCGCTGCTGCTCCCGTAGGTACTCCCCGGAGCTCGGCGCGGGTGGCATTGTCCCAGAGCAGATAAGGGTTTTCCGTGTTTGCCGTCAGAATCCGCAGCAGTTCGGGAGCTGGCAGCACGCCTAGCTTTCTGGCCAGGTACGGAGTCAGCAGCGCTGGACAGGGCCGAGCGAGCGGCTGCGTTGGGTGGGCACGCCTCGTCTAGGCCAGCTAGCCGCGCATGCAGTGATGCTCTCTTCAGCCAGTCGATTGGCAACTTCCTACACAAGTAGAGAGGGAGAGAGAAGGTGAGTACAAGAGAAAGGTTATAGAAAAGATTGAGGGCACAAGGCAGCTTGATTGAAGACCAGCGAGCAACCAGTGCCAAAAAAATGCTAATACTATTTCAGCATCTGTACACGTTCCTTGTTAACCCTTTGCCGTCCACCATCGCAAGGTTCAGAAGATGCGGCCTTTTCTTCCACCAGTTGAGAATGGCTTCTCTTGACTTCAAGATTATGGACAGTGAACTCCGTGCTATTGTGAAATAAGTGGCAACATCCTTCTTCTCAACGATACAGATCCCCTTCAGGTTAGTAGCCTCATTGTCAAGCAAGTGGGGATAGCATTTAGTTATACTGCCTCCATAGCTATGCTCATACATGTCACATCCCTTCACAGCAACAGCAAAATGCCAAATTAAATGCTCATGTAAAGCATGCGCTGAGCATGGAACTTGCTGTCTACCATAATAATAATTTTTGGGGTTTCACGTCCCAAAACCACAATATATTTATGAGAGATGCTGAAGTGCAGGGCTCCAGAAATTGGACCACCATTGGAGGCCGTCTGTTGTGCTTCAGCAGCAGCTCTGTCGCACAGAGCGAGATTTGAAAGGCGTTTTCAAACAACAACCATTTGATTACTGGTATCTGCAGGAGTCTCCAAGTATTGCCCCAATCTTTTTGGAAAAGCAGTGAAATTTCGTTACAGCATCGATTTTGATTATGAAGGAAAGAAGTGGAAATTTTAAGGGTTCATTTTTCTTTGTTAGACACAATAATACTGAAAACTAACAGACAATAACAATAATGACAACAATAACACACAACAATAATAATGAAAACTAACATCCTAAATGGCCCTGAAGGCCTGCCAGCACACGTATTGGGCACCTCAGTGCTCGTACTGTGACGCGAGATAGTGAGCGTACAAGAGTGCAATTTAGGAAACTATACCACATCCCACGTAAGAGGCACCATTCTACTCTTAGTATGCTTCACCACAATACATTGTGTGTGCTTCAAAACGCAACACCACTGTATGGACGCTGACTTTTGAGAACTGGCTTTATGTTTTGAAGTTATCGGCGAGGATAATGAAAGAGGTAAAGATCCCAAAAATCTGCCATTGACTGTATTGAATTTTATTTCGTGCTATATACCGTATATACTCGCGTAATGAACGACTTTTTTTCCGAAAAATTTAAGCAAAGTTGGGGGTGCGCTTATTATGCGGAGTAAATGTTACGAAAACTTTATCGGGATGAGCAAAAAACGCGGCAATGCAAGAAAAAAAAAAAAGGTGATGGTGCTATCTTCTGCAAGCTGCCCCCGGCCCCCGCGCACTACACAAAAACGTTTCGCGGCTTTCTTTTTTCGCAATCGTTTGTTTAACCGCGACAGTGGTATCTGCTGTGATCGCGAGGGCGCCCGGAAGGCGTGCGCAGCGTACGCTACGACGCACTTCGCGAACTCCGTGGCAAGCTCGCACGATGACGACGTTGGCATTGCAGCAAGCTACCACCATTGCAGCAAGCTACCACCGAAGCATCAAAAGAAACCGTCGATAACAAGATTAACGACAAAATATGGCCACTGCCTCGACCCCGCTGCTCGCTCTCCGCGTGAACTGTAAAAAGGTAGCCTATATCTTGCGTTCCTCGAGTACGTGCGGATAACGAGTATGAAGAGCAAATTGCGACCGAAAGCGAGGATCAGCGGTGACACCATTTTACGGAAATCGTGACGCTCTTTTCTGGCGACAGGCGATTTTTTCTGGTTTTCCAGAAACCTGCGACATGCCTGCGACGCGACAGCGACGAATGGGCCTTCGCGACAGCAAATCCTGTCGCCGTCGCTCGAAAATCGCGTGCATGTGGTTGGGCCGTTGGGCCTTAAGTTTCGTATTTGCAGGAAGCGACCGTTGGTTGGCGCGGGCAGTTTCGTGGTTTCGTGACCTTCGTTCGCTGTGTGCTTGTGAGCCGCGATGTCGCTACACTCGCACCGTTTGTGAAGTGAGTAAGTGACCGTTTGTGAATCCCGCTGTGACGCGGATAATTCGAAAAGACAAGGGACGTGCCGCGCACAGATAGAAAGAAAAACAAAGAACTGCGCGCGGCAGCGCGCGAAGTGGGGCGAGGGAACGAACCGAAGGGTGTCGGCATAATAAAAAAAAAAGTCACAGTTTCACCGCAAGGGTGAAGCAGTGAATGCGATAGCAACAAATTCTAATGTTAATCGAAGTGAGGCTGGCAGCTAACTCTTTTGGATCCAATCTCACGCAACTCTACAAAATGCTTGTTTAAAAGCATACGGCCGCTCCAGGGACACTGTTCGTCGCCCGCTGTCGGCTGCTGAGATTGCTAGATAACGAGTGCGCCAGCGACGACCGCGCTCGTAAAACCAAAGGTCGCAGTGGCTGCATGAGGGACTCCCTCCCCCCCTCCTCCCTCCCTCCCCCCTGCCGCGCTTGTTAAAGACGCGCGGGGCGTTTCCTCTCCTTGAGCATTCCCTGGCCTGCCGAACAGGCGGGGGGGATCTTATCGCATATGCCTCGGAGCTTCGACGTAGGTTGGCCGGCTCTTTTGATGTCCACTTCACCGGCGTTTGTCGCCCCGCTCCGGCACTGTTACCCGCGCGCATTTTTCTTCGTGGCTTTTACTTATATATATACATATACGGGACATGACGACAAAAATCAGCCGAGACTGTCCATATAATTGCTATCGCAATAAAGCGGAAAAGATCAACGGGCAAGGAGGCGCCAAGTGTCAGTTCGCGGTACTGCAGCGGATGAATGTAGGGGGTGCGTTTATTACGCGGGAGAAAAAAAATCCAAATTTTGACGACTGAAGTTAGGGGTGCGTTTATTATGCGAGTGCGTTCATTACGCGAGTAAATACGGTATACCCTACATTTGCTACAAACATACACTCTGATATGGGCAAAAATGAATGGATTCACTTTGGTACATCGGATAATTCGTTATAGCGGTGTTCAGTACAGTGAGCTTCTATCATGCGCCTTTCTAGCCATCAAGAACTCAACAAGTCCAGAACCTGCAGTACATTTGCACTTGCAGCTGTACTTGGGAAGATGTGGAAATTTCTCAGTCCACCTGCTGACCAAATATTGCGTTCACTCACCTGTTGGTTGGTCTCGAGAGCGCTCTCGACACCACCCTCGCGCAGCGTGTAGTCGTAGTGGAATGCAGACAGCAGGAGGTGAAACAGGGCACCGGCTGCCAGCAGCTGGGCCTGCAGAGCACTTTCCACTGCCAGGGCACCTACGCACCGCACCAGAGCCAAGCACAGCTCCGACAGGTGCTGCACCGGACATGAAATCAAATTGTTTCTGGGATTTTAGGAGTCAAAAACGCAACATGATTATGAGTCATGCAGTAGAGGGAGACTTTGGATTAACTTCAACCACCTCAGATAACTCAATGCGCACCTAAATAATATATATTAAATGGGCATTTTCATCATTCACTTCGGTTGAAATGTTGCAGCAGTGGCCAGAAATTGAACCCACAACCTAATGCTTAGCAGCGCAGCCATTAAGCTATGGCAGAATGAAGGAAAAAAATTTTGAGGACTCATTTCTTTGTTTGACGCAACTTTAATGAAAACCAGCAGATAATGAAGCCAAGGAATTTATAGGGACGTTAATTGTACTGTCTTAAGTGTATTCTAGTAATTGTGATACAAATGGGGAGAAAGTAAAGTGGACGAAAAGACAACTTGCCATCAGCAGGGACCAAACCTGAAACCTTTGGATACGAAGGTTGCAGGTTCATTCAGTCCCTTCATGGTTGAATTAACAGAAGTAGAATATCAGGAAGTATTAAAACAGGAAGACCTTGAAATTCGTGATGTCCCAGTGACCTTCAGGTGTACAGTGAAAAATCAATAAATGATACTTTAAACTTCATTTTCTCTTCTAGTAACAATTCTATGATGACAAAACTAACGACCTTGGCGATCTCAAAAAATGATTTATCCATCTCAACTGACTTAGCGTTTCACTTCAGCGTCCATTTGAGCACTGAACAAAAGCCTGGTCAAGCGCCAAAACCCGACACTCACGTCAAAGTACAGTCCTCGGCAAAGGTCCCTGGACAGCCCCTGCATGGTTGCCAGGGCCTGCCGACAGGCTGGGAACTGTGCAGCCACACCCAGGCAGTGTGCCGTGTGCATCATCACCTCCACCTCCAGGGCACCCTTCTGGGAGCTGTGGCTTAGCATATCCACACTGCACGACAGTGCACGCTCCAACAGCTGTAAGGAGATGGAAGAACGAATTTTTCTTTTGTGACAAATCCAAGTGCAGCCCCTCAACAATACAGTGCCTGATGGGGCCGCATTAAAGGGGCCCTGCAACACTTTTTGAACATGGTCAGAAAACGCTGCCGATCGGTAGTAGATGCTTCTGAGAACATGTGAGTCAAACATTATAGCGCAGCACACTGCAGGTAATTTGCAATTGAATTTCAAAGTCAGCTAGAAATCACTTGCTCTTCTCTCAACAAATGATGCCACATACCCAAATCAACTGCGTCACATACTCAAAAGACTCGGCCACTGGCTGATTTGAACATTGTAAGCTGCATAGTTACTGCGGCCATGTGGTGCACTGCGGTGTGGCCATGTGGTGCGGTGCGGCAAGGGTAAGTGCGCTGCGTGCGCATTTAAAGGAGTACTGACACAAAAACTTTGGTCTCGCGTTTTCTTGCTGCAATGTGTTGCTGGGGGGCCTGTTAGTGATAACACGGCACCTCGTTTGCTGCAGCGCGCGACAGATATTTAATTACAGGCTCCTCATTACCGACCAGTTTCAGTTTCGGTTTCAGAGAGCTCGAAAAACGACAAGCCGCCGCGTGCAACTATCACCACCTAGCGTGCGCAGCTCTCGATCACGTCAGCACACAGAACTGTGACGCACTTCCGCACGGTCTGCATCAAGAAGTCCTTTCGAATAGGAAACGGGACAGCAGTGTCGCCAAACACAAAAACTTTCAACGCGTGCGCCGCGGCCACGGACTCGCGACCAGCCGCCGAGAAGTATAGACTGCTGGAACAAACGCGGCAAAAGAAAATGGCCGCCATGACGTCATCATAACTTGTTGCAGCGTGGTCACGTGAGGGAAGTAGGGGGGTCACCGAGGGTCACCTCTGATGGTGTTACCGCGAAAGCTACCGCGAGGGAGTCGATCGCTCACGCAAACTTCAAAATTAATTTAAAATACCTTCTAAACTATATTCGCTGTTGATATTTTGCAGATGATGTACACATGTTCACGGGAATCGAACCCGCAGGCTGTCTCGGCCGCGAAATTTTGTGTCAGTACCCCTTTAAAGAAAACAAGAAAGTGCGCAAGGCCATGGCGCACACTGACTTATGGAAATAGCTCTTGCCCTCTTGTCAGACATTAGACATATTAGAAAAATAGTTGGGATTTGAAATAAGCACGCAAATATACATAAGTTCAGCAAGATTCATCAAAATTGATCAATAAAAAAAATTAAAAATTTCACATATTTGCATGGTCCACAACTTGTGCCACCCGCATATTCTGATGCTTGTACATTGAGGCAACAGAATTGTGTTTCTGTGGGTTAATTCACAGCCAAAAAAGGTTGTGCACTATTGTTGACAGATTTTTCAGACTTGGCAATAACCCTGAAAATGTCGAATATAATAGGGCAGTCTGATAAATGTGAGACATGCCTTTGACCAAATTGCCTTGCAGTTTAAGCCCATAGCTTTATTTCTGCCAAACATCAGGCAAAAAATAAACAATAGTTCATCGCCTTTGATGATGTTATCAGCATGAAAAGTTCTCAAATTGACTGCAAAGCACATATTTCAGTGTTGAAAATAAAATAGCAAGAAACATTGTGTATTATTTATGTCAGAATTATGAGACAGAGACTTAACATAGGTGGTTTCAGAAAATTTTATTGAGGCAATTTAGCCACGTGTGAAAAATATAATTTGAAGTTGGTAATGTCGCATTGACACTCGGAGTGCTGAAGTTTCAGCCCAAAATTTGAATTTGAATCTTTGGACTTCATTTTTCACTTCTAGTAATGAACTTAGTGAAATTACAATAGACTTCTTAAAGAATATATTACCAGACTATAGAGAATTATTATTTCACTTTGATGTCCTTTTAATGTCAAAATGCTTATGAGTGACCATCCAGCAACTAACTGCTGAAACTAGTACTAGTCAACTAGTCACCGGAATAGTTGTTACCGAGAAAAAAAAACAAAGAAACTTGTACTGGGCTTTGTGGCACCAGGAGCAAGCTGCCACGTCAGGTCACCACAGAGACATTCTCGGTCGTAAAATTCAGTTACCTGCAGGCCGCCCTCTCTGCGCAGCTCCTCAACGTTGAGCGGTGAGCAGCGCAGCGTGTGCCAGGCGGTCTCGGTGGCAACGCCCAGCAAAGGTGTGGCCTTGCTTCGCAGTTGGGGGGTCATCCAACTCCGACTCCATTAACCGCAGCAGCAGCCCGTAGCCCGCGTACTTGTACGGCTCCAGCTCTGCGTGCCACAAGTTACGGCGGGCTGTGATGCGGTGCCTTGCCCAAGCGTCAGCCACAAATAAAACAGGCAGCACTAATGTCTGCATGTGGATGGTTTGAGTTAAAAGAAGCAATGGAATCTTTTTGAGATGATGCCTTCCCCCACTTTCTGTAAGAGGGTATGATGTCCACTATGTTGGCAACAACTTCAAACCTAATTGAATTAGCACATGTACAAGACTCATGAATTGAAATGCGACATTTTAGGGGCGAAGCTCCTTAGGGCATAGGCTAGTCCCGCGTCGTTGTCGTTGTTGTAGCCACCCCTGTGCGATGACAATGATGCTGCCATCACGGCACAGCACATGGAATGTACCCACTATGCGTCATAACGATGACGCTGACGACGATGAAAAATAAGCATCGTAGCCACCTCTGGGTCTCAGAATGATCCCTAGATGGTGCTGCGGTGCCATCTAGTGATCGACCGCATGCAACCCACAACGATCCGAGGAACCTGCATCGATCTCGTGTTTGCAAACTTCCCACTACGACCCATCCAAGAACCCCTATCCCTCCACTTCACCGACCATAAAGCCGTTATAATACGGAAGCCACGGCTTATGTAAACGGTAACCACCACGGCTCACGACCAACGAAGAAAACACGGCTCCAGTACGAAAACGGAAAATCACGGCTCACGAATAAATAAAATTTCTTAATATATACACACAGTGTTTGTCACGTCTTTGATGATGTACTGGGCGAGATTCCCGAAAGATTCACGGTTTTCACCGATGAACCTCTGGAGCTTCACCCACTCATCATCATTCACTCCGTGGATATGAGTGTTTTTTTCTTTAGTGTAACGACTGCTATGAGCAATTGCTTGCGATAACTGCATCACGTCTTTGGAAATCTTCCCTACAGGAATGTTGGCTCTGATGTAAATGCATGAGACAAAATTACACCATGACATGACATGAACTGTAGATGCTGGAAATCAAAGTATGTGCCTTACTTCACCCTAAATTTTTGCATTTCAATCCGCAAGTACTGTACTTGCACACTAGCAGCACTAAAATATGCTAGCTAACTGGCTAATGTTTGCTTATGTTGGTTATCTAACGTTGGCAATGAGATAGAGGAAGTGTCAAAAGGCACTGGAAACACGATCAACTAAAACAGTCTGCAACGCCCACATGTGGTGCAGCATTTCAATGGTAGCCTGTCCTTGTGTATTATGGAATACGTCTCGTCGCCCCCTCGCGAAGGTTCATATGACCCATGCCTACTAAGAAGCCATCTTGCCCTGTGGGAGGTCACACCTTTAGCATGCCGGCTGAAAAGGATGGCCTGCGTCTTGAGCAGCAGCTGAAGGTTGATGGGGTCGGGCCCGTCAGAGCAGCGTTGTGTCTTGTCGGACAGCAGCTCATACGCTTTGTTGACCTTCTCAAACTGCTCCTGTGAATGCCATCCAAACGAAGCACGTGTCACTCAGCCCTCAGTACAAGAGAGCTTTCCAAAGAAAAAATTCAAAGTGAGAACCAAGCTACAAACCATATCATTGCATGAGACCATAAAAAACTTGCAAAAAAAAAAACTTAACTGAAAAAGACCGTAATGAGTCGAAATATTTGCCGTAACTGTAAACTGCATGAAATGCATGATAATAGAAAGATTGCAATCCAACTGAAAATAGTACAGCTACATAGAAAACTTACAGGGAGGCCTGCTTGGTCTTGGAACGAAATTTAAGATGGTGGTGGGAGAGCCGCTAAAAATGAAAAAATGCCCATCTATGTTTGTAATGAAATGCTTGATTCATTTACTGTTTTTATTCCACCTCGTCACTGCCAAACTCGTCCAATGACTCCTCAGAGTCGGACGCAAAAGTTAAGTCCGCGCACTCAGCCTGCAGAGACCTGTGGTCTTCTGGTGACACATCGCCGACACCGGAGAGCCTGGCGTGCAGCACACCATCCTCCGAACCATCTAGTGCGTTAGATATGCCACACCCGGTGAATGATCGAGTCACCGTTTCTATCGAAACGGCTGCCCAAGCTTGGGATACGAAGCGCTGGACATCTTGCCGGGACAGTTTTTGAAGGTTGCCCTTCGGCGTCCGCTCGTCAGAGGGGGGAAGGGGGGCTTGCTCGGTCATTGGCGCTTATTTCAGATCTCTTGAAAAAGGGATGAAGGGATGGGGGGCGCTTGCTTGGCATTTTACGGTAGCTGCGTAGCCACTAAGTACAGCACGAATTCCCGTCTATCAGCACCGAACTCAATCAAAAGGGCAAGTGCTTAAAAGTACTTAATGAATGAACTTCTAAATGACAGTCAAAATCTTCAACTCACTTGGAAGGGCAACTGTAATCTATGCTGCAATGTTGCCAACTGGTAAAATACCTTTCTTGAAACAATACAAGACCTCTTAGTTTCAGGGCACTTCCAATGCATCCCACAGTTTTTGATACAACTCCAATCTCCTAATATTGCTATGCTTAGCCGTTCATTCAGGAGTTGGAACAGGTATACAACTGCTTTTTGTTATTTTTATACAATGAATGAGTTCCCAGGGCCACAGCAGTCTATTTTTTTTTCTTGAGTATGATTTTCTCCACAATCGCTCAAAATGCCCTGAAGTCACAAAATATACATGTAAAGACACCACTAAATAAAATAAATGCAAGGGACGTGAGAGCTGGTAGTGAAAAAGCATTATGATAGGAGCTCTATATGTTTACAGTGAAAATATAAGTACAGTTAGCAGAAGGGTTCTCAGGTGGGCTAGTTGGTTCATGAACATAGAGGCAAAAACAGTGCAGAGAGCGGGAACCAGAACATACAAGACACAGCGCTGACTATCAACTCTAGTTGATAGTGCTTTGTCCTGTATGTTCTTCGTCCCATTGTCTGCATTGTTTTTGCCACAGTTAGCAGACTGAGTCACGTTTAACAGCCTGACAAAGATATGACATCGCTGATTAAACCGAAGATGGCATGCGAGCACCAGTTAGGCAAAATTGCTGCAAAATTAGGGTTGACACAAAATGCAAATTTTATAAGCTAGTTGGGCCATATTTACTAAACCTTATATGCAATAAAGCGGCGATAGTAAGCAAGAAAAATCTGATAGTTCTTACCCTTCCTTCTGGGTTCTTGTCAGGGTGATACTTTTGGGCAAGTCGAAAGTAGGCACGCCGAATAACCGAGTCATCTGACCTGCCCAACCAATGGGGTGATAGGTTCAGAAACATCCTCCACACAATACTAAGTTCCCTTTGGGAAAAGTTCACGATATTTCCTAATATGTTTTTGTTTATATGTGCATAATGTTCCCTTTTGAAATACATTAATCATAAAATATAGCATCCCTTTGTTTGAATAAAAGCTTTTAACAAGATGTCAGCACAAAGTGTTTTGCATCATACGATGTATAAATGTCTTTGATGATCATCTCTGCATCATGACATCAAAATGAATATATAAAGAGCAAAATTGGACTGACTATGGTAACTAGGTGCAAAACGTTAGACACAAACATTAACCGTCAAGGACTTTTTTTGGGGTCTGTCAGTCACTTTGTGCAGTTACGAAATTCAGAACACATAACTAACTGGCCCAAGGGCAAGTTCTTCAAAGCGATAGGCAAAAGGGCCCAAAGGCAGTTGTTATTGGAAGAAACTAGTGCACACAACTTGTTACTGCACAGCAGGGCAATGCCTACAGCACAATTAGTAAGACTAGCCCTTGGCAATGTAAGTTCTAGATGACAGAATGACTGCAACCTAGACTCGGAGGTTAAAGAATTAATATAGGAAACTCCCACAACCTTGACTTTTACGAGAAAAAGAATGTTAGCTTGAATTAAGCTACGGGCAAACTAAAAAGTGCACCTAAAGTTACACCAACTGCATGGTGAAAGAAAGGTAGAAGTAATGTCCTATTAACCACAGGCACATTGGGCATAAAAGCAAAGAGGCACAAATCAAAACCCAGGCATATTATGTATGCTACAGAATAGTTATCACATTGAGGGAAAGAACGATTTGCACCTCTTCACAAAACCCTGAAATACAATGTCCACTGCTGCCACCCTGTCTTCAGCCACACCTAAACAACTTCAAACATGGAGACCATTGTGCAGGAACTACAATGGTGCAGTCGTGAACAGTATTAGGGGCAACACCAAATTCTCGTTTAACCGTTTCCCTACCAGAGATGAGCTGGGATCGTCCGTGCTGAAACCGCTCCTTTGATGTAGCTGTCAAGCTAACCCAATCTTTTCCATGTAATTTTCCATGCAATGAACCGATGGCACGGCAAAAACATGAAATAACACGTTCAAAGCATTAATTACGGTTGAAAATGGCTTTGACGCTGGCAACCGGGATTCAAAAATGCCGTCTTCCTTCATGCATGTGCTTTCTGTTACAAACAGCACTCCAAAAAACGTAAAGCTTATTTTGGAACTTTTGGCAGACTCTCACAGTGACAAATATGTGCAGCTTTCATCATAGTCTGGAAAGTCAGTTCTCCAAGAACTCACCAGACAAGGACAGCCTGGCAATGGTAGGGGGGCACAGATGACCATAAACCAGCCAAAACTAGTACTAAAGATTTTTTTGTGGCAACAGTGTGTCGTAGCAAAGGGCCCATGATAGGTGTTGCTTTATTAACTTCTACAGAGCAATTTGAGACATAGGAGTGCTCACAACCATGTATCTTCATAGTGCAGTGTAGTGAAGCCAATCTTCTGTCAAAATTCTTTAAAAATATTTTTTTTCTATTATGCTTATAAATAAAATCACTTTTAGAAACACTAAGGTGAGACACGTAGAATAACTTACACAAATAAAAGAATTCAATACTTTAAAATCCCACTTGGCCAGAAAGCTAAGTATAGACTTATGATTTGTAGATTAAAATTTGACATGTCAACATTAAACGAACAGCTTTTTTCATTGGCCATTTATTATCTGCTTTGCTCCCACTGAAGTGTTTGCCTCCCTCTACATGCAGTTTCTCTTGAAAGCTTACAAGTGCTGAATACCAACTTGCAAAAGAAAAAAAAAAGAACTACAGTTTCTTTCAGATGTATCTCGCACAATGGCAAACAAGGGGCCACAATTTTGACACTTCTGCAAGGTAATGGATCTATCCATTTGGTGATTAAACCGTCGGATCATTCACAAATTGCTCCTCCTGTGAAGCATGCATTAAACTATTATTACAATGAAAGGCAGAACTTGGCAATCATGCAAAAGAACACTGCAAGTGGCGGCACTGGAAAGTGCTCACTTCTGTTCCTGTGTGACGCCCAAGGTTGCACAGGCCTCCTCCATGGACAGCGGTGGTGGCTTGCGATCCAGCTCCTGTCGCCATCGCTCAAGCACATCTCGCAGCAGTGCTACCTGCATTAGCAAGCCACATCAATGACCTTTGTTAGCACAGCACACAAGTCTGACTTTCTGGCAAAGAAAAATTATTTTACAGCAGAGCTATAAATGGCACACCTGCTTGATTTTGCAGCGTCTGGCCGTGTACAAAAAAAAGAACCCCCGTGACCTC
The DNA here is from genome assembly GCA_030522465.1 of Rhipicephalus appendiculatus. NCBI lineage: Eukaryota > Metazoa > Arthropoda > Arachnida > Ixodida > Ixodidae > Rhipicephalus > Rhipicephalus appendiculatus. The sequence goes on from JALIZH010032965.1 coordinate 1,414,882, forward strand.
CTCCAAGCGAGTGATGGCGATACATAATGAAGCCATCACGTGACGCCATCACGCGAAGAAGTTTGGTGATTTGAGACGTCATCACGTCACAGATCACTGAATATTTTGGTGTCACAGTCACATCACACAATGACGCTACTACATGATGTAACATAATGACATCATCAATCGGCATCATCAATTGGTCAAAGGTGGGCCGTTCCCAGAGGCAAATCAATGCCATGCAAGGTGCGCAAACCTTCAGTGAAGCAGTTTGCATTTCGTACGTGTTTCGACACATCAGTTAAGTCTAGGTGCTGCGTTGATGTGGTGCGTGGCAAGCACAGGTCGACCGTGCATTGTGAAAACTTCTGAGCCGGGTGCTTATGAAGAACACCGATGAGAGCAGAGACGGGAGTGAGCCCTTCAGCTCCCCTGGCCACTCTTCTTCACAGAGTAGAATGGCTCTAACCTTTTCGACTTCTGAAACAAAGGTACTAGATGAACGCAGAAGCTAAGCATGTCGTAAATATTCTCAAAACATGTCGAGGTAAGCAGCCGTGTGCTAAAGAGGCCTGGATGGTGTATGTCAAAGAAAAAAAATAAACTTTCTGCCCATATCATCTTGTGTATGTATTGCATTTACGGTGCAATATAATATGATCGTTAGCGCTGTTCTAGTCCCTGCACGTCAAGTTGAAATGCACCTGACGCTTTTAGAGTTTTCCCCAGGCATTCAAACATCTGTCAACTATGCCATATGTTTGATTAGTCTTTCCCTGCTGTGCTAGCTTAGTAGTTACAGTCGACGTCCGATTTCCCGGACCCTCAAGGGACCGCGAAAACGTCCGGAAAATCGGGCAGTCCGGAAAAACGAATGCACGCGAAAACGCACTTTCTTTATAGGTATTTTTCTCTGACGGAGAAGACCACGGCCGGAGCACTGGATTCCCATTGCAATTCAGCGAATGCATCGCTTAGGTGGCTCTAAAAAGAGCCGTTTATTAAAAAAAAAAAATCCAACGTAGCCGGCGCTACCTCGTTGGTCAACACTTTGGCGAAATAAAGTCGCTTATTTTTTTTTGCATGGCGTTCCGCTTGCCCGCGATGATGTCCGCCTCAATTTCAGCTAACGTCATGTTGTCTCATCAATGATAGTGTCATCAGTGCTCGCGTCAACTCCGAGCTCGTCGGCTGTGTAGGCGCTGCCTCTTCGTTCTCGGCATAGGAGTCGTCGGAATCCTCCGTAACTTGAACGATTTCGTCATCGGTCAATTCCGTACAGAGCTCGAGGTCTTTGTCAGCGTCGGCGAAGCCCTCAAAGGTTATCCTGGCTGGAATCAAAACGCCGGCAGCGCGCAGGTCGTCGAAGGCAACGTCCACGGATGGAAGTTCATCACACACGCTGTCCACTCCGGGCGAGACGGCCGTCTCGGCATCGAGTGTGAAGCCCGCCTGGCGAAAACAGTTCCGGAGAGTCTCTTGCGTTACGCAGGGGGATTTGTGCGCTTCGAAGGCGCGGACGAAGACGAAGGAGCAGTCGGTGCCATCGCTGTCAACGGCGAATGCTGAAATTGGGAAACGTGAACGCTGAAGATAGCGCGCAGCAGCACACACGGTCTACCGCAGAGCTGACCAAACCATACGTGAATTAACACAGTGAGGTTTGGCTAAGCTACGGCTGGCAATGGATTGGCGTATGCTAGATTGTGGCAATTGCGGTTTCGAGGGTACGGTAGCCGCGGCGCGGTGAGGCTGGCCACACCTGTTCCGGACGGTGCGAGCATGGCCTCCGAGATAGCGCGCCGGCGCGCTATCTCGGAGGCCATGGTGCGAGTATGGGGGGTTCGAGGATACGAGAAAAACAAAATGGCGGCCTCGATGGCGACTTCGAGTCGGCGGATAGCGGTAAAAAGTCCGGAAAATCGGACGGCGAAGGCTATAAGCGTCCGAAATTTCGGACTTTTTAATACATTGCATTTATGGGGAACTTGACGGTGCCGCAGATGAGTCCGGGAAATCAGGCATGTCCGGAATTTCGGGCGTCCGAGAAATCGGACGTCGACTGTATAACACTGTGCTGTTAGGTTCAAGCTTTTTGGTTCACTCCTGGTCACAGCAATTCTCTATAGACGTGGGTAGAATGCAAAAATGCCTACATACTTAGGTGTACAGATGCACGTTGAAGTACCTCCAGGGGTCAAAATTCAGGAGTGCCCTAGTAATACATGCATCATAACCAGATTGTGGTTTTGGCACGCAAGAGCCCGGAACTTGATAAAATAATCAATTTCAAGCAGTGAATTCTGATTGGGAGTCGGTGGATGGAGAGGGTGGTACAACAGCTTTCACAATGCAGGCTTGAGATTCAATCCGGCATTACTGGGAAGGGACGAAGGACACCTGGAGGTGCATGGCACCTAGTTCCATAGCAAGGACAGATTCTATGAAAGCTGGAAATGTATAGACCTTATGCAAAATTGCTGCCATCTGTTGGAGGTCTCGCGAAGCTACTGCTTCGGCACCACGTTGGAGGCTTGCGTCCGAATCGTATTGCTGTCGCTGCTATAGCTTCTTGCTTGTATCTGCTTTGAGAGTGGGCAATCGGGGCACAAAAACGTCAGATGAGTGTGTAAGGGCCTGTACACGTTACCGGCATTGTACAAGCTTGTCGTTGAGAATGAAGCCATGCGCTGGGTTATAAGTTTTGTCTGTGTTTTAAGTGTAGCGAATAAAGAGTTCGTGGCTATCTGAATATCAGGAGTGTATGTAGGATAACTGGTAGGAGGCTTTACCGCGCTACAAGGCGAGAGCACAGCGATGACTGTGAAAAAGTGCTGCTGATCCATTTCAAAGTATATTTCATAAGAGACTCTACGTCGGCCTGATGTATAGGGCATTTAATATTAAATAAAACTTTGTCCTTTTTTATATTTTTGAAACAAGAAATATTTTGCTGCTGTAGTCACCATCGTATATGTTATGTACATAATTATCACACGATTAAAATGTAAAAAATTTCTGCCTTCACGCATGTGAAAAGGGAAGATGAAAAGTGTTATTCGCTCTAAGAAGTGGTGCTGATTAGTTGGTATTTTATTGAATATCCGTTCGACATTATGCTCATAAATATCCTGACACGCCAAAAATATGACACGCCAAAAGATGCGGTGTGCGACAGCACACCGCATCTTAATAGATAGAACGGCGAACGTAAACACGGCGGCGTCGGTCGTAAGCAGCAGCCAGAGCAACGAAACGATCTGCCGTTCCTCGTCGGCCGCGAAGAAATCTAATAACATGGAGGTTAGTTTCCTGCAAACCTTTTTTCAACATCCCAATTTCCTCAATCTGAGCAACACGGCACACGAAAATATCTCGGAATAGCCGCTCCTATCAGCCGCCACGCGTCGACGCGTACGCTCCGTGTGTGCACATGCAGAGAGCGCCTAGCCTTCAACATGGCGGAAACGCGTAAGGCGGCCGCTAGATGGCAGCAGATTTTGCATAAGGTCTATAACTCGTAAAGAAACCATAGATAGCAACATTCTGTCCAGTGGAACTGGCCAACTGCGCTTCTCAAATGCCCAGCAGTGTCGATCATACGTTGAGCAAATTCTTCGCAAGTGGAACGGCAGTAAGAAGTGCAACAACAAACAATGAGTTTGTAGTCTCCCGGCTAACTCCTAGCGATATCACAAAATTCAGGCAATGTCTGATTTAAGAATACCTTAAAAATATGTGAAGTCATAAATCACGTGTTAAGTGGGCCAGAATGCAGCTTGGGCATTAAATTTATGTTATCTGCTGACAACCAACATTTTTTCCACGAAGATATGCAATCATTTTTTTTGAAAAAGTAATCCATTGGACTAACTTACGTGAGAACTGCTCTTTAACACATACATTTAACAACTACTGCAGAAAAATTGCAACATGATGCTATGTAGCCTGCACTCCTTTAACACTGCTATGCTGAAATTCATCATGCACAGATTGAAATTACAAGGACATAGAGATGGCTGCAGGATAAGTGCCTGACTTAGAACACTAGAATTTTTGCCTTTTGCTGCACTTCAAAATGAATTTCATCCAGTTCATTCTGCTTCACCATGCTAGTGACATTCAACAGCACACGCTTGGGATTCAGATGTCTGCAGGTATCCTGGCTCTCGCACTTCCTTCTTGCAAACAGTAATGAACTCACAGGGTCCTTGATGGGCCACTCCGGAAAGCGCTGGATGTCGCACAGGTGCCGCAGGTAGTAGATGTTGCAGAAGAGCTCGTTCTGCAACTGTGGGTAACGCACGGGCGGAATTGGGCAGTAGTCGTACTGGGCGCGCGTGTTGGACTTGAGCCGCGGTGTGAAGTCCCCGATGTGGCTCGCAATCTTGCCCATCATGAAGCGCCTGCAGTGTGTTCCATAGAGTTCTTCAGACAGTGTTCTGAATTGGACACCTAATGGTACATTTGACTAGCCCCTGTCACCATCAGATTGGATTGCAATGACAAAGCCCTTGAGATAAGAGCCACATACACTGTGCTCAAACTGTTTCACTCGTTAATTCATACATTCATAATACCTCAAAGGGCCCAAGAAAGAGGACATTACATGAGGGGTGGACACAGAGGGAAAAAAAAAACGGCCGGTCGGGTTAGGTGGCATTACTTGAAAGATCGTCGTCTTTAAAGGCAGTTTTGAAATAAAATATGTCGGTGATGAGGGCAATGTTAGAAGGATGGGTATGCTGCTTTCAAATATGCACATAGAAATTTGACATTTTGCATAATCTTTGTGATCAAGCTCTGTACACAATTGTGGACTACCATGAACCACAGCATCCAGCGCGCTATGCTACAATATTTTGCAATAATTCTTCGCGGACAGAAAACAAATTATGGCACAGTAATTGCCAAATAACTCTAGATACTGATAAAAAGTAATGAAGAAAGCTGTTTGACATGCAAATGGCCATCAGAGTCATAAAGTGAGACTAGTTAGCCCTCGTGCATTCCATAAACAAGAAGTAGGTGAGAAAGTGCTTTAACAGTGTGCTGCCATTTCTCCAGCCATACCTCATTTCTGCATTCCAGATTGCTTCGGGCGTGTCGAACTCTCCAAGGAAAATCTCGGCAAACTTTGCCGCTCCATGGTTCTCGAGATAGCACACCATAGCTTCTGGTAGCAAGGGTCCCAGAATACTGCGCTGGGTGAGTGAGCTACCCTGCAGGGAGGTAGCATGCAGAAATGCTTCAGCTGGCCTGCCCGGCAGGAGAGCATGGCACTCGTAAAGCGATGCAAAACCTAAATAAAAGCATGTGTATTCTGGTGTTTATCGGACATGATGTTGACACACTACAAAACGTCAAGCACTTACTCAGAACACATGAACCACATCAGTCAAGCTCTTTCCTCACAACAGCATTAGGTTTTAAAGCCCCTCATTGAGTTCCGCATTATATGAGTAATTGTCAATACTTTATATCACTATCGCTTGCACAAATTTTGATAAAGACAAGGCTCCCATCGGGGAGTTTGCTTGAGTTTAGGACATTAATTAAGACAGCACTACGTACCTCGTCGAAACGGTGTGCTTGACAGGTGTGGGCCTTGTGGAGAAGTTCACCAATTGTGAGCAGGTTGGAACCGGTGTAGAGGAGAACAAAGTAAAAGAAACCAGTGGCATAAAGCTGCTGCACAGCAGGGTTCTCCTCCATGACCTGCAGCAGGAGCTGAGCAACCTTCTCCACCAGAACAGGGTCAAAGGTCAGCAGGATCTGTAACGAAGGTTCAGAAGGGTCAATCGCTTAAAGGGGCCCTGCAACACTTTTTCAAGTACCCATGGAATGGATTCACTAAAGGAGCTTATCGCCTCACGAATTCACTGCCGCAAAAATTTTTGGAATCCGTCCAGTACGAGTGGAGTTACAAATATTTCTCGCACGCTGCAATTGCATTCTCTTCTCTCGTCCCGTCGAAAGCGCTGGAAGCTAAGCAGGGAGGGATGGCACGAGGAAAGAAAATACGTCACGCGCGCCTCGTGGATCTTGAGCGCTTTTTCTCTTTTTTTTTTTCTTCGAATCACGCCAATTTTCATTGCGTCGCGCGCGCACGCGTGGACAAGTCGCGGCCTCCCGCGGCGGCCTCTGTAACACGCGCGCCATGCTCAAATAAGCCAATGGCTGATGCGAGTGATACTCTCGTCGGTGATGACACTGACGAGTGATTTTTGAGAGAAGAGAAAGCAAGTTCTGGCTGACTTTGAGAATTTATTATGAATTCCACGCCGTGTGCTGCGCTATAATATTTGGCTCGCGTGTTCTCGAGAGCCTGGACTACCGATAGGCAGCGTTTTCTGAGCATGCTCAAAAAGTGTTGCAGGGCCCCTTTAAGCAAATCCTGGGGTTTTACCCCACTAAACCACTATCTGACTCACTTATCAGATCTGGATAAACTTTGACCACCTGGGTTTCTTTACAGTGCTCCTTAAATCTCAGTACATAAGCATTCCAGCATACCATGTCTACTGAAATGCACCCACCATGCTGGGACTGAAGTCGCGACAGCAGAGCAACACTACACGCACTGGGTTACTGCGGTGAGTGATTTAGTAGGGTCAGCAATCCTTTCACTCCTATTGCTAATCTACAAAGTGGTCCACATGCTCCTCTCCACTGAACTTATTTCATGGCTCCACAACACTGTAGAGCTTGCGACCCATGGTACTTCTCTGAAACAGTTCACGGCATTGTTCACTTCTTGCCACGACCAATGTCACTGAAACCCACATGCCTACACAGACAAAAATACAGTATTTTAGTCATTCTACTTAGTTTCTTAGGAGTGTCTGAGTCATTGTTTACATGATCTGTATTAATGTGAACAAAAGCTCGAGGCCTACGGCATCAGAAAAATTATCCAACTTGCTTCTGATGTAATCATGAACCTACGAAATTGGAGGCTGCTATCCATCTGAGCAATCCTCCATGTCTATACAACTAAATCAAATGGGATGCGGCCATCATAAAAGACCACGCATTGAATGATGCCTTCAAGCCACTTTGTGTTAGAAGACTTGCCCCATGCACGCACATAACCTGAATGAGGAGCCAGCAACAACCACCTGCAACATTTAGACTTCCCGAGCGCATATTACATTTACAACTGATATAACACCAGATGCTATGAAATTTAGAGTCCATGCATTCCCAAAGCTTTTGAACTACTTTGAAATGTGCAACTTTTCGGTCACATATGCATGTACCCTTGGAAAAAAAGATCCTGAGCCCATCAAAGCCTTAGTGATACTGATCTTGTGCATTCACATAGCTTGCATTGCTTAATTTCGTTCAATCTCACAATCATATGGTGGTTTTGAGATGTTAAACCCCAACAATTATTACTCATGTTCAATGCGGTATCTTTTCAGCTGAATGCAATAGTGAATTCTTGGCAGAGCATCCAGATTCCTAAAAAAATATTTTTCGTGGATCCCCAATTTGTATAAAACCTGCTGCAGCATCTTAGAGGCTACATGTTGCACTGCTAAATGGAAGGGTATGGGTTCGATTACCAGCCATGAGGGTGTATTCTGATAGAGGCGAAAAGCAAACACCCCCCTGTACTTGGATTTAGCTGCATTTTAAGGAACCCCAGGCAGTCAAAATTAATCCAGAATTCCACACTAGAACATGCCTCCTGATCAAATCAAGGTTTTGGCAAGCAAGACATCAAAATTAGTTAAATTGTTTTGTTTCCTAACAGATACGGAGTCAATCTTTTGGAGCAAGGCGTTCATGCCCGTACGCATGCATGCACACACACATACACACATCTCACCTGTACAATGTGGACCAGGCTGGAGCGCTCGGAGAGGAGCCTCTTGGCACGGGGTATGGGGCGCACTACGGCACCGTCTGAGTCACGCGACGGGTAGAAGGAGCAGATGGATGAGAGGACCGAGAGTACGGTTGCTGCGAGCTCCCCATCGTTGAGCAGGGCCTGCCCTGTGGCAAGCAGGCCCCAGCGAAGCTGAGCAACGCGCGCAAGGGGTTGCCAGCCAGCCATGCCCTGTGCCCAGCACAGCGTCCGCGCGGAGAGCTTGCCCTCGGCCCACATCTCCTGCAGCTGTATGTCCAAAGGGGAACGCATTGTAATCATCATCATCATCAGCCTGACTACACAGACTGCCAGGCAAAGGCCACTCCCTAATTTCACCAGTTAAACCAGTCCTGTACTTGCTGCTGCCACGTTACACCCGCCAACCTCTTAATCTCATCTGCCCACATATCTTTTTGCCTCCCCCTCGCGCGTTTCCCTTCTCTTGGAATTCAGTCAGATACCCTTAATGACCAGCGGTTATCCTGCCTTTGCGCTACGTGCCCTGCCCATGCTCATTTGCTTTTCTTGATTTTGACTAAGATGCACTTAATACCCATTTGTTATCTGAGACACTCTGCTCTCTTCTCAACCCTTATTGTTAGTTATTTTCCTTTCCATAGCTCGCTGCATCGTCCTCAATTTAAGTTGAACTTTTTTTTTTTGTAAGCGTCCATGTTTCTGCCCCATAAATACTAGTAAGATGCAGATGTTAGAGGAAGGCAGGGACAGCAAAAGATTTAAGATAAATTTGTCGGATGTGACATCGTGCACGAAGGGAAGACTGACATGTACAATTTTTAGACTATAGAAGGAGTTGAGTTTTTAGAAAATGCTCATTTTAATTTTATTGTAGCAATGGTGCTAAAAAGTTGAATAGACGTCTATTTTTTCAAACTAACATTCAATTGACCCTTAAGTACTGCGCATAACTTGCACCTCCGTTGATGACAGACTGGGAATATACTAACTGCAATACAGTTATGTTTTGAACACTGACCCAATTTTCCTTATCTACCTGCGCATGACATTGTTAAAAAAGGCAGCTGTGAACATGGCATCACTCACCTAGGCTGTACCACAGGATCATTTCCTGCAAATGCACTACGTTTATTATCAGGGTGCCACATAACATACTACGCGACATTTACCCACTAATAACCTGTCCATGTGGCTTAACTATGGCGTTGCGCTACAAAGCCAGAGGACGCGGGTTTCAATCTCGGCCACGGTGGCCACATTTCGATAGGGGGCAAAATGCAGGAAAGGTTGTGTACTTTTGTTTAAGTGCGCGATGAAAATCCCTGAATGGTCGAAATTAATGGACAGTGCCCCCACTATCGTGAAGAGGGCACTAATCTAAAATCTTTTCTGTCAAATAGCAGGCACTGCAAAGGCAGCATGAAAAATTTTTCAGCAAGGCTTACATGTGGTAGCATTGATGCATATCAGAAAACCGACATATTGTTCATGCGTCAATAGCGCCGGGCCTCTCGATATGCTTGCCAGCAGCCCTGATATGGCACCTTTGCCTTCAAACACGTCTACATACATACATACATCTATAGTCGGATTGAACTTATCAAGACAGGAGAAGCCCCACCCTGATGACCAAAGCATGGCAGTCAATTGTCTCCGCAACTACAGATACTGTCTCGCTCGTGTACTCAGTGATGTTTTCCAATGGTGAGGTCACCTAATGACCTCACTCTAGAGCACGCTTGTGCACGTCCACCACTGATTGGTGCAGGCTTGGTGCATGTCAACCTTTGAGGTGGAAGCGTGACTGCTGCCTTCTAAGTTGTAGCCAGCTATACACTACATTAAAGCGCTACAGGCAAAGAAAAAAGAAACTGCTCACCTGATCGTATCCATAGGGCCCTTGTCGGTCCTTGTCCTCACCACCTACGTGCCACTCCTTCTCCAGGCACAGTACCGTGTCAGGTGATGCCTCTATGACATTCATCTGCACCAGGCCAGGCACATGTGTTACTGCCACATCTCCACTGTCAGCGGAGGACGTAAAGTCATTTTGTCATATGATCTACAGAGTAGGCTTGTGCGAAATAGTAAATTTTAGGTTCAAAGTGAATTTGAAGCGAATAGTGATTTGGTTCAAATAATTTCAATTGAATTCGAATTGTACATATCACACATTATAAAGGAAAAGGAGCATATTTGTCATGACCCAACTAACCGTGCACAATATGTTTCAATTTTTTTTAAACTTGAAACAAGGCATGTGCAAATGTCATTCCTTTTAGGTTCGAAGGGAAATGGGAAGCAACTTTGATAGTAGCAGGATTTGACTTTCAGTAGAATGCAAGGGATAACCTGTAAAATACGTTACATTTTAAAATTTACTATACTTAGAACCTATAAGCCGGCATAACAAGCTTATAAACTTAAAAAATGAAGAATCGAATGCCAGAGTAATATGTTCATTTAACGTTGTAGTGGGGCTTCGTGGCAGTGTGGATTTTCCCTGGAAAGGTGCACTCATGGTACACCTCTCCACTGCAGTGAAACCTCCTTTACAGGGAGGTTACATGCAGACTAATTATACACCTATTCGTTCATTTAATACTTTGAAATTTACAATAATTTAAATTCGAATCGAAGTGAATTCGAATACGTTAATATTCTCCGTTCGAATATTCGAAGTGCTCGAATATTCACACAAGCCCAGATTTACGCATACCTACTTGCTGCACTGCCAACATTGTGCAGTCGTCACTGCATGAAATGGTGAAACCTGGTTATATCAAATCTAAAGGGGATCACAGAATCGTTCAATCTACTGGCAATTAATTGCAGAATATACAGGCCCCAGATAGTCTCTTTATTAATATATTGAACCCGAGCTAAGAGCTCGGGAACACTGTTTCGGAAAATTAAAAGTTTATTTCATTCATTCATTGATTCAGTGCACACAACACAAGATATGGTTGACTCTAACTAGTTTTACTAGCATTTCACAATGACAGGCTAAACTGCATAACACAGCTGTGTTGAAGTGAAGCTTATTAAAACAAATGTTACCGTGAAATGCATATGAAACCCTAGATGTGAGAGAGTGAACCGTATATTGAGAGAGGTATGCGACCCATTTTTACTTTCTGGCTTGCAAGTCACTTCGATGCAATGCTTTGTTTGGCTACATGTGCCAAAACAGAGGTGTTTCAGAAGTGTGGTTCGTAGGGCTAGTTGGTCACACATTTGTAAATAATTAAAAATGGCAGTTGTTAGTCAGCGCTCGCCCTGTGTGTTCCTTCGCTTTTTGTGTTACGTCTCCTTCGCTGTTTTTACTATGTATATACAAAAGTTCTGTTTCGTCAATACAAATATTTTCAATAACATGATCGTGATCGTGGCACATCCAGGAGAAACACCCATGTAAGGGCGCAGTGTGGAAAAGCGTGCAATATGTTGAAACTGGCAGTGAACATTTTCAAGGAGATGTTACAACTGTTCAAATATGGACAATAATTTGATACAGCCAGGTTCAGCTGTCCACACCGCACTTGTCTGTTTGCCGTGGCCGAGCATGGTGAAGGGGCGCTTTCCCTCATCAGGTTCTATGGCCACTGCAAAATGAATAGCTGCCAAGATACAAACAGAAGCCCAAATATACCTGTGTTGGGACAAGTGCGCGGCTGACGTGCCGATGAGCCAGAGTCACCAGCTCCACCAGGGTAGTCAGGCCACCCGCATCCAAGAGTTCCTTCACGTTTCGCTGAATTGTCAGGAAGTCAGCACCAGACGGCAAATCAGTATAACAAATCATCTCAGGGGCCCCAACACTAGTATGTTACACTCTCGGCGATTGCCGTAGCTGCTTGTACAGACAGGTAGAACACGGATAAAACAGTTTTCTGAAAGTCGCTGCGGTGGTAGAAAAAAAATGATTGTTACTTTTTTAAAGCAAATACACACTTGTTTACCATCTACTGATGCATGGTAGGGACATAACAAATTTGTTCCGAAATTCAAGCAACCAAGCGCTACAGAGAATGTATAACACTGCACCTGAACTGCAGGCAAAGCATTCACAAATTCACATCTGCTGTGAAACAACACCTCTTCAAGTCATGTGTGCCCCTACTGACCTTTTTATTTATTAGCACGGTTTTAATGTCACCTCTGCACCTAACGGCATAACTAGCAGCACCCTAGTCCAATATGAACTTAACCCCTTTCAGTCCCAGTGATTCCAATTGGAATCATAAATTATGTAGGTCAGTCAGCAAGCATCTGGTAAAGATAAAGCGTCGTTCTTCCTCAAGAGCCCGTATTTAGCATCTGCCCTACATGTGGTGTCAACATGGTACACACAATACAGCGAGGTCACGCCTGAACGAAGAAATTACAGAAGCGGTCGTGCTGTTCGCGCATTTCGCTGAGGCAGAGTCTTCTTTCACCGTGCAGAGATAGGCCATTTATTTTAGTTCTGCACCAGAAATTTGAATTTTGGCTATTGGACATTATGCTATCCTATCTATATAACATTTTAAGTAATAAATGAACAAAAAATTATGGAATTATTATTAAATAATAATTATTTATTAAATTAATTGGCACATTAATTACTCTTCACTGAAAAGTGTGAACAAAGAGTTTTTCCAGTTTTTTTTTGGACTACCACGATCATGTGCATCTCCAAATGTGAAAACTAGTTGCTTACATTGAAAATAGTTAATTCGGGACTGAAAGGGTTAAAGTACCGTATATTGCCGATTATAAGTCGACGTTTTTTTTCATAAAATGGCCTTCCAAAGTTCGGGGTCGACCTATAATCGGAGTCGACCTATACGCGGAATCGTAAAGTCGACTTTTCTGAGGGGTCCGACGAATGGTCGTCGTCCTCGGATTCACTGCTATTCGACGCATCGATAACATCAGCCGCAGAGGCAACGGAGTCGCGGGAACTGCTATCTCTCAACGCGCGCCGCGCTCCCGGGCCGGACATTTTTACGATCTGCCGCGACGATAGCGAAACTACGGCATAGCTATGGTGGCTAGTGGAAGAGGTGTCAGCAACGGCGCGTCAGAGATACAGCATTTTTTCATGACGTGTCGCCGACGGCAGGCATCACGGTTTCAATGGTAGCGCCACCGCATCGGCACGTCTGTCGGGCGAGATCGGCAACGCACCGGCACTCGCCGCATACGGATAATGCATTTGGCTCGCGAAGAAACGCGACATGCATCTCTCGCTCGCAAAAAACTTGACGTTTATCGTTCGCGGAAGATGTGACATGCGTTTCGCTTTAGTAGACAGCGTGCCCTAACAGCGCTTGCTGACTAGGCAATTCAAAAATTCAGATTTCCCGCGAAGCACCATGGGCGTTCCACGGAAAAGCTGGGCAGCGCCGTGTGGGCTGGCAACACCTTCGCGGGGAACTAAACCACATGACCAGTCACATGCGCCCCCACGCATGCGCCCACCACCCGCGTCTTCACGTCTTTTTGCGCTCACGCCTGTTCGCGTGTTCGCCATTCTGCATTTCGCCTCGCTTGCGAATGGTGGTGTGCGCGATTTGCGAAGCTGCTCAACGGACGCAAAGATGCCACCGCTACGCCGGCAACAGTACAGCGCTGCTTTCAAGCGGCAAGTGATCCTGTACGCAGAGTCTGAAAGCAACGTTGAAGCAGGACGGAAGTTCGATGTGTCGCAAAAGTGCGTGAGGGAATGGAGAAAACAAAGGACCAAGATCTTCGCGTGCGCTGCGACACGCCGTTCTCCTTTCAAGGGACCGAAGTCTGGACGATAATTCTGCCGTTAAAGGGACCCTGAAACGGTTATATGAAGTTTTGTCAGCGTTTAGGGCTAGAGCATCATCGAACCATTGGCACCACAAATTTAGCGGCACGCCGTGTACCAAGGCGGCTACGGACAATCATATCATACCCTCCCTCTCACCCCTGCCTTGCCTCCTCAACTCATGAGACACGCTGGCATCGCTGGCGATCGCAGAGCCCTCACGTGAGCACACTCGACGATTTGAGCTTCGCCCAGTGATCACCTCCGAGATTGCACGCCGACAGGTTGCGTGCATCTCGGAGACCATAGCCCAGTGCGCCCGGCAGCACGCACGCCCGCCTGGGCAACAGAGACATCGCGGAGTGGTTGGGCTATCTGCTCCGACAGGTGCCGCCACCCTACCAGCCAATTTTTCGTGCGCGCACACCACAGCCCCAGTGACGTCGCCAGCAGCCCCAATGACGTCGTGCCCACACTGCATGTCGTACTCGCAAGGGGCGGTTGAAAACGCGTTGGGCTGAGCCGCAGTGATCTGCAGCGATTCGCAGTTTTATAGCGTTGTAATAAATTACACAGTGTAAGCAGAGCTTAAATTAGTCTGTAAATGAGCCTTAGGACTTGGTCTACTGGCCCAATGTGTTTGTACAAAATCGTCAAAACCGTTTCAGGGTCCCTTTAAGGAGGCGGTTCCGAGATTGGGTTCACGATCGAGAAGCAAAAGCCTGAGTGTTTGCTACGATGA